>OZ026617.1:19811249-20173749 GCA_964020975.1 Hermodice carunculata | reverse complement strand
TGAAGACATTTTTGTAAGTTTGGCCCACTTTACCAGAGCAAAATGTCCCACTTTATATAATATAAAGTCTAAGCTAAAGTGGGACACAAGTTTTACAAATTTTAATCACACACATCAAAATAATTTCAAGTATTCAGGAATTGTATCCATCGTGTTAAATAAAGTTGAAATTTACCTTATCTTATCAGAGAGAAAAGTCGTTGGTAACGTTTGAACAACGACATGCTTGCTAATTTTCCCAAAAGTGTCCCACTTCACCTTAAGTTACCCTATCCGCCATATGCAAATAGTCGGAATTACTCTCAGCCCACAAAGCTATGAAATCATACTTTGCAGTGATGTTTTTAAATGCTAGATTAAAGGACAAATTCCGTTGTCCTTGTAGGTTCCATGATTTGAGACTGACATTTTTTTCCAAGTTGGAATCATCAATTAGTATCTGTCCGGTCACAATCCGCTGTGTTGTTGTTATATTGTTATGGTTCAGTTTGAACTTCTAAGTTTCTTTGAAGTTTGAGGTTTCACTAATAATCACAGACACAGTTTATTAATAAATTAGGATGTACACTAGGAGCAAGTACATTTGCAACTGGCCTCAAGACCGTAAGTCTAGGTTGTTCGAAAAGTGGGCAAGACAGGGAAAAAATGACGTATATCTTCATTTAAGCAGTTTACATAAACAAGCAGCAGAGGGCAGAATGTTGACTTCACGTCAGTGCGAATTTCGTTTAGACCGCCCTGGGCAAAGCTGGGTGTGATTATTATATTTGCAAAGTGATCACCAAACGCGAAATAATTTGGAATTTCATGGCGAAAGAACAATACTTTTGCAAGGTTTCCTTTGAAAATTGAAAGTGTTGGGGAAAGCTTGACATCATCAGGAAGGTCGTTGCAAATTCGAATGGCTGACGGTAGAAACGATCTAAAGTAACGATCAGTCCTGCATTTTATTTGTCTTTGTTGAGGGGATCTGCGGAGAAGGCAGCCAGTAAGGGGTAAGTCGTAACTTGGGATCCATTCATACAGCCTAAAGGGGGGGGGGGGGGGGGAGGGTATTGAACATTTTGTAGAAGAACACCAATTTGAAAATTTTCTGTGTGTGAAGCGAATTTCAGCTAACAGTCTCTCATATGACGTAAATTCCATAGCACGAGTACATATTCTAGCAGCTTCATACTGTAATCCTTCTGGGATATCAGATAGCGCTTGTGTACAGTTGTCAAATAGGACGCAACCGTATTCGACGACAGGGCGGATCATAGACAGATACAATTTTGATAAGCTTTTCTTGGAAAGTTTAAACTTAAGTCGTTTTAGAAGAGACAGACGTTTACTTGCTGCACTGACAATATTATTATGTAAGTGCCATTTTAAATCGTGTGATTGAGTAAGACCTAAGTGAGTGTGGTGTGTAGCCTCCGGAATGGCAGTGTCTCCGAGATACAAGGTATGGTGAGTTTCTTTGTCTCGTTTACATAAAGACGGAACCAAAAGTGATTTGATAGCACTGAATGTCATGCGCAAGATCCGACCCCCACAAAGAGAGGTGGCCACATGCCGTCAAAGGCTTCAAAAAGATCAACAAGAAACATTCTGGTCTCTTTGCCTATAGTTCTAAGCCATTGTAGATTTTGTGAACTATGCTTATTAACTGGTTTATTGTGGAATCATTAGAAGCGAAACCATAATTTAACCTAGTTATGAGATTATTACTCATTAATTTTCATGCAGCTTATTGTATAGTCTGCTAATCAAACGAAGATCTGTGATACGTTGCATAATAATGAAATTGGACGGTAGTTTGATTTTAACTGTGTATTGGCTTTGCTGTGAACCGGGCATATATTTGATGTTCTCCACGCGCAGGAAATTTACTAGTAGATAAAGAGATGTTGAATAATCTAGTAAGGGACTCAGAAATACTTGGGCTAGTTTGTTTGCGAAGAAAGTTGCTCAAGCCATCAGGGCCTGTCGCGGAACTACAGTTTTAAGTGAGGCAAAGACTTTAAAAACATCATTTACATTCAATACAAAAGGTCAAGCCTGGCGCTTGTACGATACGCAAAAGCAGGTAGTGGGGGTGAGTTGTCATCTGTAGATGTTAAAACCTTCAGCCTTCTCAATAGAGATGATGTTGTCATTTTCGATGAGGGGTGGAATGCTAGGGTGCAGTTTGCATTCCAATGTTGATTCGACAAATTCCACCGCTTCTTTACATTAACTTCTTTACAGTCTAGTTCAGACCCGAAGTTTGAAAAAATGGGTCCGGGTTGCCTATTTGTTTACCGAAACAGAAATATTCCGGAAGCACTTGTGGAGTTGGTAGAGTCTTTCAGTAACAGGTGAGTGATTGCCATTGTGTTTTTTCACAGATCACTGCGTTGGAGTTGCTGGATTTGTTGTTTATGGTTTGCAGTGCGCGGGTTCCAGACAGCGTAAGAGTATTGAACAAGTGGTCTAACCATGGAGAAACATTTTTTATTAAGAGAGTCAATCCTCAAATTTCTGCGCAAAAACCCAGTGTCCTATTGGCCTTGTTCGTAATATCGTCAGCATGTTTAATGGAGAAACTCTAACACAGAGCCAAACAACCGTGTGAAAAGGTGTTATGATATTTTTCATAAGCTACCATCGAACAATATCCGGTTTACATTGTCATGAGACGCCACAATACTACATACATACGTATATACCCAATAAGACGTGGCACTTTAGTTTTAACATATTTTATTGAAAAAAAAAAAACAATTGGGAAACAGGGCAGTGCCCTATATTAATCCCTCTTGTACATGAAAATCAAGAGCGGTTACACAATTCACAATATTGAAGGACAAAATACATTAGGTAGGAATACATCACATAACTAGGACAGATAGAGTGGCAGTGCCGTGCACAGATAAGAAGGACGTCACCCGATGCCGTGCAGATAGATAAAATGCGAATGAAGTATACGTCTACCAATATATAATATACATTGTATATACAATAGACTAGGTCTGGTTGCTTTTGCTCCCATCAAATATGCGACTCCCAGTCTGCCCGTGGCTTATATGTAATTGCGGACAACGTCAAAAATAATTTTGTTTTGTTCCGTAGTGCATGTTTTAGACCCAAACAGTAGAGTGTGGATAGTGAAAGGGGCAAAGGGGGTGATTTTCCTGTGTAACAAATTTCGATGGGTAATGTACAAATTACACTCGCAAAAGAAATGGAAAGAGTCTTCATTACCATTGCCACAGGCACACAGTGGAGAGTCTTTAATACCTTTCTTAAACAGGTCATGATTAAGCTTGCTGCATCCCATGCGCAGGCGAAGCATGAGATACAGCAAGCTTTCTTTCACATTCATAATTGACGGGTTTGATATCGCAATTTAACCTTTTCTGAAAATCGGCCAGGTCCTCAGCATTTTGAGTGGATACAGGAAGATTGTTCCATTGTCGGACGACGGATGGAAAAAAAGAAGAGCTAAAGTAATTTGTTCGAGCTGGAATAAGAGATAAATTTGCCCTTGCGCGAACATTGTATCTATTGCGATCTTGAACAGTGTTAGGTACAAGGTTTTGCAAATATTGTGGGGCATCTGCATGGAGAATTTTGAAAAATAGAATAAGTTTACTTTTATTACGACGTTCAGACAATTTCTCAAGACCGGACTCTTCATAAATTACGTCATGATTTGTGCCAGATGTGGCCCCTGTTATAACTCTTGCTGCAGCTAACTGTACGTTTTCTAGTTGTTCGAATTCCTGCGCGGTACAGTTTGCCCAAACAACTGACCCGTATTCAAGAAGTGGACGGATGAAGGATAGATAAAGAATTTCGAGCGTCATTCTGCTAAAACGAAACTGCAGATATTTAAGTATATTTACAATTTTCATGCCCCTCGTTGCTAAGTCCTTGATGTGACTAGACCGTGTTAGGTCACTATACGAAATGTTAGACCTAAATGCTTGTGTTCGTTTTGGTTTGATAAAGTTTCATTCATTAAGTTAAGATCAGGATATTGCAAGGGTTTTAGTCTCTTAGAAATGGTCATGCTTGTAGTTTTGGCAGGATTAAATGATATCAGCCATTGCCGCGACCAATCCTCTATTTCCTGCAAATCAGTGTTAAGAGAACTGGTCGCGGCTTTGGCGTCATCAACCCTCATAAAAAAGTGTTGGATCGTCGGCAAATAGACGAATACTTTAAGCTACAGATATGTGTCAATATGCTTTCAGTCAGACATATACCTTGATCATCTTCACAAAGCACACCAAACTCAAAGATGAAATATAACGAAAAACATTTACTCACTTTTTTAATTGTGAAATATTGACATTTATATGAATATATGCTATTGAAAGATTCATAATTACTGGGTAGACACCGTCCTTTTGTTTGTGCATGAGAGGCAAATACACAGCTAATCTTCCCAGACTTCCTAATTACCTTGCGAGATATATACCGTGACCTAATAATAATAATAATAATAATAATAATAATAATAATTTTATTAAAACCCCCGAATTCGAGGAAAAACTACATGATACATCGAGATAATCACAGTAAGACAATACAAGTAAAATACACAGAAGTTAATACAGGATCAAACAAAATGCACCGTAAAACTAAAAAGCTTTCGTCAACATTGATACAAGCATGTGTTCTTCCCCATACGGTTTAATAAAATTTTCGTGATGCAATACAAATCTTAAAGAGTCGACTATGCCGTCTTGTCTGTTAAAATGCTTGCAGTTAGGCCGACTTCCAAACGCTAAAGACACTAATACAATTGGCTAATCACTTAATTGCCAATGGCACAAGCTAATGATTCTTCATAATATCCATTGCTTATGGCGTAACATAACTCATCAACGGTTCCCATATGGGCATGTCGCCACATTTCAGGTAGCTGATATGCAACTGAAAGATCCATAATTACTGGGTAGACAATGTCGTTTTGTTTGTGCATGACAAGCAAATACACATCTAATCTTCCTATACTTCCTAATTACCTCCAAATACTTGACATTTGATACCACATGTGATAGTATTTAGAGAAATGAATGTGACCCGCCATGAACTCGAAATAGGGAATCTGTTTCTTTCTTTCTTTCTTTCTTTCTTTCTTTCTTTCTTTCTTTCTTTCTTTCTTTCTTTCTTTCTTTCTTTCTTTCTTTCTTTCTTTCTTTCTTTCTGCCTGCCTGCCTCCCTGCCTGCCACGAACTTCCCAGTGAAGTAACATTCGCCCCAATACTAGCGTTTACTAGAAACCAAAGGTCGTCTCAAATTTGTGTTTCTTTTGCTGTACGTTGATATAGTGTGCGTTATTTAAATTGTATTAGGATACTGTAAAATTTAAAAAATAATAATTTATTTCTCATTTCCACGTACTAAATTTTCTCCGGCATCAGTTTTGTTCTTTTTGTCATTTTGCCTGAGTGACGATCTTTACTTCCAACTGCCAGTCTGGTGATCGGTGCTCTGTCACACCGTAGGGATAGCATGATTCATCTGTGTGTGTATGTATGTATGTATGTATGTATGTATGTATGTATGTGTGTGTGTATATATATATATATGTGTGTGTGTGTGTGTGTGTGTGTGTGTGTGTGTGTATGCATGCATGCATGCATGTATGTATGTGTATGACATAACTTCGGAGCCTTTGAACGAATGAAAATGTTCTTGTTCCCATATTTGGTGAGATGTTTCAGCACTACAAAAAAGCCTCCCTCCTTCATTACTTTTGTACCCAGATCAAGGTAAATGAGAAACAAGCTTTTTTTTTTACCTAACACTCATATCAGAGTTATCGAGTTTATTAAAATAGATAGATAGATGGATGGATGGATGGATGGATGGATTGATGGATGGATGGATGGATGGATAGATAGATAGATGGATAAATGAATTAATAAATAAATAAAAAGAAGAAGACAATACTTCGTGTAGGGCACAAGTCCTGCTGTAGGTCGTGCAGCAAGCATTAAAGTTAAAGTACACAGAAGCAAGAATGAAAGTACTTTTTTTTTAATTATAAACTTTTACTGAATTTTGCGATTTACTCGATGGTATCGTGTTGATTGCAGCTTGGGGTTGACACCTATGAAAAGTCTGATAATTTTTTTCCCCGAGTTTGGGGAAATTTCTAACATTATGGTGTATTGTGCTACCCAGCATGCATGGATAAAATTGGTAATATAGTATTAGTAATATTTTTAACGACTGCATTTGGATGTAATTTCGGTAAATGAGGGGGTGGGGGACATTCAAAATATGGAGAAAACACAGAATGAGATTGATGGTGGCTTCTGGGGGCGCCACCAGGCACAACAAATGAAGCGGTCTTTGGGGTGGAGTACTGTTACAGATAGAATTGGCACAGCCAAGTTAAATGACTGGGGATATCTACAAACAATTAGTGAAGACAGATGGTGCAGGAAAATATACATGGAGGCAGTAAAGGCACAAACAAAGTGGGTCCAAAATATAGACAAATTAGCAGAAAAGTATGACTTGAAAGGGTTCGACGAAGTTGATGAATGAAAGTCATACATTAAGAAAACATATGCAGAGGGATGGCGAGTAAAAATGGAAAGAGGGGGTGAACGATAACTTAAGAGTACACTAAAATCTTACGAAGTGTTAGATAAACCAAAAAGGAGCGCATGTTGGGATGGAGGAAAGGGATCTAAACATTTTTTCCAAAGTAGAGCGGGGGTTATCAACTTGCAGAAGAGACGTCAGAAATGGACACAGGGTAGTAATGGGAAATGGAGAGTTTGTGCGCAAGAGGCAAATGAGACAGTAGATCACTGGCTACTGTGGTGTGATGTATACAAGAAATGAGGGAAAATGTACATGTGTATGTATTCAGAAATCGGCAGGATAAGGACTGTAACTGTAAGGGCTAAGAGGAAATAAGGGGACTAGAAGAGGTGGACCGTGTTGCTTGGTTTCTGGGCACTCACATATTAATCGCATTGTCACTGCAGCGAGTAAACGTCTATCTGTTCTAAAACGGCTTAAGTTCAAACTTTCCAGAAAAACCTTATCAAAATTGTATCTGACCATGGTTCGACCCATCCTAGAATACGGTTGTGTCCTTTTTGACAACTGCACACAAGAGTTATCTGATCTCCTAGAAGGAATACAGTATGAAGCTGCTAGAATATGTACGGGTGCTATGAAATTTTCGTCACTTGATAGACTATTGGCTGAAATTGGCTGGGAACCGCTTCACACCCGCAGACAATTTTTCAAATTAGTGTTCTTCTACAAAATGTTCAATAAGCTTACCCCCCCCCCCCCCTTACCTATATGAATTAATCCCGAATTACGACTTACCCCCGACCGGCCGCCTCCTCCGCAGGCCCCCCCAACAAAGGCAAATTAAGTGCAGGACTGATCGTTACTTTAGTTCGTTTCTACCGTCCGCCATTCGCCTTTGGAACGACTTACCTGATGATGTCAAGCTTTCCCAAACACTTTCAATCTTCAAAGTAAAACTTGCCAAAGTTCTGTTCTTTCGCCATGAAATTCCAAATTACTTCATGTTTGGTGATCGCTTTGCAAATATAACTCACACCCAGCTTCGCCTAGGGAGGTCTATACTTAATTCCCACTTATATGAAGTTAATATCCTGCCCTCTTCTGCCTGTTCATGCAACTACCTAAATGAAGACACGCGTCATTTTTTCCTGTTTTGCCCACTTTTTGAACAACCTAGACTTACACTCCTGAGGTCTGTTGCAAATGTGCTTGCTCCTGGTGTACATCCTAACTTATTAGTAAATCATGTCGGCGATAGACTTCTAGAAATTATGCTGTCTGGTAGTACCAGCCTTTCGGATGTGTTAAATATTGAAATTTTTTCAGCTGTTCAATTGTACATTACCCAGACCAGACGGTTCATTAACTGATAATTGGTACCTTCTGTTATACCTGATTGTATTCCAACTTGCAAACTGATTTGTACCGTCCTGTGTGTCTTGTATATTTATTGTGTGTTCTGTATGTCTGGAGAACCCCTCGATTAGTTATTTGTAATAGCTATCGGGTAATCCAGTTCCATTCTTGGAAATAAATACGTTTACATACATACAAAGGAGATTTTTTCCAGGGTGTAAGGAGGGTATTAAAACTGTACAAGACTACCTGGTAGGGTGCTGGGATAAAAGGAGGGAAATCTTAAAATGGAACGAAAACAGGGTGAACTAACGGGTGAGAAGGGGGTATGGAAGGGAAGGGTGGTAGCCCTTTTCAGAGCTGCCATGACTGTAGCTGCAGCTAGCTGCAGGTGCAGGCCATGGAATGCCTGAGCCTAGACTAGAGGCGGGGATCGGGACAAAGGGCAGGGCTCAATTTAATGTAACAGGGCGGGCTATTGTGGGGCAAATTACCAGGAACAGAGGGCTTCCACTCCTGTGAGAGAGTATGTGGGGCCCTTACGCCTCGGCTCTGTTCCCGGGAATCATGCCTTTTTTTTCTTTTTCTTTTTATAAGGCCATCTGTTACTTACAGAACCACGGCAGATTGTGGAGGGCCACAGTGATATTATCATGACTTGTATGTGTATTGGTTGCACGTGCGGCTTGTGCCGGTGGGCCTCACGCCGTCACGGCTTCAGCCAAGTTCAGGATCGATGGTATTAAACCAGTGTGCGACCTCAATGAGTCCATCTCAGGATTTGACATAATTTTTTGTTGAAGCTGGCACAATTTGGTTTAGCAGCCGAAATTGCTGTTCAATCTGAGCATGGACGTATAGTAGAGGTGTGATAAGATTATAGCCTAATATAGAAATTATACGTTCACGATCTGACACAATCTGACGCCCTGGTCATGTTCCCACTTGTGGACACTTGTGAGGGCAGTCAGGTCAAGCTTGAACCATCGCGGGTGTGGCCATCTCGTGGGAGAATATTAAACTAACAAAGTTTCGCCGATCACGGCAACCAACAGCCAATCAGCGAACACAAATCAGTGTACCCTTGCAACCAGCTATCGTGTCTGCCTTTGAGTGTGCTAATGCGCAACATGGATAAGTAGTGCAAATGGACGTTGAAATAATATAAAATTAAGCACATATGTGTTTGCGAAATGCAGTCTGAAAGGTAATACATAATGAAAAGAAAATAATGTATGGTAAATTAACACCAATATTCATACATGTGTGAATTATTAGCAGCTGAGCGTAGGGTTATTTCCACCGCCAGTTTACATTGGAATATAGTTCAACATGAAGAACATGGACGACAAAGTTGGATGATTTGAGTAAGTACAGTCGCAACAATTAAAATGTTTTAAGTTGTTTTTGTCTGAGTCCATGTGAAATGTCATTGGTTACGCCAGATTGCTGTAAAATAATTGTATTTGTATTGATTCAGGTTGCGTTTATTGCAGTATAATATTACACTCCCTATTCAAGTCAAGATCAACGACGTCATGGCGATGTGTTGATCACGAGCGCGACTGGCTTCATGTTTGTTTGCATTTCTTGGTGATTATTGATTGCATAAGATAAATAGCAAACTGGACTCACTGTGTTTGTGTAACAGTAATCACAGGTAATCACGCAGCTATCAACACCTGTTGTCAGTCTCTTCATTATCACTATCATTTTGTCATTCATCCGCCAAAATGTCTATAGTGCAAGCTAGGCTAAGTGCATCATTCATAGTTCATGTCCATGGCATGGGGCTGCCAAGGATATAACGGCAATGCCATGTAGGCGCACGGCCAAGTTGCTTAAATTATGAAAACTTGAAAGTTTAATTTTGATCGTTAAGTTCTGCTTGTCAGTGAAGGCCGTAACACATCAGTCAATCAGGAGTATGACCTCTTCCACCTTGTGCGGTTTGATTGTGCATTGTCATTGACCTTGCCCAAGTTGTGGCATGAATAAACACCAGAAATTGAATTTCAGAAAGCAGCAACACTTTCAACAGTTTTCAATAATTATATGCGCAGAAATTTCCATAAGTGTGCCTGTGTTCAGCTGCCATGTGCCCCTTTGCTCAATATGCTGTATTATGTCAGCTCAGCTGCATGTTATCAGTTTTCTCGCTTGTTGTGAAAACGATCCAATATTTAAGCTTCATACGTCAGGTATTGGCAGATACTTGTTACTTTGGGGTGGTTCAGCGGTTACATCTTAGTGGTAGATTGCACATAGTGGTCATTGAATGGCAATCATCCAGGGTGGGGTCTATTAAAAACAGGACCTCACAGGAATACCACTAGGTTCTGTCCTTGGTCATGTGTAATTTTTGATACATATTAATGTCATTATCGATGTGGTCAAGTCAGATGAATCAGGTATTTCACGTAATACTGCCTTTATATTGATGCAGACAGCCGTGCAATTGCTGTTCATAATTAAATACTGTTTGGTGTCTGTGAATGAATCATCCTATAGATTACATTCAACACCAATGAATCTAAACCTATGAATATTTGCAGGAAATGTAAAACTGTCCATCCGTATCTTTATTTTATTTAATTTAAAAAAAGTGAAGTGTCTTTATAGCATCAATTATAGTAACCTGGTTTTAACATGTGGCCCAACTTGGGAACAGGCTTTACTATATATATATATATATATATATATATATATATATGTGTGTATATATACATATATATATATGTTTTTATTGATGATAGGACATATATTTGATGAATCAAGTACAATATGAACTGTGTAACTTTTGCAATGAGGTAACCTTTCCCTTCAAATAATTGTAACGGTGTTTTTTTTATTCTTTAGCAATAGAAAAACAAGGCAAGTGTTGATGAAAGTAGATACACTATGTGCCAAAATGCCTCACCGGTTTCATCCACAGCTGGACTTATCAGAGGCGAGTGAGTTCCATTCAACCCCAAGTTAAACATAAATGTTTATGTTTACTAGCTACAGAGAGTTGACCTCTGTTTAGACTTGCCGTTCTGTGATATAACAGAAACTGAATGCTGGGTTAAATATATCAAGCTTTTAAAGGGCAAGATAATGTGACCATTGGTATGGACAATGTAACTGTATTATGATGTAACTGTTGTGACATCAATCACATATTGACTGCCAGGAGACTGGATGGCAGAGCTGAATTATTTTCTATTCTTATTTTCTATTCTTTGACCCACATTACATATATGTCTGTGTAGTTTGGATACTTTACAGTTGGGGGGGGGGGGGGGTCCACAGTTTCATACTGGTGCATGATCACTCAATTTTGCTATGAAGTCATTCTGTGTTCCACGCACACACACACATGTGTACACAATATGAGTTTGATAGATACATATTGAACAATGGAGCAATAGTATTTGTGAAAAGTCCCTACAAAATATTTTGCTCATAAGTTAAAGTGTCATGACATCATGAAAATGATATCTTTATTGCCAAGGCCCACAAGGCAAATGTATATTTGGAAGACTTTATGCCCCATCATGTAATTGAAACACACTTTAGTGACCTAATCATGGTTTGGGAGTGATCTGTCTCAAAATATCTGAATTTAAAAAAAAAAAAAACTTTGCAAAATACATATATTAGTATGCATGATCCAATTTTGTGCATGCACATATCTGTTATATGCCATGAGAGAAAGGATTATGTGCACCTTCAGTTGTTTACCTTTGTTGGACACATTTTACACAGCAATTCATTTTAGTTTTTATATATATATATTATAGATTATAGCATGCTTTGCCGACGATATGAAGTATATCAACGAGCACGGGATGCCATATAGCAGAATGAGTGAGCGAAGTGAACAAGTTCTGCTATGTATGGTATCCAGTGCTAGTTGATTACTTCATATCGTCTACAATGCATGCTATAAAATTTTTATCTCATGTTTGGGTGGATTTGTACATTTCAATACACAAAGCAAAAATAAGAACGACATTTGCAGAAGTTTTACTCCTCATCAACACAATTACCAATGAAATCGGAAGAGTACCGATAAATCATATCGCGGCACTGTACCTTTTAGGCCTATGATACGGTATTTATACAAGCCTGTTATGGTACTAAAATTGACCCAAACATGAGATATATATATATATATATAGTTACTTGAGGATGGACCACATAAAATGTGGTGTGAAAACCAGCTTCCTCTCATTCTCAGATTATTTTTGTAATGAATTTGTTTGGAGGCCATCTCAGTGTAGCACAGCAAGGTTCATGAATGTAACCACAATATTATTTCAAGACTCGGAGTGACTGCTTTGCCACATTTTCATCATGGATGTACCTTGGGATAGACAAAAGTCCTACCAAAAACTGGCTGTCTCTGATCATTTAATTTTTGGTATGAATTTTTAATATTAATGTATTTGATTGGTTTGTCCAGTTTGGTGCCTCAATAGTATTTTTGGTCATATTGAACAGATTAAACTAATTCTATATTATGCACACAATGCTGGTTAGTGGGTTTTATATTGCCTGGCAAGTAATGCTTTAGCTGCTGTATGGACTTTAGACTAAAAAAAAAAAGAAAGAATGAATGAGAGTGGAATTACAGCTTGGTAGCAGTATGGAATTCATTCAGGAAAACACTGCATGGCCTAGGGTAATTTGTTCTTTGAATGCATACTACATGTATTCTATGGGTTTAAACTTGAGTGAAGTTCCTGCCAGAGAAGTAAAATTGGATGTGTTTTGGCAATGTAAGCAGTGGCTCGTTATTTCCAGGATGTACATGTTATCTTGGCAGAATATCTTGTGCATGTACATAGATTTGAGTCTGGCAAACCCTTGTTTTCAATAATTGTATCATGTGTATATTGGAACAAGATGTATGCGGAATCCATAATTTTTGAAGCTGGTCACCCTTTAATTTTCTCTCTTTCCTCTCTGTATTTTATGTTCGGAACGAGCGGGACTCGAACCTGCAACCTTTAGCACCAGTTGCCTAGCTTAAATAAGAAACGCACATGTCCACTCGACCAAATCCCCATTCTTAAAAAAAGGATGGTTCAATGGAGGTAGTTATGTACTAGTGCCATATCAACACAATTATGCAGTATAAGTACAGAGTCGGCATTTATTTCCGGGGACTTAAATCCACCAGCATTAAGGAAATTTTGAAAATATATATTTTGTGTTCGGAACAAGCAGGACTCAAACCTGAAACCTTTGGCACCGGTCGGCTAGCTGAAATGGGAAACGCACATATCAACTCGACCAAATCCCCATTCTCAAAAAAGAATGGTTCAATGGAGGTAATTATGTGCAAGTGCCATATCAACACGGTTATGCAGTTTAAGTACTGAGTCAGCATTTATTTCCCGAATCAGGGACTTAAATCCACCAGCATTAAGAAAATGCCGAAAATATACATTTTATGTTTGGAATGAGCGGGACTCAAACCTGCAACCTTTGGCACCAGTTGCCTAGCTGAAATGAAAAAGGCACATTATTATCTCTTTCCCTCTCTTCCAGAGGTACCCAGTAGAATTATTAAGATATAATAGAATTTACAAGTGGAAATATGCATGTGTAGGTGGGGTGTGTGGGGTCACATAGGCTAGGCCCCCACTGGGGTCCAGGGGTGGTGCCCCTGATTGATATATCCTATGGTATTTTCGGAGCTCGTGGCAATAATGTCTCTCTCATTAGATCACAGCCAATTTTCGACCTGATTTTATGCATGTAACAATGCAACCAGAGGGAAGGACTTATCCGTGGCCATGATGTCTAGAGGCATGTACATGTAGCTGGGATAGCAACACTTAACATGTCAAAAGATTTTACCAGTTTTCATTTTTGGGCACACTAATAAATACTAGTTGGAAACCCGTGAAAATCATGGGTCTCATTAACTGTTAGATTTTAATGGTATAAAATTGTAGGATTTTTGCAATGTTTTAAAGTTGCAAGGATATTCAGCTTGAGGAGAAAGTATGTACTTTCCCAAAAGGCCAAACAGAACAAGACCTGTGTTTCCCCTGGTAGGCTGAAAAAGAAAATGGGTACAGGGTAGGGGAAATTGTGTTTATTTTGTAAATTTTATTCAATTTTTTTCAAATTGCACCTTCTAGGAAAATCCAAGATTTAAAGGGAGAGATCCAAAGGTTCTTTTTATATTAAAGTTGGAATGACAATATAGTTACTGTAGCCTCAGGCTTTCTGTCAAATTTATGTAAAATTTTGCACAGCTCATGAGTATAATGTTGAGCAAATCATATTGCACAAACATGCTCTGCAATCTTTTTCTGATTTTGAGCTCAGCTGACTTGTCAGTCAGCTGAGCTTTTGTGAGGGTCTGTCGTCCGTCGTCCACAATTCACATTTTTGACTTCTTCTCTAAATCCATTGGCCAGATCTACTTTAAACTTGGTGGCAATGTATCTTGGGTGGGTCTCTACCAAGTTTGTTCAAATGGTCATGGTCCAGTGATTTGTGGATTTTTTATGAATTTTTTTGTTCATTTTTGGGTGAAATCTTAAAAAAATCTTCTTCTCCAAAACCGCTCACCCAATTCCTTTGATATCACACCGCTACACTCCCTGGGACTCTTAGTTCTTAATTTGTTCACCAGGTGGCTCTGCAATTTTTTTCTAATTTTTTATGAATTTTTGTGTGGTATAGCTATTTTCGACTTCTTCTCCAGAACCGTCACTCAGATTAAGCTGAAACATGGTGGATATGTTCCTTGTAGAAGGGTCAAACAAAGTTGTTCACTATGTGGGAATGCTGCGGATTCCTGATTTTTAACTATTTTTTCAATTCTGGTACTAATCGGTCAATGCAGCTTTCCTATTGATTAGTATGGAAGTGAATGAGCGTTCTAATGCTAATTCACATTTTCGACTTCTTCTCCAAAACCGTTGGCCAGATCCACTTCAAACTTGGTGGGGATCATGTGCCTTGGGTGGGTCTCTACCAAGTTTGTTCAAATGGTCATGCTCCAGTGATTTTTGGATTTTTTAATGAATTTTTTTCAAAAATCTTTACAAAAGTTTTTATAGGAAAGTTTAACGTGGATATTTCTTCTGATGGTTATAACTTGAATAATTTTGGCCAGATTTACTTGAAACGTGGTGGGGATGTGCATTGGGTGGATCTCTAGCAAGTTAGTTCAAATAGTCATGCTCTATTGATTTTTGGAATTTTTATGAATTTTTTTGTTCTTTTTGGGGGCAAATCTTAAAAAATCTTTTTCTCCGAAACCGCCCACCCAATTGCTTTGATATCCCACAGGGACCCTGCCAGGGACACCTTGTTCTTAATTTGTTCACAAGGTGGTGCTGCAATTTTTTCTAGTTTTTTATGAATTTTTTGTACGTTTTTGCTATTTTCGACTTCTTCTCCAGAACCGTCACTCAGATTAAGCTGAAACTTGGTGGATATGTTCCTTGTAGAAGGTCAAACAAAGTTGTTCACTAGGTGGCACTGCTGTGGATTCCTGATTTTTTCAATTCAGGTACTTGGTGGTCAATGCAGCTTTCCTATTGATTACTATGCAAGTCAATGGACATTCTAATGCTGATTCACATTTTTGACTTCTTCTCCAAAACCGTCATCCAGATTGACTTCAAACTTGGTGGGGATGTACCCTGGGTGAGCCTCTACCAAGTTTGTTCAAATGTTCATGCTCCATTGATTTTTGGATTTTTTATGAATTTTTTTGTTCTTTTTGGGGGCTAATCTTAAAAAATCTTCTCCTCTGAAACCGCTCACCCCATTGCTTCGATATCCCACAGGGACCCTGCCGGGGACTCTTAGTTCTTAATTTGTTCACCAGGTGGCGCTGTGATTTTTTTTATGATTTTTTGTGTGTTTTTCCTATTTTTGACATCTTCTCCTGAACTGTCACTCAGATTAAGCTGAAACATGTTCCTTGTAGAAGGGTCAAACAGAGTTGTTTACTAGGTAGCACTGCTGTGGATTCCTGATTTTTAACGATTTTTTCAATTCAGGTACTTGTCGGTTAATGCAGCTTTCCTATTGTTTACTATGCAAGTCAATGGACATTCTAATGCTAATTCATATTTTTAGCTCAGCTGACTAGTCTGTTCGCTGAGCTTTTTTTAGGGTCCGTCGTCTGTCCTTCCGTCATCGTCCACAATTTACATTTTTGACTTCTTCTGAAAAACCGTAAGCCAGATTTACTTCAAACTTGGTGGCAATGTACCTTGGGTGGGTCTCTACTTAGTTTATACAAATGGTCATGGTCCAGTGATTTTTAATTTTTTTTATGAATTTTTTAATTTTTTTTTTTTTTGGCAAATCTTAAAAATTCTTATTCTCCAAAATCGCTTACCTAATTGCTTTGATATAACAGAGAAATACTCCTAGGGGCTCCTTGCTCTGAATTTGTTCACCAGGTGGCGCTGCAATATTTTTCTATATTTTTATGATTGTTTGTGTGTTTTCATTATTTTGGACTTCTTCTCCAGAACCGTGACTCAGATTGAGCTGAAACTTGGTGGATAGCTTTCTTGTGAAAGGGTCAAACAAAGTTGTATTCTAGGTGGCACTGCTGTGGATTCCTCATTTTTAATGATTTTTTCAATTCGGGTACTTATCGGTAAATGTACCTGTCCTATTGATTACTACAGTAAGTCAATGGGCATTCTAATTCTAACACACATTTTCGATTTCTTCTCCAAAACTGTCAGCCAGATTTACTTCAAACTTGGTGGCAATGTACCTTGGGTGAGTTTCTACCAATTATATTCAAATGGTCATGCTTCATTGATTTTTGGATTTTTATTGAATTATTTTGTGCTTTTTTGGAGGCAAATCTTAAAAAATCTTCTTCTCCGTAACCGCTTACCCAATTGCTTTGATATCACACAGAAACACTCCTAGGGACTCTTAGTTCTGAATTTGTTCACCAGGTGGCACTGCAATCTTTTTCTATTTTCAGGTGCTTATTGGAAAATACACCATTCTTATTGATTACTATGCAAGTCGTTAGTCATTCCAATGCATATTCACACTTTTGACTTCATCTCTGAAACTGTTTGCCACATTCACTTCAAACTTGCTGGCAGTGTACAGTAGATGTGTCTGTACCATATCTGTACAAGCATAGGTCAGCTGAGCATGGGCTGTTCACACAGGCCTCTTGTTTAATGAATTTTTGAAAATAGATGTACAAAATCTTGGTAAGTGCACTTGCTCTGCATGCTGACAGATCATGTTGATCTTGTACTCGTAACTAGTCTCAGGATCTATGCGTTTAAAATTTTGCACAGTTCATGTGTATAATGTTGACCAAGTCATATTACATAGACATGCCTCTGCAATCATTTTCTGATTTTCAGTAAATTTTTGACAATATATGTGCAAAATGATTGGTAACTCCTTCCTTCTACCTTGTATTCCCTCCCTCCCTTTTCTTTGTATTGATACTACATGCATAATACTTAGATGTCCAAATTAGGTGTGATGGTAGCTCCATGGATGGAAATTTTACACTTCGGCCTTATGAGCCCGACGGGTATTGTCGTACCCTGCACCGTCTGTCGGTCTGTCCGTCCTTCCCATGGTTTTACCACCATAACTTCAGAAATTTTTGAGACAGGACTTTCAAATTGCACATGGTATTACACTCCTATATGGCCTACTGTGTGTGCAAGCATAGTTGACCTTGACATAATTCTCAAGGTCACACAGTGGTCACATGTGCTAACCAACGTTACCGCTCTAACTATTGAAAGCCTGCTTGTAGCAATATAAATCTTACATACATGAAGCTGCATAAAGATATCTAGAAGCGTATTGAAAATCAAAGTCATAGCTTTATATTTGGCCTACTTTTTGAGGTCAAAGGTCAAGTGCTTAATGGTGGTATTGGTATAAGTAAGGAGGTATTGAAGTCAGGTACATGAAATTTTATACACACATGTATCACAACCAAAGAATGTGTCATGAATCAAAAGTAGGTCACTAGGTCAAGTATCTGGGTCACAGTGACCTATTTATTGAAATTTTGTTTACCACTGTAACATCAGAAATTTTTCAGACAGGACTTTCAAATTGCACATGATTGTACACTCCTATATGGCCTACTTTGTGTGCAAGCATAGTGTACCTTGACCTAATTCTCAAGGTTACACAGTGGTCACATGTGCTAAGCAACGTTACTGCTCTTACTATTGAAAGCCTGCACCTAGCAATCTAAATCTTGCACACAAGAAGCTTCATAAAGTGATGTAGAAGCCTATTGAAAATCGAGGTTATAGCTTTATATTTGACATACTTTTTGAGGTCAAAGGTCAAGTGCACAATGGTGGTATTGGTGTAAGTAAGGAAGTATTGAAGTCAGTTACATGAAATTTTATACACACATGTATCATACCCAGAAAAGTGTCATGAATCAAAAGTAGGTCACTAGGTCAAGTATCTGGGTCACAGTGACCTATTCATTGAAATTTTGTTTACCACTATAACTTTGTAAGCTTTTGAGACAGGACTTTCAAATTGCATATGGTAGTACACCACTATAAGGCTTGCTTTGTGTGCAAGAATAATTGACCTTGACCTAATTTTCAAGGTCACACACAGGTCACAAGTTTGCAGAGTGACATTGTGCATTTAGAAATCTAAATCTTAAAACAAAAGAAGCAACATAGGGTGATCTAGAAGGCTATTGAAAGTCAAGGTTGTACCTCTATATTTGACTTAATGTTTTTGAGGTCAAAGGTCAAGTGTACATTAGTAGTATTTGTTGAATTTATGACAAGATCTACAATTGTGAAATTATTTGATGAGTGGCAAAATGGCCGTGATCTCTTACACTACAGGCTACCAGCAGGTTTCTGATCATACACTATACCAGAGACTATGGGACACTATTCCTATTCACTTACAGCAAAAGAGATTGAATGAGGCCGAAGGGCACTGCGTTCTTTGAACATTATTTTTATAAATGTAGAGGAGTACAGAAGCTGAAAATTAGTCAAATTATAGGCATTACAAATTTTAAATCTTGGGATATCTTTAAAACTACAATAGATCAAGATCCCACTTTTTAACATTGTGCATTTAATGTTACAAATCTAATTTACCCATTTTAAGATTTATACACAGTAAAACCTGTCCAAGTGGGCACCTGTGTTTAGTGGGCACTTTTGCCCGGTCCCATTTTTTCCCCATTAGGTCCCATGTTAATGGACCCTCTGCTAAGTGGGCACCTGTCTTATGTGGGCAGTGGGCACCCTAAAAGGGCATTTTGTATACCTTTATTTGCCTAAGTTGGCACCATGATTAATCTTTTTCTTGTTGTTTACCCTTCAAATATCCCCCAATAATATGCCAAACTGCAGTTTTTCTTACCAACAGGAGGATGCAAATTAAGGCACAGAGCATGTGCTACTGTGTTTTCGTAGCATTATGTTGCTCTACTAACCCCTTTGAAACCTATTTACCTGGCTTATGGGGCTCTGTATGAGTGTACAAATACATTGTGAAGAATGCTTATTACAAGGACATACATGTAGTTGCACAGACTTTTCAAGTGACCTTTAACACTGATATTAATGTTTCCAGTGCATAATTTTTTCAATCAGTAGTGGTCATTTAGCTAGGAAATTACTGGTTAATAAAAGGATGTTTGTCAGGATGTTGTTTTTAATCTGTTCTAAATGAATGCCCTGTTCAGCCCCCTACAGAGCATTACGTACATGTACATATACTTATACTTTACTATATGGCCCAGCAGGCTGACCCTCCGCTAAGTGGGCACTTTTGCCTGATCCCAAGGGTGCCCACTTAACACAGGTTTTACTGTACATATATATTTTATGTTCGGCACGAGCGGGACTCGAACATGCAATATGTAAGTATGTATGGTATGTGTACTTGTATATAGATGTAAGCTTTATACTTTTGTCGTTTGCATGGTCTGAAAGAACACTAAAATTCAGTTTGCATCCTTTCTGCAAAAAAAAAAATTGCACATATTGATGAATCTTTAACATTTATGGAAATTTAATCTTTTGAAATATGGCTCAGATATGATAAAACTGTGTTTGAGCACTACCCTTCTTCCCTGTTGATACTAATAAACCTAAAACTCATTCCACAAATGCAGTTAAAGTTTGTGTTAGCAATTACACTTTCTATGAAAATCCAAGTTTTAATGGGAGAGAATTCTTAATTCTTTTGTTTAGGTTGGAATGACCCATTAATTTTTCTTCAAAGCAGCTGACCAGCATTCAAGTAGAGAAGTAGAGGAAATGTATACAATATACCATGGATGGGTCATTAGTTTTGTATGCAAGTGTTCTTGAAATACCATAGTGATCAGTAAAAGGTATGTTGTACATACATGTACTTATAAATATTAGATAAAACACAAAAATGAAGAAAAAAGACGAAAAAAATAAAGAAGAAAAAGGAAAAGTGGACCCTGTTCAAAGAGGTGGTTCTCACAGCTGCCTTTTCATTTTTCTTTTCTTCGCATTAGTTGTTGTTTTCAGAGGGGTTGGGCCTGTATCAGAGATGGGTGGGTGGGGGCATAACATTTGTAAAATTTGATTATGTTAGTATTAGTACAAGGAAATTGTTTGTGATGAGTACTGGTAGGAAGTTATGATACATTACAAGATGTACTGTGATAATAATATGTGACCTCCTCTGTTTGATTTTGGCCTGAAACACATATATTGGTCAATAACTCTGGGAAGATTCAGGCTGGAAGGTAAAAAAATTTAGTTAATGGTGCTGGCTTGAATAAAATGTCTATGTAGGGTAAATTGATGATGTTTGTCTCATAAAGTGTGGCTCTTCAAGGTACTTTAATGTGATATTTAGAAATCTATTGGATGCATGTTAGTTTATTTTAATGTACTTGCTACACTGTAAATATACAGGTTCAGAAAGTTGCTCAATCTATCCTGGTTTGAGTGCTTTATGCAATTTGCAGCAGCATTCTTATTTGCATAAATGCCAGAAGTCTCTGATTTTATGTTATTGATTTTGGACTATATTCTGTATTGTAACAGAATAAAGTCACGTGTCAGTACCTGAATGTAAAAATGTGGTGTACCCAACACTAGTGTAACGGCGAGATTAAGGATCCTCAGGGATGCAGGGTGAAGTCTGACCAGGTATGGAATAAAATCAAGTTAGAAGTAGAAATCACCAACTAAATTCAAAGTTATAACATATAAATGAGAGGAACCTGCCCCAATGTGTTTCGCCTCTGCAATGGAGGCTTCCTCAGGGGTGAGAGGTTCCTCAGATTTGATTGAATTCTACAGGTATAATATTAAAAAAGAGGTGACCGAAAAAATTATTCTGCTTGGCTGAAGTAAAGGGTCAAAGTTCGCAAGAATATTTGAAGTTTGATGTGCATATGACCCACTTATTATGACGTAGTAAAGTCCATTTCAGGTTTGCAATGCAAGTTGTGTGAAAATAGTATCGGTCAAAGGTCACCGATATGCCATATAGTATTAAATAATGCGAGATTGTGTAATAAAGATTATCTTAAACCAACATATTATCTTCTCTCATTATTTGTATGTATAAATATGTCCTGGTGTCTTGCCGTCCCGGTTGTGGTGTATTCCTCAAGGATCGTATCTGTCAGTACCTGAAGACAGATGTACCAGCAAAGTATGGTTTTATAAGGTTTATTCTGTAAGTAGCTTAAATTAGTCCCCGTCTAGGAACTATAGGCTTGCACCTTGTTCATCTGTCAGGCCCATCCTTCCTACAAAGCTTGTTCGAGCCATATTTCTAGTATTGTAACACCTACACCTACCAAGTTTGGTGCGTGGACGCTTTGTAGGATAAGGGTGTGTTGTGCAGCACTGAACAGAATTGGGTCACCATTGACCATGACCTTTGACCCCCAAATGTGAGCTTTTCGGTGGCATATATTTCCAATACCAAAACACTTCCAGATATCAAAAGTCAACTTTGCTATCTTTTTCTGGTGGGGGACCATGTATTGCTATGCAATACTCTATCTTGGTTTGTGGTGTTGTGGCAGTTGACAGACAGACAGACAGACAGACAGATCGATAGATAGATGCCCGTCTGGGCTTATATATACCCTCATCCATGAGAGTAGGCTTATAGGTAATGTCATACAAATAAATCTATATCGTGTATACATATGCATCATAAATTTTCCACACATACAAGTCCAAGTGACTTAAAACGATTTTGATATAAAATACATGTAGAACAATTCAATGGAGTGAGTTGAAGTCAATTTGAAAACTAACTTGTATTCAGAATCACATATAGTTAGACTGCATAGAAGATAGCCTTGTCATATTGTGTCAAATAAATTCTTGTGCCACATTAGGCCAGTGAATTAAGAATCCTTCCAAAGTGGCCTTGAGGATCTTCCACAGAAGTTTTATTACTCCTCGGCCCATATAGGGAGGGGGGGGGGTATTGCTATCGCCTGCGTCTGTGTAACAATCCATGCTTGCGTGCGTGCATCCGTCCGTGTGTCCCTTCTTCTTATGCACCATTTGAGAAATACCAGATAAGCTGGGATCATGAAACTTTTTTAGTTGATCACCCTTTGTTGAAGTTTACGTCAAGTTGAAAGGACAATGACCTTGACCTAATTTTAAGGTCACTTAGGTCAATTCTCTAGTGAATTTCTTGTACACATTATCAGGAGAACCAGAATTCCTAGGATCATGAAACATTTACAACCAGGAATAAAATACTGTATACATATAAAATTATATACATAGTTCCTGTTCCTAGAACTTCACATGTACCCCAGCTGACTTGTCAGTCAGCTGAATTTATAGGGTGGGTTTTTTGGGTAACTTGTGGACATTGGCGTCCATATGTCAACAATATTTTCGACTTCTTCTCCAAAACTGTCCGCTGGGTTCACTTGAAATTTGGTGGGGATGCAGCTTGAGTTGTTGCAATGATTTGGGGATTTTTTTTAGGAATTTTTGGTCATTTTTTGGTAAAATCCTCTCCAAAACTGTGCAGCCAATCGCTTTGAAATTGCATCTAGGGTCAGTTCTGGTCACTCCCAGATTTTGATTTTTATCCCATGTGGCACTGTGGTTTTCTTGTGTGTTTTACTATTTTTTGCCTTATCCAAAACCGTCACTCACATTGTGCTGAAACTTGGTGCAAATATAGCATATGGGAGGGTTAAAAAATTGATCACTAGGTGATGATAATCTGGATCCCTGATTTTTAACAAAAATTTTCAAAACTGTCAACCAGATTCACTTCATACTTGGTGGGGATGTACCTTGGATGGATCTGTAGCAATTTCGTTCAAATGGCCACACTCCATTGCTTTTTTCAGACTTTTTATGATTTTTTGGTTCGATTGTTTGGAAACATCATAATAAATCTTTTCAAAAACTATGCAGCCAATTGTTTTGTAATAGCATAGGTACTCTTCCGTGGACTACCAGACCTTAATTTGTTCAAAAGGTGGCACTGCAACTTTTTACCTCGGCTGGCAAGTCAGCTGAGGTTATTGAATTAATTGTCCTTTGTTTGTCCATCCGTCTGTCCACAATTCTTTTTTTCCGTCAATTTTGTTGCAAAATCTTAGAAAAATCCTCTATAATTGCTCATTCAATTGCTTTGAAATTGTATGGGGACACGTCTGGGGATGCCCAGACCTTAATTGTACAACAAGTGGTTTCTGTTTCTTTTTGTATGCATTTTTGTGTATTTTTCCCTATTTTTTGACTGCCACAAAACAGTCTCTCAGATTGTTCTGAAACTCGGTGGGAGAGTCAAACAAAATTGTTTACTAGGCGGTGACACTCTGGATCTCTGATTTTTTACCAATTTTTCAATTTGGGTACCTCTCAGCTAATGCATGCATTCATATTGATTACCTTGAAAGTCAATGAGGATTGCAATGGAAACTCACATTTTTTACCTTCCATCCAAAATCCTCATCCCCTAGACTAGAGTGAGACTTATGGGTTGAATGTCAAGGTCAGCTGAGGATGGGCTGTTCACACAGCCCTCTCGTTTTAAAGGGACATTACCAGCTACCTGTCCCAGATTGAAGTGAATTCAGGAAGTCAATGTTGGACAAGCAGCTCAGGGGAATGTCTTGAAATGCTATACAATTATATACAATCATGTATGTTATAGGGTAAAGCTGGAGGATGTGTTTGGCAGTCAGTTGACACCACTGATATGGGCTTCACTTGGCTTGTTTTGTGCACAGGGGAAACCACACCAAATGCAAAATAATGGTAGATTTGTCAGAATATATTGTACAGGTGGACACTACAGGTAGTGCATGAATATGCATTTATTACTCACTACAAAATATGGGCTGCCTTTGGAATTACGCAGACAATTAAGTCACTGTCAAGCTTATACGTGGAGAAGGTTTAACCACCTGTCTAAACATGGGATTCTGCAATACTAGATTTCATATTGTCATGTCAGTATTAGACTGTCATGATGGTTGAATAGCAAAGCAAATTACGATGGCATGATACTGATGCAACTTGCGAGCTATCTATCTTACAGTTGGTCTCAAGGGCCGTTGAAAATGGAGAACTTGCACTGTACATTGTGGGGACCAATAATAATTGATGTGAAGTCCAATCCAGAAGATCTGTGAGTGGGAGAGCTTTTGTTCATGCAAAATATGTCTACATGGAAAAATCTGTGTACTGTACTTTATGTTGATTGTAGGGTCATGATGGTAAAATGATAATTGAACTGGCCCATGTAGTTCCAGTCCAGCTTAGTGGGACCTCCTCAGATGTTGCCATGGTGATTTTTGTCCACACTAGATACTGCAACCCATGATCATATTAACCCCCAGGGCCGGACATTCCAGTTAGATCAATAGTGTACTAAACATTGGATTTATAGATATAATATGATAATTGATGGCTTAAAAAGTGTTAATTGCCCAGGGTGGTGGTAAACATTGTACAGTTGCCTAGAAAATGATCTGTATGTGCATGCTATGGAGGACATTATAATTTATGCAATCCATGTAGTGATTTGTCTGGAGGATTCCCACTGTAGGCACTGGTGCATGTAGGTAACACATTTTATTTTCTGCATGACAATCACGGCTGTTTTAAACACTGGCTGCATCGAACAGCAGTTATCATGACAATGTGGTACATAGTAATGTAATAAATCACATGATGCCTGTCAGCTGAGTTAGTGATGTAAATTAAATGATGAAGAGATGCTGATCTGTGATATTGCCATTTTAGTCTCTGTCATACATACATGTATATGTTGTATTGATTATACATTCAGCATTGAACATGACATAATCAATGATAAAGTTGCCTGCACAACACCCCAAATTTTGACATTGGGCTCATTCCATGTCAGTCACAGTTTTTCGCAATGTATGCAATTACATGTAGCTAGAAATTAATGTGGGAATTACCATGAATCCTCATGAAAGAGCTGTGATTGAAGGATGAGGCACCAAATCTAATGTCGGTGGTTTATTGCATTGTGTGGGAAGTCATGAACATGGTACCATAAATGCAATACAAAAAAATGAATCTAATAACTGTATCGTCTTAATTAAGAGAATTTGCATGTTGGGTGCTCAGAATAAATTGCAATAATGCATACATATGATTAAAACTGTATTGATGCGATATGTATGTGTAAATACCATATAAACATCATACACAGGTATTTGATACACATACCACCAAGCATGTTCCCAGCGGATACTGTGCAGCCAATTAAGTGCATAGTTTATCACAGAAATGTTGATCAGGCAAAAAGCAGAAATCACAGCAAAATTTGGTGGCACCACCACTAGTAAAAGGAAGATATCGATTAAAATATGTAGAAAACACATTAAATTCAATATCTGGAGAAACAGTAAGGTACAGTTCACACTGTGTTAAAGTTAGCTGCAACAGTGCAAAGCCTCTTTGTGTTTTAGCTGTGCATTTGATAATTTTCCATTGTGATGGTGTTTGGTTGCCTGCGAAGTGGCTTAATGTACCATAAGTAAACAAAAACACTAGAGTCTGCAGGCAAGTTGTTTGGGGATCATTTGGAAGTTTAGTGTTTGCATAAAAAATTGTAAACTAATTGTTTTTTCATGTAAAATCAAATTTTTAATGCAGTGGGATTTAAGTATTAAATACAGCTTTAAAAGACTATATTTTTTTTGGAAAGACATACAGTTGGCTGGATGCGTCGATGCTGTGGAAAGTGCAGTTTCTAAAAATGAAGTGCCCTGGATACACAAAGAATGTGTTTTTTTTTAAAGTGAAAATAAGTTTATTTTTAATTCTATGATTTTGCACAACAACAATCAACCTGCAGCTGAGAATGTCCCGGTAACCAGATTGTTCAATGTGTTTTGAAGTGCATGATATTTTAACCCTCAAAGTGCTGATCATGGCTATAGTCATTTTCTCATCACCATAAACATGTAATGCTTAAAAGATTTAAATTCCCGATGAAGATACCTTTCATTCAAATACCAGCAAGCCTAGTCTTAAGCAAAAAGTAGTTGTAGTCAACAGCTTTCCTTGGGACACTTTGCGCATGATGCACGCAAAGTGTACGGAGGAGAGCTGTTGATGCAGTCTTAAATCAGCGCTTTAAGGGTTAATGTGCCAGGGTCTAATGAGTCCTAACAGAGCTCTTGCCCTCAAAATTTCATCTTGATAGCTGGATAACCTCAAGTTGATTCAGCTGTAAGCAGTGCTGCAAGTCCTGATGACACCAAAAGATGAAAGAGCAGGTGACCTGTCCTTGATCAGAGTCAAACGATAATGATCAACTCCAAGTTGCAATTTGGCAAAACCTTCATCTGGACCTAATTGTGATAATACATGGCAAGGCCTGCTGTTAAATATAAATAAACAAGTAAAATGAAGGACCAGTGTGTTGAGATGTATGAGGCTGAGACTGAAAGTAAGCCTGGGTTATCATTCATACCCAATTGCAGTTTAACTTTACACATTGTCATGGAAGAAAACCTTAATGTATTAACTCTTTCAGTGCCAATCACAAGTGCCATAAGTCGATCTACTAAAGTCAAACTAGTCTGAGTAATTATCATTAGGATCCCCCATTAGTATTCCTCATAAAAAGACCTTTCTTTCTAGTACCAGTATGCCTATAGTTCCGGAGAGAATATTCCAGGTCAACAGCTTTTCTTGGTGCCCAATGCACGCTGAGAAAAGCTGTTGACTCAGTCCAAAATTTGGCACTGAAAGAGTTAAAACAGAAAGGCTGACCACTGCTGTCACTGCAGTGGGTTATTTTGCCCTGTGTATGTCTTGTTTCGAGATCCCTGCAAATCACTTCAGTCACCTGCTGCAGTTTTTCCTACTGTTCCTGCTATTTTAAGCAGCAGGTTGATTGCAATTAAGAAGGAAACCTGTTAGCTCTATGTGTGAAATTATCACACATTTTAGATCCAGGAAAGATACCAATGAACACGACAGATATAAATTTTCCAATGACAGGAAATATGTATCACTTTACACAACAGTTGTATAAGTTTTCCAATAATAAGTTGTTAATTGTGACTTCAGCGTGGGAGATGCATGCAGGAACCAAAAGTTAAGCCTGCAAAGAATGCCTTCATGACATTGACTCCTACAAAGCCAGAAGACAAAGGTGCTTACAGTGATATGGGGGATCCCGATGATGGTGACAGGTACTCCCTCAGCAGCAGCTCTGACTCGGAAAGTGATGGGGAAGAGGCATCTGGTAAGAGGAGTATAATTCCCCCACCCCTGGGCACTACAGAGACCAGTGCCAATGGGTTGACCCTGGTGGATGATGAAGAGTGTGATCTTATAGGGCCACCACCAGAGGGCGATGAAGGTAAGGGTGTCAAAGCAGGTTTTGTACTTTTTGCTAACCTTTCCTTTTCTGAAACAGACAGATGGTCAAAAGTTGTCTGGTTCATTTCTTTTAACTAATCTTGACATCAATGAAAGATAATTTGAATGAGAATTATAGACGAGTCCTGTCAGAATAGCAAGCTGCAGGTCAATGGTTGTAGTTTTTCTTTGGCACTGTTTGGGCACCTAGTGCCATACCCATGTCAAGGGAAGGTGTTGACTCAGTCTTTATCCTAGGCACAAATGGTTTTAAGTTACACTTGTGTTCAAAATATCAGGTAACTGATCTGTTTGCCATCAAATTTTTGCTTATTTCTTCTTAGTGAAGGATTGTTTAATGTTATGTGTAGAAGTAAAATGAATATATATATATATATATATATATTTATATGTTTATATATTATAAATGCACAGTGTACACTTCAAAGGTTTATTTATTTATCTATTTGTTTATTTAGTTTATTTAATTTATTTAATTTTTGAATTCATATGGCAATTTATTTCATTCAAACAAAAATATTCACATACTGAAGACAAAAAGCAGTATTAATGGGTGCTACACCCATGAATGTTGAGGTGCAATACTCTGTGTTCTGATTAGCAAATTGCAATACAACACATTGTCCTGGTTAAATCATTCCCTGCACTTGGAAGTGTGCAATATCATAGTTAAATGACCGTGTGCATGTTGTATACAGCTGTTATGTTTGTAGAGTAAAAAGATGTTAAACGGACACTTTCCATTAAAATCAAGATTAAGACACACGTATTAACAAAAGATATTAAAAACATGCCTCATATTTTTTTTTCTTACTTTTGAGTCACTGTTTATAATTCTGCATTGTGTAAGTATCTCTATTTCATGGTTACAGGAGAGGGGGCATTTGAAGAAGAGGGTGAAGGAGAAGGTGGAGAGAGTGGAACAGAGCAGTCAGCTCGCCTACAGAGTCGCATCAGTCAACCTGAGACACCCGCAGAAGAGAAGCCAAAGAAGAAAAAGAAAAAGAAGAAAAAGTAAGCCAGATCTTATCGAACTGTATGTGTGTGTGTGTGTCTTGAGTCTCTCATTAGAATGACCAAAAGTTCTGTGATTGGCTTTTAAGGTTCTTTTTTTTTTTGTCAGCTTGGGTCATTCTGTTATTGAAGTTTGGCCAGTGGTCAAATGTTGTCTGCTTCAAAGTCTGTGACTATAATTTCAACAGTACTGAAAAGCAGTTTGAATGAGGATCATAGATGAGACCTACCAAGACAACATGTTTCTGCTCAACAGCCTTCCTTGGCTTAGGTTAGGCATTTAGTGCCCAAATCATGCTAAGGAAAGCTATTGGCTTAGTTTTAACCCTTTTAGTGCTAAATTTTGGACTGAGTCGGCATCCTTTCTCGTTGCACAGATGGGGCACCAAGAAAAGCTGTTGCCTTGGGGTATTCTTTCTGGAACTATAGACATACTGGTACTTGAATGAAAGGTCTTTTAACAAGGAATACGAATCTGGGATCCTTATGACAATTCAAACTTGTGTGACTTAAGTATATCAACTTTAGATGTGATTGGCACTGAAAGAATTAATTCAAGGCGAAAGGGTTGATAACCATGTGGAAACCGAGTCACCAGCTGTTGTTTGTTCACTGTGATCACAATGTATAGAGGAAAGCTATTGACTAATTGTGTGTGTCACTGTTGGTGAAAGAAGTCGTAGACAGTAGTTATGACATTGCATTTTGTCTGGTAATTTTTAGCAGGAAAAAGTTGCACGTCACTCTATGTTGAGCCATCAGGTTTAACAAGAACTGTTTGAATGGCTATATAAGAACAGTTGAGGCAGTGACTTCCTTCAACGTGTTTTGCAAAAATAAAAAAAAAAAAAAAAAAAAAGCAAAAAGCTTACATATGTTACACACTGTGTTTTTTCAATTCAAAATAGCACTTGTAATGGCCTCGGTGTTGACCTGTATGCTGTGTGCCATATTAATTTGGTTTATTGCATGAAGAAAAGTCGAGCAAAAAATTAAAATTCATTATTTAAAATTATAAGGTTTTTGCATGGCAGTGATTATATTGAAAGCTGGCATGATATTCTGTTGGATGAACTTGATTGGTTTAATCAATTGTGCTGAAGCTGTAATGCATTACATGCAATTGTTGGCAATTAATTTACACCCCTCCCAAACAAATTAAGCAAGGGGCTTTTCTGTAGGAAAAATTATTACAAAGTTTCATTCATACCTGTCTATGTTAAATGGAATCAGTTTTGCCCCTTTGTATATTATCTGTATGTATTGACTAATCATTTATATTTCTGAGCATTCAATGTCTTGCTTTGTTCCCAATTCTGCATTTCTCAAGTTTTCTCTCCAATTTGAACTTGAGTAGGATTAAACTTCCAATATAGAACAAATTATCCTGAGTCAAATATTCCGGAAGGAAATTCCTTGGGAAAAAAAATGGGAATATTTATCCCTCACACAAATTTTATGATTATACAGCATGGTGAGGGTATAGGAAACCAACCAACCTCTGATTTTGCTTACTGCTTTTAGAAAATCTCATATAGTATGCGGGTGAGTCATTGAAATAATTTTTTCCCCAATACACATACCTGCAGTGCGGATTTTGTGTGACCAGTCAAAATCATCCTAACCCTTACCACGGTGGATTGGCCCGAAGCTGCAACTTTTCACAAGGTGTTTTAGTGCCTTGACTGGGTAAAATATATCGGGAAAGGGCTGCATCATGCTTTAAGGTTACCGTATTGCAAATCGAATCAACACTTTTCCTTCAGAATCGCCCATTGGGGTATGGCAATCCGTAATTTCTATCCAAAAGTTAACCCTTCGGGTTCTTGCAATCCACAATTGCCGTCCAGTTATTAACCTTTGAATAGGGTCCTTGAAATCCACAATTTCAATCCAGATATTAACCCTTAATTGTCCTGCATGGACTTGAATTTCAACACTCAAATGTTTTCTCCTAACAGTTTTCAAAACTTTCTGACATGTACATGTAGTTTAGCAGTTGACTGAAGGATGGTTAGATCACCTTAAAACACCCTAGTGTCAGGACAACAAGTTTCCCCCTTGTGATTTATCTCATGCCGTTTTACTAAAAACATCACAAGGGAGTCCGGCTTGGACCATGTCACCAAAATTAAGGTACACTAAAATTATTAGAACAATCATATATTTTCAAATGTAGGCCTACAGTAGATCCAAGATGGTACATTCTCAGATAACTTAATACCACTTTTTAAAGTACACCACCCATTTTATTTTTCTAATAAGTAATTAGTAGTAATAAACCTATTATGCAGGAATCAAGAAAAATTCATTTTATTTCATCTAGTTTCTCTGTTGATGTGTATTATGAAGTAAGATATGGTAGAATTTCTTGTACTGTACATGTTCTACATCGTGAGATGGAAGTTTTGACGGAATAGGCAAGGGCAAGAACAGATGGTTCAAGAGCTGCCTAAAAGAGGGCACTGCAGTCAGTGGAGGGCTGGGGTTGTGTATTCCCATTGCTTTACATTGTAATTTGCAACATAACTTGAAAACTACTGCACATAGAAACACCAGATTTCTGACAGTAAATCTAGATGCATAACAAAACACCTCACAAAAATCATATAACCGCAGCTACAAAAGTGACTAGTTTATTAATGGGTTGCTTTAACACACAAACTAATGGGAACACACAGCTCTAGCCCTGGAAATGTTTGTGTATTCAGTTGTGTATTGGGGCAAATACACACCTTGGAGCTAATTCTGACCTTTCCTATTGTACAACACTGCATTGTCATATATGACTTTTTTTCACAAGTTTCTTCACTTTAAAACACACGCTTCTCCAGCACACAGGTTTGCCTTTTTGATGTGTTGCCAGTATACTATCCCAGTGGTGCATGGTGATCCAGTTCACAAGTACTAGAATAAGTGTAATTGCACACAAAGTTATCAGCGTCTGATGTTTGAGTGAAGAAATTTACAGGAAAGAAAATCAACAAAAGGTTGTAAGGAAATGCACTGGTTATATGAAAAGGATAAAGATCCAAGGGACTCATGCTGTCCTTTATGTCGTGCGATCAGTAATGACTATACAAGGCTGGCATCTCGTGAGTGCAGCCAAGCTGGCCACAGTTCCAATCAATATAACTTTCTGGCATTTGACTGGAATTCATCGTAAGCTTCTTAAAGTATATTTGTCTGTCAGATGCTCACAGTAATGATTGTAGTTTTAATGTGACAGTCAGCTTTTAGAAAATATCTAGTTTGAGAGAGCAGTGAGTGTGGACATTAACACAGAGATTTTGAAAGTTCATTACATGCTCATACATAATACTTTGCACCAACTGGAGGAAACAAATCTGTCATTGATTACTTCTGTCAAACTCTGGAGATGGTTGTCTCTATGGACAAAATGCAAGTGGGGTAGCTGATAAATAAACATTATATTTACTTAATCCAAAAAAAGTCACATAATAATAGTTGAAATTAATGAAAGTGGTACCACATTTTATTTGCCAGTGTGATCAGTAAATATATGCAGTGGTCAACCAGATGCCTCAGGATACTATTTAACTGCATACATGCAAAATGGACTGTAATGTAACGTGAGAATGTATTTTATTAGCATTTTATTTCAATATTGACAAATTGCAGTGTGTTAAACCTCTATGGTTAATTTGTTCTGTAAAGAACTGCCTTTTTCTTTTTTTTTTTTTAATGCTGTGACTATGCAATTGAAGGTACTTAGGCAAAGATTGGCAAAGAATTCAGGTCAAATGGGGATCATTATTAAACTCTACTAAAATGGGGAGTGCATTCAGAGAATAGAACTGCATGCTTCATTGGTCCAAGCTTTGGTTGAGTTTCGAAGTAAGACATTAACTTAAGCTGTAATCATACTGGTTTGTATTTTTATCCAAATTTTCTCAGGCATGACAGATGTTTGGCACACTTGCCTGAAACATATCACCCTGCCCATATATTTACATGTTTAAGTGTTTTTTTGTTTTTTTTTTTCAGTCTTTCAGAGGTCCTGACCAGGAGTTCTATATAATTACGCTTGACTAAAATATGAACAATATTTATCATATGATTATTTCAGCTTTGCAGGTGGGAGTTCAAATATTATAGACCTTATAATCATTTAGGTCAATACACATTTTTGAGTGTGAAAATATAGTCATTTAATACCATTGAGTTGACAATTAACCTATCAAACCCCAAACAGGTTCATGGCAGTTTTTAATGGTCCCATATAGTTGCCGTGGTCTACTTATTTTCAAAGTAAATTGAGAAGAAAGTTAGGATTGTGTTCAATATTTAGGTATATATTGCAGATAAGACTTGACTGCAGTCAACAGTGTTGATCTTGAAATCTGTTTTTTCTTTCTTTTAATTTTGAGTTGTTTAAGACAATCAAATGCTGTCTTTCTGCAGTCAAATAAGCCATGATGGAAGTTTGACAGTTCATGTCAAATCTGACCAAAGTCAGTACATCTAAACTTCCCAAATAAATGCTTAAGATTCAAATCACCAACATGTAACACAAGCACACACCCACAGCATGTAAAACGTGCATATTTCATTCTGAAAGACAAGCAAACAACTGAAAATCATCATAGTAGAGATACTTACTTAATCAAAATGGGAAATTCAAACTGTTTTACATTTTTGGAATGTAGCAGGAAACAAGACTTGAATTCATCAATAAACAGAACTAGAAAGCACTAAAAAAGACGGTGACATGTATTTATAATGAGTATATACATGAGTGCTTGGAGAAAAATTCTTGAGTAATTTTGGAGCTTGCAGGGTTAGTCCTGTAAATAAGGATAGCGTACTCTGGCATTGGTTTAATTTTGTGTTAGAAAAAGATTGTGGTACATACCTGGTTAGTTCACAACTGGCCGGTCTGGCACATACAATACAGTTTTGTGAATCCCCAAATTCACTTTCACAAAGGCAAAAGGCCTACAGTATACATGTACAGATTAATTACTGAGGAACGCATCATATGAGTCAAATGATCCCAAGGCCAAAAGCCAAGGCATCATTTTACACAAGTGAAGCTGTTTCAAGGTGATAGCAAATTATAATTATTGGAAAAGATAATTAAAACTCACCAAGGTAATTGATTAAAACAAAACCCTTGAATTCCATTTAAAAAAAAAAAAACACATACTTTTAGCAAAGCAACTACTTTATAAATGGAAAATAGTGGAAACAATACAGTCGCATAAATTCTAATGCAAGATGCAAGTGAATCAGTAGACTTGTTGCTGGGTATCTGTAATTTGCAGTGTGTCTTAGCGGCTTTGTCCAGTGTTGTAGTATCTGGCCACCAATGCTGATCAAGAGCAGCAAAACCGTCTTGTGCAACCAGTAACCTGTGGTAAAGGTTTATTCTTGTACAAAAGCAGGGTGAGGGACCAGTCCCAGTTCCCAAACCGACACATTTGTTCAACTTGACCTGTCCTGAGGGAGCACCTGAACTAATGGACCACTTTTTGCAGGTGCCAAAGATGGTTTGTTTACATACAGATTGCATTGTGCAATTGACAATTTCCCCCCTCAAATTGCCCAAAAGTGCCTGGATGTAAATTGTCATCTGCTTTTAAAGTTTTTTTTTGTTTTGTTTTTTTTCAAATGGTACAATGACACTGCATTCAGTATATGCATGTATATGCATGTAAATTCATGCACTAAAATGGCTGAATAAAAATTGATTCTTGTTAATTCTACCAGTGGTCCTGTGAAAGTAGCAATGTATTGCATCGCAAATGACCAGGCTGTATGTATGTTTATATGTGGACAAAACCAGGTGATTTAGCTAGATCTCAAGTTTTTATTATTTATCTAACTTAACTGTGTTCCAGATTTCTCTACATATGCACTGCCAGCTGCAAATATGAATCAGGTAAGCATTAATTCACATTCATTCACATTTAAATTTCCGTAGTCCATGAGGATAAGATTGAAGAAATATTTGAAACAAGCTTTTTTGGAAAAAAGATGATAGCGGTAAATGTAAGCATAAGATGAACGCATAAATTGCAATGAAGAAAGGGGTGGTTGCATTGATTAAGGCGTGCTATTTAATACTTTATTCAGATGAAAAGGAAAGTGGTATTGATGCAAGCACATTTTTGTCACAGTCCACAGTCTTTTAACCCTTTGCCCTTTGATAACTACAGAGTCAACAGCTTTTCTTGTCATGAGTTGGTTGGCGTATTGATACTTGAAGGATCAAGGCTGTCTTTGTGAAGAGTATGACTGACATGCTTTTATCTTCAGTTAAAATTCAAGCCCTTTCATTTGCGATTTTAAGATTGGCGGTGGTGTGTCATTTCAGTGCGACGTGTGTCCAAGAGGTTTGGTTTCAAAGAGGTGGGTGATGATGAAGACTGGAATCTGTACTGGACTGACTACTCTGTGGCACTGGAGAGGGTCATGGACATGAAGAAATACCAGGTATGGGATTTGCATGTGTGCTACAAAACAATCTTTTACTCTCTGACTTGAAATTTGTATGGTTTAATCCTCTGGAAAGTAAGTCAATAGCTTTGACTCTAAATTTATATGTTTTAACCCTTAAAGGTGCTGATTTAAGACTGAGTCAACAGCTTTCCACTGAACACTTTGCAATGTGCTCAAAGTGTTCCGAGGAAAGCTGTTGACTAAGACTATTTTTTGCTTTAGACTAGGCATGCTGGTATTTGAATGAAAGGTATCTTCATGAGGAATTTGAATCTTTTAATCATTATATGTTTAACAGTGACGAGAAAACGACTATAGCCTTGATTGGCACTTAAAGGGTTGATCCAGTGGAAAGTAAGTCAACACCATTGACTCAAAATTACTGTATTTCAATTGTGTGGAAAGGGAGTCAACAGCTTTGACTCTAAATTTGGATGTTTTAATCCTGAGAAGTGTAAGTTGACGCCTGTGACTCAAAATTTGTATATTTTAAACTAGTATAGTGGAAAGTAAATCAACAGCTCTGACTCTTGATTTGGATGTTTAAATCGTGTGGATAGTAACCAACACCTTTGACTCTAATTTTGTATCAGGTTAATTGTGTGTAGAATAAGTCAACAGATTTGACTCTGAATTGGCATGTTTTAATCCCCTGGAAAATGTGTCAACAGCTTTCCTCGGTGGAATGAGAGTATTTTGAAAAAAGCTGTTGACTGGTGGTATATTGTTGTGTATAACCAAGGAGGGTAGACTCTCTCTACCCTCCTTGGTATTACAAAGGAGAAAGAAGATGACAACATGTACAACATTCACCCTTTCTCACCCAAATCACTCAAAAGGGCCCACATGTAACAGTGCCAAGCACAACTTGAGTTGATATGCTTAAGTCAGACTAGTCTTAATTATTATAAGAATCCCAGATTAGTATTCCTCATTAAAAGACCTTTCATTCAAGTACCAGCATGCCTATAGTTCCAGAGAGAATATTTCTGGTCAACAGCTTGGCGTTTTTTGGCACATTGCGCCCAATGCAGGGCGAGAAAAGCTGTTCACTCAGTTCAAAATTTGGCACTGAAAGAGTTAATGTTTTTACCTAAACTTCTTCTTGCTAGAAAACATCTTTCCTGAGATTTGTATGTAAGACCATTAATGATGGCATGACCTAGGTTAGTAGCTTTTCTTGGCACGGTTTGGGTGCACCAAGAAATCTGTTGACCGAGTCATACTCTGACTGGGAATGGGTTAAATGCTCACCGACAATTATTACTGAAAAAGTTGTGTGTTGATACATGGGCAGGTCCCTCCAGATTAAAATTGTTATGCTACAGTTAACAAAGAGTCACTTTGAGGGGGCTTTATTATTGGCACCATTACATGTAGCTTGCTGGCATGAAGTTCACCAGCGTTGGCAAAAAGATTTTTCCATGTGCCACACTATAGCTGCATTGATGTGCTGACTGTCAGCTCTCCTCTTTCGACCATTATGCTCCCAGTTTGGAGACTTGCTTATTCAGTAACTCTTTCAGTGCCAAATTTTGGACTGTGTCAACAGCTTTTGTGGCTCGCATTTCACCCATTGCACCGAGAAAAGCTGTTGACCAGGGATATTATCACTGGAACCATAGGCATACTGGTACTTGAATGAAAGGTCTTTTTACAAGGAATATATAAATCTGGGATCCTATTGATAATTCAGACTAGTTTGACTTAAGTTGATCAACTTCAGTTGTGATTGTCACTGATAGAGTTTAGGTGATAGCATATCACATTATATATAAATCTCCAGGGCACCAAGCTTTTGGGTTTATGCCTACCTTATATTATGTGTAATGTGCCATGTGTTTTCTTGTGGACCTCTGTGCAGGACATAGTGCAGATACACTCACTTGAAGATATTACCCATAATGTCTTAGCCTGTGTTCGTCACTATGTTTGTGTAGTATCATGCATGTCTTGACCAGCATTCATGTAGCTGCTTCCAGAGCTGATTTATGAATGGACATGTCAAATTTCCCGGCATAAAGGAAACTCGTTACTACATGTATTACATAGTGTACTGGTCACCTAGCAGTATGTATTGCCTTTTGATACCTCTTTGAGTTTTAAAACAACCAGAATTATAGAGGAGACATGCATGCATGGATTATGTGCTGCTTTTACTCTTTTTGAAGGGTTAGCTTCATGGGAGGACCCTTTATGTTTTCGGGTTGTCCAGGGATTTTTTTTTTTTTTTTTTTAGGGATTTTTCTTGTTGATTTTACATGCCTATTGATTACTATGCAAGTCAATGGGGATTGCAAAGTCATTAGGGTTTGCAATGCCAATTGACAATATTTTACTTCTGCAAAACCATCAGCTAGATTCACCTCAAACCTGGTAGGGGTGTTCGTTGGGTATGTATCTACCAAGTGTGTTCAAATGGTCACAGTCCAATGATTTTTGGATTTTATAATGAATTTTTTGTTCATTTTTTGGCTAAATCTTCAAAAGTATATACTCAGCCAATTGCTTTGAAATTGCAGAGGGACACTTCTGGGTATGAGGATGGTACATGAACAGTAGGTGAGTGACCTTGACATCATTTCCAAGGTCACAGGTCAAGGTGCCTGAAATTCACTGTTTATATGGTAACTGGAGAACTATTAAAGCTAGGGCATTCGTATTGCACATGCTAGTTGTCCTTATTGAGGGCCAGACTTAGACAGTAGATGAGTGACATTGACCTCGTTCCCAAGGGCTTAGGGCCACTTGCTCAAATTTTACTGTTCACCTGACAACTTGAGAGCTATTCAAACTTAGACCTTGATGTTGAACATGATGGTTGTCCTGAGCAAAGACCAGACTTGGACAGTACATGGGTGACCTTAACTTCATTCCCAAGGTCACTTTACTTTTCACATTGTAACTTGAAAACTGTTGAAGGTAGGACTTTGATGTTGAACTTGTTGGTGGTCCTCTATTTAGGAAAGATTGAGACCCTACATTAGTGACCTTGACCTCATTCTGAAGGTCACAGGGCCACTTACATGAATTTTACTGGTCGCGTGATAACCTGAGAACTATTTGTACTGTGACTTTGATCTTGCACATGGGGATGGCCCTTTATGAAAGTTAGGTTCAGAATAAGTCAGTGACCTTGACCTCATTTCCAAGGTCACAGGGCCACTTAGTCAGCTGAACACAGGACTGTCACAGTTCTCTTGTTTATGAATTTTTGTGTGTTAAGGCTATTTTCTTCTTCTTCTCTAGAATGGCTGAACAGAATTGCTTAAAATTGTATCAGAATATAGTTGGACATATGTATATGTGGCAATACAGTGCATATGTTGCACTATTGTATTTACATTTTCGACTTTTCAATACTGTAAAAGCAGATTCCAGTCAGAGGAGCACAGGATAATCATGATGGTCATGTTCATATTACACAGGATTATAGTACTGTCCTGTATAAGGGTTAAGTTAAGTTTGAAGATGGGTGACCTTGACACAGTTCTCAAGGTTACAGAGCCACATTTGTGAATTTGTTTTCCACATGATAACTTGAGAAATTTTTGAGCTAGGGCTTTCATATTGGACAGGATTATATTTCTCTGTTAGAGCAAGGTCAGGTTTGAACCTTTCTCTATCCATCTGTCTGTCTGTCTACAACATTTTCCCCACTGTCAGCACTTTTTGTCCTAGGGCTTTCATATTGCACAGAATTATAGTTCTCTGTAAGAGCTAGGCCAAGTTTTAAGTTGGGTGACCTTGACTCCATTCCCAAGGTCATGCAGCCATGTTAAAGAATTTGGTTTCTGCATGATAACTTGAGAATTTTTTGAGCTAGGGCTTGTATTTTACTTGGGATTATAGTTCTGTATAAGGGCAAGCTCAGGTTTGAAAATGGGTGACCTCTGTCTGTCCATCTGTCTATCTGTCCGACCATCATTCCCTCTGTCTGTCCGCCCAGCCGCATTTCAGGTGATAAATAGAGAGCTTTTTGGATAAGGACTTCCAACCTGCACATGCTTATGCACCACTGTAAGGCCTAGGTTAAGTTCAAAGCCCAGTGACCTTGAACTCTTGTTTCAAGGTCATAAGATGTTGCTATGCAAAACATTGCATGACTACCCTTTCAGTTTCTTGACAGTTCATGACTTCGGTTATTCTATATGAGACCTGGTTATGAGTGAGGTGAGGGATGACATGGATCTAGCAATCTCTAATTATGTTTTAATTATGATTTTCTCTCCAACCAAGTAAAAAATGTAGGTTTGAGTTATGTAATACATGTATTTTCATTTTCTTTTGTTTTACAGAAAATCAATCATTTTCCAGGCATGAGTGAAATATGTCGAAAGGATCTGCTGTGCAGAAATATGAATCGTATGTGGAAGCTGTTCCCAAAAGAATACAATGTCTTCCCAAAGTCTTGGTGTTTACCTGCAGAGTAAGTAATCAGCGTTTTGTGTCGAATTGCTAAACCTTTTCCAGTTGAAAACTGGAATCCAGTAAATACTTTCTTGTATTAACCTTCTTTAAACCCTTTCTGGTTGAAAAGCTTGAATCCAAATAATAAGTTCTTGTATTTAACTTCTTTGCCTTTTCAGGTTAAAAAGCCAGAATCCGGTAATTAATTCCTCATGTTAACCCTCTCTCAACTCATTCAGGTTTAGAAGTCAGAGACAGCAGCTTTGCTCAGTCCACTTTCTGCTACTATGAGAAAAAAACCTGGAAGACGATTGTAGAGTTGGACTAACATGCAGGATACATTAGAACCCTGCGTAAAACTTGCATCTATTATGAATGTAGTTATTTTAAAGTGTACCAATTTATGTAGCTTTTGAATTTCAAGCATTTTATGAAAGCTTCACATTCTTTTTGGACACTGTTCCAGTGAATTATTCTCAGCACAGGAAGTGCCTGAGGTTAATATCGTCATCCTTGGTGCTGCACACCTGGCCGTCTCTCTCATACCTTAATGACAATGTTATGTGGACATCTTAATAAATTTTGGTTGCAGCTACACCAAATTTATGTCAGGATAGATCAGATACTTCTGAAAAGCGACGCCTTCTAATCATTTTAAAAATTATTTGTGATCAATTTTTGAAACTTTATGTAGAGGTGAGAAAAGTGGCTCCCAAGGGGAGAGTGTTTTTGCAATATCTAAGAAGATTCAACTACAGCTTCACCATGTATATATTGAAAACTAGCATCCTGTCGAAAATAAGAAGTGTCACTAATTTGTTAAAATTTGAATTTGAATGGAATAAGATGTATTTCCCTTCATATTTTATGCAAGTATTTTTTTTTTTCATGTACTGTTAATTAATCCCCATTTGTGAAATAAATAATTTTATATATTCGTTTTTCAAAACGAGAGCTGAAATAACAAAGTCTAGTGACTGTACATGTAGATGACAGAGACGTCTAGTAGTCACACTGCCTGGCATGTCATGCTGCAGCTGCCCTTGTGGCAGCTGCAGCAAGACTTGCCAGGCAGTGCCAGAACCACTGACTTAAGCCTATAGACATGTTGGTACCTGGATGAAAGCTCTTTTCATGAAGAATTTAAATATGCAATTGTCGTCTTAAATCTAGGTAAATATATGGAAAAATCAGGGACTGGTATGGAATGAGTTAAATACAGGACAGAGCAGAGCCCCTTGTATTGAAATGCATATGCTTTCAAGCAAGATCACATCTTGAGAGGAGAAGAAAAAAGCAAATCAGTAGTCCCAGAATTTTGTGGTACATGAATGTAAAAATTTACATAGTCAATATGAGTGCAAAGAATGTGAAAATAAGCAATTCAATCCTTCAAAAACATTGTCTATAGTTCCATCTACACTGCATGTATAGAGAGAATTCTTGCCATTATGGACTCTATGTGATTAACCAGCAGGTATCACTGGTACACTGCATTAAGTTACAATTGTAATCTTGGCAAGACAAGAGTTGATTCATACATGTATATTGATTGAAGGAAGTACTGGGGGTGTGGGCACTGATCAATGGATGTAATAAATGGTTTCTGTCTATATGCACCAAGATGGAAGGCTATGGTTAGGGGTTATAACAACAAAGGGTCATGTGTTGAAAAGAAAGGACAGGGAATGTATATGACTTTATGCAGGACTATATAGAATTTAAAATGTGCTGCTTGACTATGGAAGTATTATGTACATGCTTCAGATTTGCATGAGATAAATTCAAAAGAATAGACATACAAAGCATATTGAACCTATGGAATGAATTTAATTTTGGAATCGATATCAGAGGAAATGTGAAGCCTAAGCCAGTAGTAAGATGTGTCAAGAAACTGGCTTCATCACCATGTATGATACATGTGTCAACACGAGTACAGCTGAGTAAATGTACAAAAAAAAAGTTCATATCTGTGCCAAATTGGAGCAGATTTGCCCTGTCATGTAACATGCACATGAGCAACAAAATAGTATTATATTTAATCAGTTATTTTTGTGAATTTTGTTGTTTGTGACCTCTCCCAGACCACAAGCTGAATTCTTTTTAAGCTTGCTGGAAATATGCCTTGACTAACTCTCCAACAAACTTGCTCAACAGGTAGTGACAGTATCTTTTCCTGTTTCTGAACTGATTTTCAAAATCATGAAAATTACATTCATTCTGTTAATATGGGGACAGTTGTGTACACGAATGATGTACTTTTCTCGAAAGGCTCTTGGCCAGATCCAGATCCACTTTAGATTTGTTGGGAATGTTCAAGATACCTTGGGTGGGTCTCTACCAAGTTAGATCATGCTCCACTGATCTTTAAATTTTTTAGTGAATTTAATAATTTTTTTTTTAGCCCAGCTGACTTGTCAGTCAGCTGAGGTTATGTGGTGGTTAGGCATCGGTTGTCCATCTGTTATCTATTGTCTGTCGACTGCATGTCTATCGGCATCCACACTTGACATTTTTGACTTCTTCTCCAAAACCACTGGCCAGATTTACCCCAAACTTGGTGGCAATGTACCTTGGGTGGGTCTCTACCAAGTTTGTACAAATGTTCACAGTCCAGTGATTTTTTTGATTTTTTTGTTCTATTTTTTGGCAAAATCTTAGAAAATCTTCTCTGAAAGTGCTTGGCCAATTGATTGAGAATTGCTATGGGAGACTTCTTGGGACCCTTATATCTTAATTTGTTCAACAGATGGTGCTGTGATTTTTCAAACATTTTTCATGTAGAAAAGTGTGTTTTTGCCATTTTCGGCTTCTTCTCGAAAACAGTCACTCAGATTATGCTGAAACTTGGTAGAAATGTTCCTTATAGAAGGGCCAAACAAAGTTGTTCACAAGGTGGCATTGCTGTGAATCCCTGATTTTTAATGAATTTCTCAAATCGTGGACTTACCAGTTAATGTATACAGTGCTATTGACTACTGGGTATTAAGTAAATGGGGATTGCAATGGTAATTCACATTTTTGACTTCTTCTCAAAAACCACTGTCCAGATTCACTTAAGTGTATCTTGGGTGGGTCTCTATTAAACTTTTTCAAATGGTCACACTCCAGTGATTTTTGCATTTTTTATGAATATATTTTAGCGTTGCTAACTGATCAGTCAGCAGAGCTTATAGAATCCGTTTGTGTCCTTCATCTATAAGTCCGTCCGTCTGTCGTTAGACTCTTTATATTTTCTTCTTTTGAAAAACCACTGCATAAAAATGATTTTATTTTGCACATGGATGTTCCCCAGGTGGACCTCTACGAAGTTTGCGAAAAAGAGGAGGATGCAATAATGTTTATTTTTTTTATTAATTTTTTAATTTGTATTTAAAAAAAGAAAAAATTATTCATCGCAAGAACTACTTGGCTAATTGCTTTGATATTGCACATAGGGTCACCTGGGGTCAGCTTGTTCTTATTTTGGCCACCCAGGTGGTGCTGTGATTTTTTCCTATTTTTTTAATGAATATTTATGTATTGCAATATTGTAAAGGCAGATTCCAGTCAGCAGAGCACAGGATCATCATGATCCTCTTGTGCTAATTTTTGGCCAAATTCTAAAAAATCTTCTTCAAAACCACTTGGTCAGCTGATTCAAAATTGCATAGGAACACTTGAGGCCATGACAGCAGGAGTTACACAGTACATGGGTGACCTTGACATCATTCTCAAGGTCACAGGGACACTAAGGTGTATTTAATTCTACAGATGATAACTTGAGAACTATTTCAGCCTGGACTTTGATGTTTTCCATGGGTATTATCCTTTTTGAGGGCCACACTCAGACAGTACATGAGTGACCTTGATTTCATTCCCAAGGTCACAGGACAACTGATGTGAAATTCACTGTTTACTTGATAATTTAAGACCACTTTCAAATTAGGACCTTGATGATGCACAGGTTAATGTTTCTATATGAAGGTCACCCTTAGACAGTGCATGAGTTCATTTCTGAGGTCACAGTGTTACATATATGAATTTTACTGTTCACTACTATAACTTGAGAACTACTTTAACTGGGACCTTGATGTCGCACGTGTCCATGTTCTTCAATAAAGGTCAGACTTACTCAGTACATGGGTGACCTTGATCCTATCCCAAGTTCACAGAGCCACAAATGTGATGAATTGTGAGATCACCTGAGCATGGACTGTTCACACAGCACCTGTTGTATACTATTTCTTCGTCATCTTTTTCTTTTTTGAAGATCTTAAAAGAATCTTCTCTGAAATCAAGTGACTCAGCATTCTGGATTTAACATGATTGTAGTTTATGTCACATTAAATAGGTGTATACTTGACCATGCAGTGTGGTACTGTTTTATATCAACATATCAATGGGAAGGGCAATGCTAATGCACAGGTACAGTCTACATCTTCTTTGAACTTTAACCTAAGGTCATGAAAGTGTCACGAAACACATAATATATCTTTGTATGTTTTACTAAAACAAGAAATTCCTTTTACTTGGAGTGGCTTTTCATTCAAAAAGTTTGATATTTGAATTGAAATGCTTAGTTCAACATGGAGAAGTATCGGTACATGTTTGTAACTTCTGGGAGTGTGGAGATCAATACATTAAAAACATTGGATGACAACTGCAATATGTGGAACCGGTAACTCTTGTGGTCTCAAGTGCATAACAGATGGTGAGCCAGATAAGACACGTCAGGGTCCATGGGTGCAGGCGGGCCTCGCATTATGGTTCTCTTGTCACATTGTTCAATCCAGTGGACAGAAGGAAAAATGTTGGTAAACCATTTAAATTTTGTGTTAAAAAAAATAGGTATTGAAAGCTTGACCTCAGGAATTTGGGAATTTATTGGTACGGTACATGTGTTTCAAGCAGAATTTAGAACTTAACAGGCATTGTCTTTCACATTTCAGCTATGGTGACTTCCTAGCCTATACTCGCCAGAAAAAACACAAAACATACATTTTGAAGCCAGAAAGTGGGTGTCAAGGTCGTGGCATTTGGGTCACCAAGAATCCCAAAGAAATCAAAGCTCATGAACACATGTTGTGCCAACAGTATATATCCAGGGTAAGTGAATACAAAGAAAACCAAATCTCATGAAAACATGTTGTGCCAACAGTACATCTCCAAAGTAAGTGACTGCAAAGAAATCATAGCTTATGGACTCCAGTTGTGCCAACAGTACATCTTTAGGGTAAGTGTGTAGACAGAAACCAAGCTCATGAATTAACTGCATATCCTGGGTAAGAGAATACAAAGAAACCAGAACTCACGAACCTATGTTGTGCCAACAGTTTGTTTGTTGGAAAAGGTGAATGTTTTACCTGTTGAATTGCCTGGACTCTTGATCAGACATATATTTTTACCTTCGGCACTAAAGTGCCGTAGGGTATTATTGTCCCCTGTGTCGTCTGTCTGTCCATCCGTTTTGTCGACATTACCGCAATATCTCTAAAAATATTCACATAGCTGTACCAGCTTTTTGTCAGATTTGCACCTTATAATGGACCTGGTTCCTATTGAAAACCCGCTTCCTCTTATTATTTTTAAACTTTTTATGAAACTTTTAAAGTATTCATTTCAAGGCCACCTAAGTGGTGCACAAGGGGATGACATTATCATAATATTTGAAAAGTATTCACCCTAGCTTTACCAATTTTTTTTCACAGAACCCTATAATGGACCAGGTTCCTATTTAAAACCAGCTTCCTCTGATTATTTTTAAAAATTTTGATGAAACTTTTAATGTGTTTGTTTGAAGGGCGTCTTAGTGGTGTCAACGGTGATGACGTTGCAGCGATATCTCAAAACATTGACTGCAGCTTTACCAAATTTTTGTCAGAGATGCATCTTATAATGGACCAGATTCCTATTTAAAACCAGCTTCCTCTTTTATTTATTTTTTTAAACTTTTGAAGTATTTATTTCAAGGCCATCTGAGTGGCACACAAGGGGATGACGTTACCATAATATCTCAACAAGGATCCATTGGAGCCTCACCAAATTTTTATCAGAGATGCACATTTTAATGGATCACGTTCCTATTGAAAACCAGCTACCTCTTTTTGTTTTTTTAACTTTTTATGAAACTTTTGAAGTATTTATTTGATGGCCGTCTGACTGGTGCACAGTGCAGTGGTCTCTGACACCAGAACATGCCCCAAGAACACATCCAAAATTGCTCTTTCATTAGAATAGACAACAATATGGAAATTGTATGTAAAGTATTCTACTGCAAAGTCTCAAAAAATGCCGAATTGAGAAAAAAAAGATTGTAGGCTCAGAGGGTTTTCCATTCTCTGAATGCTGTTCTTTTGATATATGAGCATATCAGCCTCTTGGATATTTTACATAATTTAAACTTCACACATACCAAATACATGTCTCATAAGGAGAAATACCTTTGAAAGGTTTTTAGTTCGCAACTTTGTTAGTTCAGCTGACTTGCTAGTTTCTCTGAAACTGTCAACCAGATTCGCTTCAAACTTGGTGGCAATGTACCTTGGGTGGGTTTCTACCAAGTTTTTACAAATGGTCATGCTCCTGTGATTTTTGGATTTTTTTTATGATTTTTAAATCTTAAAAAAAATCTTTGTCTGAAACCACTTACTCAATTGCTATGATATCACACAGGAACACTCATAGGGACTTCTAGTTCTTAATTTGTTCACCAGGTGGCGCTGCAATTTTATTGTATATTTTGTGATTTTTTGTGTGTTTTTCGCTATTTTCAACTTCTTCTCCAGAACTGTCACTGAGATTAAGCTTAAACTTGGTGGATATGTTCTGTGTGAAAGGGTCAAACAAAGTCGTTCAATAGGTAAAGCTCTACACAGGACTCTGCGGTTGCAGCTTTGTTTTTGTGAACAAGCTTGGGTCAGATGAGCATGGGCTGTTCACATATGTAGCCCTCCAGTTATAATTGTTATAATGAATACCTAAACTGATATAAAAAGCCATTTGGCCATCCGGTCAAGTTATAATTTGTCATACTGCCTAGTTACCGGATTATCATTGGACACTTATGAGTTGATATCTAAACCAGCTGTCCTTTTTGCTTCACAGCCATTCCTAATAGACGGCTTCAAGTTTGATCTGCGAGTCTACACTGTGGTGACATCCTGTGATCCTCTTCGTATATTCGTATTTAAAGACGGACTTGCCCGGTTTGCCACAGCCAAGTACACAGAACCCAGTAATCACAATGTGGTGAGTACATAACCAATTTCTACTTTTGTCCCACATGGTGCCTGTAGGTGACATCCCTTTAAAACTTAGAAAAAGAATTGCATATTTCACATGCAATATTTAATTCCCTATGGGACTTCCATATCATTGATGTACAGTTAAATGGGGGATGTTCTCATAGGCAGCAGCACTGGTTTAGAGGCTATATTTTCATGTTACACCATATCCTGTGAACAGGCACTTGCCAATAAGGAGAGTCCAGGTTGTTTATCCCCCAGGTGTCTCCACCTGCAAGTATTAGCAACCGGGGTTCTTATGGACAGTGGCGTCATCTAGGAGAACATGCCCCAATAGTCCAATGCATAATGATCAGACTGAGACTGAACCCTACATTCTGATTGTGCACCAGATATGTCATAGCAATGAAGAGGTCCCCTACTGAGGTAATGACTCTCCTTATCAGATTAATTAGCATACTTAAACAAAGGAACAGAGCAAAGATGTTACATACACAGTTGCTGTTGCTGGCCTAAGAATTACTTGCCCCCTTTAAGCATGATGAAACCATTGTTTTTTTGATCATCACATGGAACTTGCACTGACAATGGATTTTTCAGAAATGCCTTATGTAAAAATGTCAAGCTATTCTATTTGCATTGCAGGCAAACCTTTCAACTGATGACATGTAAATAGTTACGTTTTGTGCTGATATGACAATAGCATTTGAGAATTAAACCTGGTGTTTGAGACAAGTCTTGTATCCATTTCTTAAACTTAGGTTGTTTTCATGCTGCATGTTTGCATGAATGTGAAATGCATTTAGAAAAGCTGTAAAATAGCCATGATAGATTCAAGTCAACTGTAACGTTAGCCTCAGCCACTTAAAATTGTGTGCAAATTACTTCCAATGTATATTTCCATATTGGTAAACATACCACAGAAATTTATACCGTCAAACTTAATTTCTTGCAATAAGACACATTGTGAGTTTATTGTCATAGGTGTGTTTTTGTATACATGTACATGCTTTTGTGACATTTACCATGCAGACCAGTGTCACTATGAATATTGATCAACAAGCTTACTTTAGTATGCTGACAGACCTGTCATGTTGCCCTTTTTGTCAGTTGCTTCTTATACAACAAAATGAAAAGGAAAATTGAAATGTGAGTCTGATGCAATGCGAGACTTTTTTGCATTTTGTGCTGTTTTTTTATTAGAAACATTGTGGATTTGTAGCATTTTGCATTTCAGAGTAAAGTTCTGCTTTCTTGCTTCCAGAGTAGATGATTTGGGTTAGGCATGCTTTATTTCAAAGGCAATTGGGGACTAGGCAAGGCCTATATTAACACTTTCTCCTTAGACAGTTTCCGTGCATGACCCTTGATGGTTATACATTTGACGCCACTTATGTATTCCTAATGACTGCATTTGACGTCTTCTGTAAGTGACCTTATTTTAGGTCAGCATTATGACCATGAACAGATATTTCAGTGTTGCCCACATGAAACCCAAATGTGTCACTCCTGTGCAGAACCAATACCTATTAATGTTGTCAAATTGTACATTTATAACATTGAATTGTCGACATTCTCTAACGATGTCTATGGGCATCCCGAATTAGCCATCTACTGATGAACAAAGAGGCCTCATTTGTAGTCATTGGGAGGTAAAGAGTTGACCCCTCTTGCAAGTAGGTGATTTTTATTTGGATATTTCCTCAGCAAGCATTTGTGATTCCCTATAAAAAAAAAAAAAAAAAAAAAAAAAACCCAGACCACTTGCTTCAATCATAGTGACCAAAATGTATGATCTGTATTCAAAAGACCGAGTTAATTCTGAATAAACCCTTTCCTGGTTAGAATAAAACTGAGTCAATAGCTTTCCTCTGTGTGTGGGTGTGGGTGGGGGGGAGGGTGTGCATTGCCCCCATAATTTGTCAAGAAAAGCCGTTGACCCAGGGAGTGCTGTCATTATGGGACTCATCATAATTTTCATTCAAAACGTTTTCTAATAACAAGAGATTTATTATAAACTAAAACACTGCAGTAGGGAAAATTTGACATTTGGGTGCTTTTGAGTGGGAAGGGGTTAACATCACCTTTTTGGTCTTGATCTTCAAGTTGGTCAATGCCCACTGGATATTTAAGCTCTCCTCCTACACTGTTCTTGTTTACAAGTTCAGAAACATTTTGAAAGAAAATTGCAGGTGAAACATTTGTCAGGAAATCAGTTGATCTCGTTTTGATCCTGAAGGCAACAGGTTCATTTCAGTTTACCAAAGAACTGTGCTGTACGCCGAGTTCAGTTTAGCAGCTTTCCTCAGAGATTCGTGCAATACAAAGCAATCAAAAATGATTCCATAAAGTCGTGCTGCTGTCCACTTCAAGTGGACTGTAAGGGTTAAAATGTGAAGGCACACAATCAAAACAACCATAGAAGGATAACAATAGAGGGAAACTAAGCTGTCTCTTGATCTGTGTTTCAGTGCCCTTGAACGATATGAGACAGTCGGCATGACTGCACAACTACATGTACATAGTGGGTTCTTACGTATAAGCTCACTCTATAGCAATGCTTTATTTTTTGGTACTTTTTCTGCCATTTAAAAGAAACATTGCATGGTGAGATTTTTCATTGATAAAGCTTTATATTGAAGTCCTAACATGCCAAACTAGGGCAGCTGCAACATGACTTACAAACGAAGGAAACATATGCCGATCAGAGCCTCGAGATCCAGCACCATAGTTTGGTATGAATTAAAGAAAACGACAAGTCACCCACAAGTATTGTAGATGAGATGATAGGTGAAGGGCTCTAAAGCAACCACAGACTGAGTGAAAGCCCCTGTAAGCCTACAGTTGGCTTACTGGGTTGCTGGGCGGTCATGTGATCCTGCAGGGTAATCAGTTCCCTGGACAAAAGCAGAGCTTTCTGACAAATACGCAGCTGCAATAACTGGTCACGAAAGCCCAGTAACAGCTTTGTTGTACAACATGCATTTGTATATTGATCTTGGTCAGTCGGCCAAGTGAACGCTGGACACTGGTTTTCAACCAGCAATCTGTATATGTGCTAAACAAATAAAATAAAAGACAATTAGCGCAAGATCTAAATGATCCAGAAACCAGTTGTCTGGAAGAAGGGAAACTGTGGTTAATGGTGAAATATTCATCCTGGAAGGTGATCAAAGAAACGTAAAGGCAGTTGGGGGGGGGGGGGGGCAATATTGATCATGTCCACAGGTTTATAGGCTAAGATACACTGGCATAACACAATGCATTAACTCCTTACGTGCAATGCTGGTAAATGCCTGAGTCAGTCAGTGGGGTCATTGATTTGAATTGGCTGGCAAGTAAAAAAACAAAAACAAAAACAAAACAAACAAACAAAAAAAAAGCTGACTGCATACTACCATCAGCATATTGGTACTTGAATGAAAGCTCTTTTTATGCAGAGCTTGAATATGCTAAATTCATCTGAAATTTGTGTAAATATGTGATAAAATCAGGAATTGGGATGGAATGAGTTAAGTATATACATATATCACCTATGTTTGTGACCACAGTGGACTAAGTACAAGTGGGGCTTAATGTTGCCTTCTAGTATTGTGGGGACAGTGTTGTATTCTGCTAACATTTGTCAATGTAGAGACATTCTAAGACTCTGGGTTATTAATCAAGTGATTTGTCAGTTTGATCAGGTATTTCTCATGCATCACACTGAGTACATGCTTATTCAGTTAGTGTGATGCTTTAATCATCCATTTAGGTACATGTACAGCAATTGATCATTCTTTTCGTCACCTTAGCAAAAGTGACAAGTATATATTACTGAAAAGCTGTACAGCTGTCAACCAGTTATATGACTGTCACCTATAGGGATTAAAGGATTATTCTATTCTATGATCTTTGGCCATGAACTAAAAAAATAAAGATAAACTGTGAGGCACAAAAATTGTCATATGCTGGTTCTTTGTATAAGTCCGTAAAGTTTTTCTTGTCCTGGGCAGCAGAATCAGTGATGTTCTTGCACACAATAATTCATCAGAAATTCACCACTGATGATTACACAATTATTGGGGCTGAACAAAGATGCATTGCCTAGTTGCTAAGCAGAAGACTAAGTTCCATGTAGGCCAGTAATAGTACTTCATTCGTACATACTGCATGGTCATTTGGCCCATTGTTCCTTTCATGATGCCCGTGTAACATGACATATATTTGCTGAGAAAGTATCAATTTACATGCAGTCAGCCTTATGTCAGGTATAATGAGTCAGTTTCACATCAGTATTTACACAGTGTGTACTATATAGAATTTGCACACCTGCAATAATGTGGAGAAAAACTCAGGCTTGTTTGTATTCTGAATGATTTATAGTTTGCATATAAGTACGAAATGCACTTGTACCGAGTTCTCGTTGTTCAGGGACAAAAGTTTGCCAGTCAACATTTATTGAATATCTACCTTATCCAAGCCAGGCACCTGTGTGACTGAACACCCACTCAGTGTTTGGAGGTCATACATATGTCACACAACTGCAAAGTAGAAGCAAGCTAGTAGTACATACACAAAAACTAATGGTGCTTGCACACTAAATGACCCTATAGTTTTCTGAACACATCTCAGAAATCAATGGCTAGGATTATCAGTTATGTGTTTACCATGTTTACTTCGCTGATTCCAGGAAATATGATCATATATGATTGTATCTCTATAAAATGACTTTGTACAGTGTATTTTTTATACATATTCAGTCTATTACAAAGTAGGTATTCCTAAAGCCAAATTTAGTCAGCTTATTTATTATGTCATAGCCTTGATTCTTAAATGCTCTCATGTGATATGACTTGGTCCCAATGCACAGGGCTGAGGAAAATTAATAGTCCCATATGTAGACAATGTCATTGCAAAGTAAGTGGGTGCAAAGTTAAAATAGGTTTACTTTCTTTGGGGTTTTGAGGCCATTGAAAGACATGGCTAACTCCTGAATTAGAGATTTTTACTTCAGCTGACTTGTCAGCCAGGTGAGGTTATTTGGTGGGTCTTTGTATGTTGTCCATCAGGCCTTCATCCACAATTGATATTTTTGACCTCTCCAAAACAGTTGGCAAGATCCTCTTTAATCTTGGAGGAAATATACATGCATGTTGGGGTGGGTCTCGTGTAAATTTGGTCAAATGGCATGCTCCATTGATTCTGAGATAATTTTTTCTTTTTTTATCACCCTCGGCACATAAAGTGCCGGAGGGTATTGTCGTCCCCGGCATCGTCCGTCTGTCAGTCCATCTTGTCAACCTTACGGCAATATCTAAAGAAAGGGTTACTGCAGCTGTACCAAATTTTTGTCACAGAAAGACCTTATGATGGACCAGGTTCCTATTGACAACCAGCTTCCTCTGGTTATTCTAAAACTTTTTATAAAACTTTTAATGTATGGCGTCAACCCTGATGATGTTACCCTGATATCTCAAAAAATATTGACTGCAGCTTCACCAAATTTTTGTCAGTGATGTATCTTATGATGGACCAGGTTCTTATTTAAAACCACTTCCTCTGATTATTTTTAAAGTTTTTTACAAAACTTTTAATCTATTTATTTGAAGGCAGTCTTAGTGGCATCAACCCTAGCTGACAATGTTACCGTGATGTCTCAAATAATATTAACCACAGTTTTCGCAAATTTTTTTCAGGGATGCATCTTATGATGGACCAGGATCCTATTTAAAACTAGCTTCCTCTTTGTATTTATAAGCTTTTATGAAACTTTAAAGTATTTATCTTTAAGGCCGTCTGAGTGGTGCACGAAGGGATGATGTTAGCATAATTATCTCAAGAAGGATCCAACACAGTATTCCCCAATTTTTTTCAGAGATGCACATCATAGTGGAACACATTCCTATTGAAAGCCAGCTTCTTCTTATTTTTAAACCTGTTATGAAACTTTTGAAGTGTTTATTTGATGGCCGACTGAGTGACGCACAGTACAGTGGTCTCTGTCACCAGAACTTGCCCCAAGAACACATCCAAAAATGCCTCTCATTTCATAGACAACAATATGGAAATTGTATGTAAAGTATTTTACTGCAAAGTCTCAAAAGAAAATGCAGAATCAAGGAAAAAAAATTGTGTGCGCCAAGGGTAATCCATTCTGTGAATTGCATATGGAGACTTCTGCGAGATACCTAGACCTTAATTTGTTCAAGAGGTGGCGTAATGCATTTCTATTTTTATTTTTAACAAATTTTTGTCCGTATCTGCTATTTTCAAATTTCTGTGGTACATGTAAACTAATTAAGTTATCCCAGCATCTCTCTGGGTTACTTGCAGGAGAATACCGCTGCCGTTAAGTATGGTTTTTAGTATGATTTATGTTCAGTAATCACATGTACAGAATTACCAATCATTACTCTACATGAGAGGGTAAAGCAATGGTAATTCCTTTAGTGCAAAAATTTTGGACTGAGTCAACAGCTTTTCTGGGCGCACATTGGGCACATTGTGCCTAATGCATGCCAAGAAAAGCTGTTGACCTGGGTTATTCTCTCTCGAACTATAGGCATACTGATACTTGAATGAAAGATCTTTTTATGAGGAACACGAATCTGGGATCTTTGTGACAATTCAGTTTAGTTTGGCTTAAGTAGATTGACTTTAGTCGCGATTGGCACTGAAAGAGTTAATGCGTCTGTGCAGGTGGCAGCTTCACTGTTGAAGTATCAGTGTCTCATTGACATCCTTAAGATGGTACTATTTGTTTCTGAGGTTCACTTTTGTTGTGCTTTGACGCTGTGTTATTAAAGTTTACAAGCTAGGACAAATATCAGGCCTAAAATATGTATTATATGTTGTAAAACTAGGTCAAGGTTAGGGCTGGTACAACATTATCATAATTTTTCTATGTGTACTTATGGTACTAAATTTCATGACCCCCCTCCCTGCCCCAGCTTAATACCTAAAAATGATGACCTCCAAGAAATAATACCAAAATACCACAAAATTTGGATTACAGATGACCATCATTTTCCATTCCGTGTAGAAGTGTACAGGTCCATTCACCCCCTTCCGCTCCTGTGTACTGAAAGCACTAATTCAAAAATGATTAAAATGTTGAACCGTCCCTTATAGCAACATGTCCATGAAATATTCAGTTGTAGGCTATAACTTTCCTGCGCTTATGTTTTATTTCATGAAACAAAAAAAAAAAAAAAAAAAAAACATGAATCAGAACTAACATAAAATCATGTCACTAGGTCAAGCATTTTGATGGCTGTCATCACTAGTAACTTGTTTCGGCGTTAGTGGGTGCGTTTCGGCGTTTCAGGGCGGTTCCCGGCGTTACACAGCGTTTGCCAGCGTTAGACAGCGTTTGCCAGCGTTACAAACGCCGGCAAACGCCGACTAACGCTGGCAAACGCCGAAATCCAATTAAGCCTTTTGGGGCTCGGCGTTTGCCAGCGTTAGTCGGCGTTAGTCGGCGTTTGCCAGCGTTTGACACCCTTTCAACGCCGGCAAACGCTGTGAAACGCCGACTAACGCTGGCTAACGCTGGCAAATGCTCTGTAGTCCTCTCAACTAGCCAACTCAATGGGATACATGTAAAATTTGAATTCAGTTGAACTGGGATTAGAAGGATCCATGGAAATTTGTATCTTGTACTTGTACTAATCATTAATATACTTTTATTTTTTATACTCATGGGCAATACAACATAATTATCTTTAATATTATGATGATGATTTATCCATTGAGGTGTATGTGTACTGAATGACTTTGCTCATGATCACTGATATATATATATATATATATATATATATATATATATATATATGGTCACCCCAATCTTGGTTGCAAAGTAAAGACAAACAAACAACCCTGTTTTCAATTTTTATTTAAACACAGCACAGCAATTTTTTATTGTTTGTACCCCACAAGTCAGCAATGCATAGCTTTGTGCTAGCATAGATGTGAATCCCTGTGAATATAATACATGGAATTTATTATTAAATTCCAGGTATTATATTGAAGTCAGTAATGTATAGCTTTGGGCTAGCATACCTGTCAAGTCTTCCCCCATAAGGTGGGAATCTCCCACTTTTTCACCCCAATTTTTTTATTTACAAGCAAAATTTTGCAAATTTGGCAGAATCTCCTGCATAAAAATTTAGTATTTTCTATTATATTCTAAAATACAAATCTCCCCCATGGATTTTACAATTTTTTAAAAATCTTCCTATTTGAGGTGTGGAATGTTGACAGGTATGGAATAGCATAGATTCCGGGTGAATATAATACATGGGATTTAATAATAAATTCCATGTATTATATTCACAGGGATTACATCTATGCTAGCACGAAGCTATGCATTGCTGACTTGTGGGGTACAAACAATAAAAAATTGCTGTGCTGTGTTTAAATAAAATTGAAAACAGGGTTGTTTGTCTTTACTTTGCAACCAAGATTGGAGTGACCAAAATATATATATATATCAGTGATCATGAGCAAAGTCATTCATTACACATACACCTCAATGGATAAATGATCATCATAATATTAAAGATAAATATGTTGTATTGCCCATGAGTATAAAAAATAAAAGTACATTGATGATTAGTACAAGTACAAGACACAAATTTCCATGGATCCTTCTAATCCCAGTTCAACTGAATTCAAATTTTACATGTATCCCATTGAGTTGGCTTGTTGAGAGGACAACTGAGCGTTTGCCAGCGTTAGCCGGCGTTAGTCGGCGTTTCACAGCGTTTGCCGGCGTTTGCCGGCGTTGAAAGGGTGTCAAACGCTGGCAAACGCCGACTAACGCTGGCAAACGCCGACTAACGCCGGCAAACGCCGACTAACGCCGGCAAACGCCGAGCCCCAAAAGGCTTAATTGGATTTCGGCGTTTGCCAGCGTTAGTCGGCGTTTGCCGGCGTTTGTAACGCCGGCAAACGCCGTCTAACGCCGGCAAACGCTGTGTAACGCCGGGAACCGCCCTAAAACGCCGAAACGCACCCACTAACGCCGAAACAAGTTACTAGTGCATATATGTTCACCATTTGAAATTGGTCCATTACATTTTTGTCTGACTGTTCATGAAACCTTATGTACACACAGATGTGTCAAATCTAAAATGCTTGTCTGCTAAAACTAGATCACAAGGTCAGGTATGTAGGTCAGTAATATCTGTGATATATATAGTCAGTGATATCCATGATATATATTCTCCCAGCTCAAAACATTGGGGCATGCTCACAAAAACTATGAATAAAGGTCACTGACATGTTAACCTGAAGGGTCCTCTCAGACAATTGAAGCACAAAAAAATGAGGATAAATTGAAATGTACAATGCATAAAATTAACTTTTACTTTTGATGCACTGGAATGTATAATTATATATGTTAATCCATGTGTATGGGTGCTGGTGAAATGTCAAATAATTTACAGGTGTCTGACTATTTAATTACTAATCCACATTAGAAATATGAATAGATTCATCCAGTCTAAAAAACACTTTTTCAAGGTGTGTGTCATAAACATGATGAAACATAAATTGGGAATGTATTATAACCCTTTCTGAGTTGCAGTAAGAATGAAACGGAGTCATAATTTTTTCTGAGATTTTAACCTTTACATACAAAAATTGCTGACTTAGCGGTACCCAGAATTAAGGGACAAAGCTGTAGCTGAGGGCCACTCTGTATTGGTGTGTTTTGATAAGGGCTATTCTTTTTGGGTGTACAGTGTATCTGCATTCCATTTCATTGTGACTTCTGAAAGCACATATTTAACTCTTTTCTGCCCAAATTGCCCAAAGGTGCCTCGATGTGAGTTGTTTTTGCTGTTAATATTAATTTTCACCAAAAAAATTGTTAATAGCAAATGCATGTGAGGCCTATCAGCATGATCCAGGTCAAAACAAAAACAAGTTTCTTTGGCATTGTGGGGCTAAGATGCATTGTGTCCTACCTGCACCAACAAAAGCTATATGTTGACTGAGTCATTGCAGTCAGGAAAGGAATACATTCGTCAGACATCATTCCGTAAAGATCATCGTCATTGGAATCTGTCCCTCAGTTACCTCATACCTGTGTCAGTTTCCATGGATACTCACGTACACTATGGATTATTTAATGATGTACATGTAGTCTGCATAGCTTTCTGTATAAAAGCTTCTGCAGGTCATTTCTGATAGAATCTGGGACTACAGTCAGTCACAGTGCTGAAGGCACCACTCAATAGATATGCCCCAGATAGAAATAGTAGGCTATGTTACCCTGCCCGTTTTCCAAGCTACTTGCCTTTTTCAGCTTAGTTGACTGTCCGTCACCTGCCATCCGTTCATCAATCCCTTGTCGGTGTGGCTGTCTACAATTCACATTCTTTTTTGTACTTCTCCAAAACCATTTGCTAGGGTAAATTCAAACATTGTATAGATGTATTTTGAGTGAGTCTGTACCAAGTTTGTTCAAATGGTCATGCTTCAGTGATTTTTTTATTTTTTATGAATTTGTTATTTTCATTATTATTATTATTTATTTTTTTTTGCAAGCAATTAAGATATCTACTCCAAAGGATTCAGCAAATTGCTTTGAAATTGTACAAAGACACTTCTGGGGACCCCTAGACCATAATTTGTTCAACAAGTGTCATTGCAATGCTTTTCTTTTTTATTACATGAATTTTGGTGGGTTTTTTTTTTTTTTTTTTTGCTACTTTCATCTTGTTCACCAAAACCAGTGTCTTAGATTATGCTTAGAGTTGGCAAATATGTATGAGTGAAACAAAGGTGTTCACTAGGTGGCATTACTATGGATGTCTGATTTTTATTTTATATTTTGTTTCGTTTTTCCAACTTGGGTACCTCTCATGAATGCATACATTCCTATTGATTGCTATGTAAAGCCAATGAGGATTGCCATGGTAGTACACATTTTCAACTTCTGGTATTTCCAAAGCATCAGCCAGATTCACTTCATACTTGGTGGAGAGGTAACTTGAGTGGCTCTCTTTGAAATGGCTGAAATGGTCATGCTTCATTCCTTTTTGGATTTTCTATGAATTTGTTTGTCCATGTTTTTCAAAAGATCTTTAAAAAAATTCTTCTGATTGAAACCACCTGGCCAATTGCATTGAAATTGCATAGGGACACTTACAGGTATGAGGAAAAGACTTACACAACACATGCATGTCCTTGATCTCATTCCCAAAGTCACAGCTAGGGCCACTTGATGAATTGTACTGCTGGCTTGATAACTTAATTGAGAACCATTTGATCTGGGACTTTAATGCTGGTCCTCTATGTGGGCCAGATTTACACAGTGCATGAGTGACCTTGACTTTATTTCCAATGTCACTGGGTCACTTTTATGAATATTAGTCTTCATTTGATAACTTGAAAAGTATGTGAACTCGGAGTTTGACTAATGAGGAAGTACTTTGATATTTGTGCGTGATGGTCTTCATAAAAGCGTCCTTGACCAAATTTCAAAGGTCACAGGACCCTTTCATTTGGGCATGCATGGTCAGCTGGGCAAAGGGCTGTCACAGTCTTCTTAGTTTTTTTTTTCCATAATTTAACCACAGAAAGACAGAAAAGTAGGTCAATTACATTTCTCCCTATTGGCAACTGACCTTCCCTTTTTCATGATGTGTGAAACACTGTCACTGGATACATTTTGTGAAAAAGTGGCAGATAGTGCACAATATTTACAATCATTCGGTCCAGAATTCTCCTATACAGAGCATTAAGCAGCAATTTTCAGTCACAATGCCATGAATACACAACCCAACCATGTGTATTTGTTTATAAATGTTGCCACATATTCATGTTGCCAGCCCAACCAATAACCAATGCCCATTAAAATTGAAACTCCTGCCATTGGTATTTCCAGAACTAAACATGTGACACGTGGAACAATCATGTCATATGCAATGAACGGGTCAATTTTGATGTTTTATTTCATAATTACACTCAAAAATAGGTTGAAATGTAAACATAAGAAATGAATGTCATTTGTGTTGTTGTTATGGCAGCAGGCATGCCTTGCTTAGGTTTATATGAAAGTTGAAAATGGTGATTTTGTAATATGGCAGGGTGTAGTTTGGACATCAATGGCAAAGAAAATTGATCCTCCAGATCAAAATTGCACTTGATTACATTATACATAAAACTGTACTTGGTGACTTACTTTTTGGGTCAATAATTGTGGAGTTTGAAACTTTTCCTAGTTTATTGATTTTCTTCAATAACTCCAAATATTATTGCTAATCTGAACTGACAGATCATGTGTGGAAAGCTGGATGCCGGGCACACATTTTGAACAGTACATTTTTTTTTATTCTGAGTTGGAGGTCAAGGTCAAATGGCCAGTTGGAATATAGGGGTCATGTTGTGGATGGGAGTTGATTTGCATAGGTGAAGAATTAAACAAATGACCAATAAATTATTGAACAGTTGTGGTAAAATGGTATATTACAGGGAAGAGCAAGAATAGAAGGTTTCGGTATCCCTCCTGCAGAGGGCACTACCTTTAGAAGGACTCAGTACTTTCCCTTATAATTTTAGAACTTGATGTAAAAACCACTGCAAGTAAAATTTCTTTTTTTTTTTTTTTTTTTGTGGTAAATTTAGGCGAATAACTTAAGAAGTTAAGCAAGCCAAAAGTAAGCAATTCATTGTAGGTTACAATCCAATGGGTACATGCACAATTCTAGCTGACAAGAGTTTTTTTTATTGCGTTTGTATTCAGGTGGATACATGTGAAATTGTTGATTGTGGCATCTCCTATTTGTAGGCGCTCATTATTTTTGTGTCACATTTAAGCTTAAAATTCTCAGATTTGTCCCTTCATACTATAGTGCATATACACTAATTGGTTCAAACATTCTATTCACAAAGAATGCAAGTGGGAAGGAGAGAATATCTCTATAGGAATTGCTTTTTGCTCTACACAGATTATTTGCATTATAAACGGTAATGTAACAGAGTTGTTGGTATTTGATAATATGGACATTGCAGTTTATTGAGCATCCTAAAGTACCCATCCTTTTTAACCTTTGACCCCTGGGCTCACAATGAAAGTAACTGGATGTTTATTAAATTAATTTATGGCATGCAAAAGGATTGAAAGGGTTTAAGCTGACAAAACATGGTTAATTTTATTGGCCTAGTGCAAAGTTCTTGATTGGTAAAATCAATGCCTAGTGTTGAGTCACAGGTACAATTACACTGTCAATTAAAATGAATGAGATTGTGCACATGCACATGATGCATGTGCCATCAAATCTTCCTGCCTGTCACACATCTGTGTATTTTACACAAAAGAGTATCATCAACACAATCAGTGAATCCAAACTGTTTTTCCATGGATACTTAACCCTTAAAGCGCTGATTTAAGACTGAGTCAACAGCTTTCCTCAGGACACTGTGCACAAAGTGCATGCAATGCATGCCAAGGAAAGCTGTTGACTAACTTAAAGACTACTTTTTGCTTTAGACTAGGTTTGCAAGTATTTGAATGAAAGGTATCTTCATGAGGAATATGAATCTTTTAACCATTATATGTTTAACAGTAATCAGAAAACGACTATAGCCATGATTAGTACTTTAAGGGTTAACAGATGGCAACCCTTTTAACCCTTTCCTGATCAGAAGCAGACTGAGTCAGTACCTTTCCTTGGCATGGGTTGGGCACATTTTTCACCCATCCAGCATGTGTCAGGGAAACCATTGACGTAGGTCATGCCAGCATGATAGGCTTCATGTGCAGTTCTGTGCAATTAAAACTGTCGTCATTAAAACAGACAACAGTTGATATAATTGGGTGCTTTCCGGTGATTTGAGCAAGAGAGCGCTAATTGTTTTGCTTGCATGGCATTTTGCAGGAGAACGTCTACATGCACTTGACCAATTATGCCATCAATAAACATAGCAATGATTTTGTACGGGATGATGAAGCTGGGAGTAAAAGGTACTGTATGTCATGTGTCAGTCCAAAATCATTTTTTTTTTTGACAGTTCTTTGAATTAACAAGAGTTTTCTTGAAAAAGTGGCAGCACTTAAAATATACTGTTAAGATTACTGTCAAGAAGATTGAGTCATCAATTCAAACCTGTGTAAGCCAAAATAAGTGTTTTAGATCCAACGTTACAGCATCCAGAGGTTTGAGTTGCATTTGAAATAGGATATAACAAAATTTTCAAGCATTTTTAACTCAGCTGACTGCATGTTAGTGTGGAGTTTCCAAGTGAAAAAAAAAAAAGGTTGAACATGAATTAGGTTTACTTTTTGCGTGGATACACAACTACTTTTGTTTTCCAGGGATTGTAGTGTGTACAAAAGTACATGTAAAAATGATGGGAAACTTTTCTAATAATGAATCTCCATAAGCAATATCAATAATACATGTCATTGTGATAATATATTTATATATACCTGCTAACTTTCAACTGTTACATGCATTTCTTTGTGTTGATTCCCAATTTTGATGTCATAATTTTATATTATTGGTTTATTTTCTTTCTTGCAGGAGAATATCAACCATGAACAAGTGGTTCAGGGATCATAATTATGATGTGGACAAGATCTGGAATGACATTGATGATGTTATCATAAAGACTTTGATTTCGGCACATTCTGTGCTCAAACACAATTATCGTACGTGCTTTCCCAACCACGTTAAAGGAAGTGCATGTTTTGAAATTCTTGGTTTTGATGTATTGTTGGACAAGAGGTTAAAGCCCTTTCTGCTGGAGGTAAGAAATATCTTTACCCCCTCCACTGCCACAAGAACAATATTTGTTGTATATCACCCATCATAAAGATTGTTGGATCTAGGCTTTACAGTCTGGCTTTTGGATGCCTGGTATCTTTTAACTTTTTGCATCTGGTGCTTTAAACAGGTGTTAAAGTTTGAATGTTGTTCAAAGACATCATTTGTCCTTGACCAGCATTTAGAAATCTAAAAAAGGGGTCATGTATGACACTTTAGGTGAAAACTTTAGTGTACTTAATATTTTGCCTTATTTTGTTCTTGTTTTGAATTGCACATTTTGCCTCTACATTTAACAGCCACAAGGAATGTCATTCCTGATAAATCCTCTTTTTGGAGTTTTTTTCGCATGCCATATGCAGTTCTGGTATTTCACTGTGGGGACACCTCAGTATATCTGGTATATGTATCTCTAAACCCCACTTCTCAATAAACTTAAGATTTTAGTAATCAGCATAGGCTTTATAGAATATCTGGGGACCAGGGGGTATGTAACAAGATATTAGTCTGGGTGATGATCTGCGCATGAGCATTATGCATTGTTGCTTTAATATTTCTTTTTCTTTCTTTTTTTAATTTTTTATTTCAAATTTCAACTCATACAAAATTATGTACAATTTTCTTTCATTTTGAGATTGAAAAACTTATTTTATATTGAATAATTATGGTATGTTGATCATAAATTTTGACCCTGTCAGAGGCCTATTGGTCAGTGGACCATGCTCTACTTGTACATGTGCTACTGCCATTCAAAGAAGGACAGAGATATATGCAACTGCTGTGATCCCTAGGTGGGATTAATGCAGTCACAGAAAGAGACCTGTATAGAACCAGCATGGTTACATGTTGCTGGTTCGAGACCAGGCCATTCCGTGGTCACAAAAACGTGTATAATTTTGGTGCTCCATTGATGCTGGTGGACTTACGTATGTACAGTCCCCGATCTGGGACAATGAGGAACACAGTACTTCATTTGTACTGGAATAAATACAATGAACTGGGCCTTGTCGATTAAGGTATTCATGCATATATGCCTCCATTGAACCATTCATTTTAGGAATAAGGATTTGGTACAGTTGGTATGTGCATTTCCCGTGGCTAGGTGATTGGTGCTGAAGGTTGCTGGTTCAAGACCCAGCCTTTCAGTGGTTAGAAAAACATACATATATAGGATAAGCTTGGGGCAGTGTGAACCACTTCAGGTGACTGGGTGTACACAGTACTGGTGGTCTCTTAAAGTTGATATCAAACTTGTGCACCTCATTAAACAATGTCACATTTAACACATGGTTAAATTGATAATACATATAATATAAATCACAAGAATAATTACAACAACATGTAGTACTTTCACTGTGAGGCCATGTTGGTGATTTGAAGCATTCATGCAAGGATATAGAAAAAATTCAACACTATAGGAAACAATGCACGTTCCCATAAAGTCTCTCTCTCTCTCTCTCCCCTCCTCCATTAGGCAGGGGTTGCTTACTTTTCAGTCTTACTAGCTTTGTGGGGCATTTTGGTTTAAATTTGACAAATATCTCTACAAAACTTACAGGGTTTTTTTGTTTGTTTTTGTTTTGTTTCTTTAAGTATAAAATATTCTCTTTGTCAGCAGAACAATTCATTTTTTGTCCAAGAATGCCAGTGGATGTTTTGTGGTGTTTCAGGTAAATCATTCACCCAGTTTCCATACAGATGCCAAGCTAGACAAGGAGATTAAAGAAGCGTTGTTGTATGATACCTTGAGCATTGTCAACTTTGCTGCTGTAGACAGAAAGAAGTGTATTGAGGAAGAAAAGAGGAAGGTGAAAGAACGACTTTTCCAGCGGCAGAACAGAAAAGAAACCAAGTAAGGTTTTCAGTTGGAATTGTGAGGGGAATATATGAAGTCGGTGGTAAAGTAAATAAAAAAAAGACTAAAACAATTGACAAAAAAGGGGGAGGTGGTGGTTGGATGGGGGTGTGGGTGGCATGTCAATAAGTATTATCCAAATGGTAGAAAATTTAGATAACTGTAGCTCCATATGAATATAAAGGGTCATGAAATAAATGATTTTTAAGGGTCCACCCCAGGTGGGGACCCTTTCTGTTTTGGGGTTGTCCGTCCATCTGGATGTGCATATTCTCGTTACAGCAATATCTACAGAATGCCTCCATAAATTTTGCTCAAATTTGGCAATATGTTTATCTTACCTGACGAGATGAATTGATTAGATTTTGGTGTCACCATGACCTAATTTGAGCAAATGGCTGCCTAATTACAAACTTGTTAGGGAAGAGCCTTCAGTCAATTAATGCTTTGTGTTGAAGCTGGGGTATTTCTTTTTTTTTTTGTTTTTTTATGGCAATTTTTATTTTTTGATGTGGAAGCATATTAGCCTCAGTAAGTGTCAGTATATGTGCAAGTGCTAAATAGGGATTGTTTATATGTGGTAGAAGTTGACTGAAGTCCCAGAAATTGTTTTATTGTCAGAGATGGAGATTGATCCCAAAATTTAATTAAAAAAAAAAAATGCATAATACAGGCAAAAGCAAGTTTTCCATGTATTATGCATGGCACAACATTTGGATTCATTTCAGGTTCAGAGAAAATACACAAAACAAATTACACACACAGGATGTGAGAATGGCAAATTATAAAACATGTACTAGGAAACTTACAGACACATTGTGCTAGTTCAAAGTCACCAGTGTTCTGTAATCACCCCAAGATCGATCTTGAAAGGCTCAAATTGATCTTTGAATTAATAGTTTTGTTGTTTTTGTTATTTTTTGCTTGTTTTTCTTTTACCTGATTCATGACACAGTTTTAGGCTGGTACCAGGAATTTCACTGCTATAGCTTGCTTGATAAAAACAATCTTTTAGTGTTTAGCCATAATATAATGTTTGTCTTAGCCAAATACTGACTACTGTAGCCAAAACCATTTACATGTAAGTAAACTTTTGCTTTTGTAAATAATCCAAGTTCCAATGTTATGGATATATGTACCAGTAGTTGATGGGCTGATTAGCCAGTGTGGCTTAAGGTTATCAAAAGTGATTATAACCAAAAAAATTTTTCACATTTTTAGCCCCTAGCTATTTGGCTATAATGTAGCACGGGCACAGTGTTTCTAGTGTGTACATGTGAAAAAGAAGAAGTAGAAAAAAAAGTATTGCATTGAGCGTTTGGTTGGTGATTAATTTTGTTCCTTAACCCTTCCTGCTCAAATTGCCCCAAAACGCCCGGATGTAAATTTTCCTCTGCCTTCATGTTTTCACTTAAATTTCTCGTTACATTCTAGAAAACATTTTTGCAGAGATCTGTGTTTAAGACCCTTCATGATGGCACACTCTAGGTCAGTAGCAATCCTTGGCGCAGGTTGGGTGCATTACAGCCAACCTGCGCCAATGAAAGCTGTTGACTGTTGTACTAGCTCAGACCAGGAAGGGGCTAATGTCTATATTTCCGTAAATCTTCAAATTGTTTATTTTTTTTCATAAGTTATCAATCAAATTAATTACAGAGAGGAGTTGGACAAGCAACAAGCTCAGTATCTGCAGGCTCTTGCAAAATACGAGGATGAACACCTGGGCAACTTGAGGAGGATCTATCCAAGAGAGGGCAGTGAAAAGTATGACAAATATTTCCAGACTAGTGGTTCCCTCTATCAAGAAACTGCAGCATTCAAGGCAAGGTCAGAGGCAGCTCGGTTAGTATTCCATTGTGTTCCATGCAAAGAAATACTAATTTGGAAATTGATGGATTATTGCACTTTTCTTGGAAGAACTTCCATTAGTTATTGAAATAGATATATTGATTCAATGCTGGAAATGCAAATAATATTTTCAAAACTGTATTGCACATTGGTACAAAGTTGGTAGAAACAATCAATTTGTTGCCTCCAAATATAAACCTAGCTCCATATTTCTGCTACTCTTGTGGAGTGGAGAAAACACAGAGATTGGTCTGTTAATTAGCCAGCAAGTCATGTTACAATGTATAGCAAACTCTCGACAACTTCACCGGGAGGGGGAGGTTGGGAAGTCAATAATATTATTTGAACAGAAGCCAAAAACCTTCACACGCACAGATTAACTCATTCAGATTCCCTGGTGCATGCCTTTTTAGATTACTGACTGTCTGATTGTACTCTTTGTATAAGTTGCCACCAGAGATAATTAGGAAGTTTAACCCTTTCCCCTTTGAATTGAGACTGAGTCAACAGCTTTCCTTGGAATGGGTTGGGCACCAACAGCCCAACCAATGCTAAGGAAAGCTGTTGACCTGGGGCATGTGATCTTGATAGGTCTCATCTGCAATTCTCAGTGAAACTGTTTTTCATTACTGTTGTGACTATAACCAATTACCTGAAACACTCCCTTCACGATCATTGTTAATATATACATGTAAGTGTAACAACTAGAGATGTCTGTCTGTCCGTCTTGTCGACGTTACCAGGAGAGCTAAAAAAATATTCATAGCTGTACCAAATATTTATCACAGAAAGACCTTATGATGGACCAGGTTCCCATTGGAAACCAGCTTTCTCTGATTATTTTTAAACTCTTTATGAAACTTTTAATGTATCTATTCGGGGCCCATCTGAGTGGCGTCAACCCTGACAGCATTGCCGTGATATCTCAAAAAATATTTACTGCAGCTTTATAAAATTTTTGTCAGAGATGTATCTGATGATGGACCAGGTTCCTGATCAAAACCAGTTTCTTCTGAGTATTTTTTATCTTTTTAAGAAAATTTTAACCCTTAAAGTGCTAATTAAGGCTATAGTTGTTTTCTCATCATCGTAAAACATATAATAGTTAAAAGATTCAAATTCTTCATGAAGATACTTTTCATTCAAAAACCAGCAAGCCTATTATTATAGTATAAAGCAAAAAATAGTCTTAGTCAATAGCAATCCTGGGAACACTTTTCATGCAATGCGTGCAAAGTGTCCCAAGGAAAACTGTTTACTCAATCTTAAATCAGCCCTTTAAGGGTTAATGTATTTGTTTGTAAGCCGTCTGAGTGGCGTCAACCCTGACGACGTTACCTTGATATCTCAAAAAAGATTGACCGCAGCATTACCAAATTTGTATCAGATATGTATCTTATAATGGACCAGTCTCCTATTTAAAACCAGCTTCCTCAAACTTTTAATGTATTTATTTGAAGGCCATCTCAGTGGCGTGAACCTTGACGACGTTACCGCGATATCTCAGAAAACATTGATGGCAGCTTTACCAATTTTTTTATCAGAGATGTATCTTATAATGGATCAGGTTCCAATATAAAACCAGCTTCCTCTTTGCATTTATGAACTTTTTATGAAACTTTAAAGCATTTATCTTCAAGGCTGTCTTGAGTGGTGACAAGGGGAGGACGTTACCATCATATCTCAACAAGGATCCAATGCAGCTGCACCAAATTTTTATCAGAGATGTGCATTATAGTGGATCTTATTCCTAATGAAAACCAACTTCCTCTTAGTATTTTTTAAACTTGAAATGAAACCTCTGAAGTATTTATTTTATGGCTGTCTGAGTGATGCACAGTACATTGGTCTCTGTCAACAGAACTTGCCACAAGAGCACATTCAAAAGCTGCTCTTTCATTTCTTAGACAACAATTTGGAAATTGTAGGTGAAGTGTTCTAGTGCGAAGTCTAAAAAAAAATGCAGAATTGAAGGAAAAAGATTGTGGGCGCCGAGGGTAATCCGTTCCCTGAATGCTATTTTGATTTCCTTGACTTCTTGTCCCAAACTGTAAGTTGGATCCTCTTCAGACTTGTTGGAAATGTATCTGGACTTGATCTCTTCCAAATTGTCTGCTAGATGGTGGTGCTTTTATTTTCTGATTTTCAACAAATTATCAAAATTATGAAAACTCAGTAACAGGATAGGTACATGTTAACAACATGTTGCTGGTCTTAAATAAAGGTTACCTTGATATCATTCTGAAGTTCACAGGACCACTTCAGTTTGTGCATGAATACAGAATCAGCTTAGCAAAGAACTGTCACAATCCACTTGTTTTTTTTTGTGTGTGTGTTTTTTATTAGTGTTCAATTTGCATTTATGAAAAGCCAATTGAGCTTTCCATAATGTGGACTCCCTCCATTTTTTAAAGCATCTATAATCAAGTTTGGGAAACTAAACAAGATATTAAAAAGATCTTTTTTTTTTAGTCACAGTATTGCTCATTTTTTTCTGTGAAAAAAGTTTGAATAAGAATTGTGTCCTCATTTGCATACGGGTCTGACATTTGATATGTTTGCTAATAATGAGTTAAATACTTATTGAACAATTTAGCTCACAAAATTAAAATTATCATGATTATAATGATCATATTTGAAATCTTTTGATCATTTTCTTTCCAAAAATATTCCTTTTCTAGGTTTGCATTTATTTAATACTTTTCAGTCTGTGAATCGTGTAATTAGTTGTTACCCCAAAATGCCTTTGGTGTCTAACCTGTCCTTAAAGTCATACATACCATGTGTATTATCTTTTAGTATTGACCTGTTTATGATTAGTATTCAAGGGAAGGCCATGCATATCTAAATGTAGCTTTTATCTTGTTTCCATATTTTAGAGAGCCAATCGCTTGCATGTTTCAAAAGCTGATATACATGTACTGATGTATTCCTCAGCACCATGCACACAGAAAGTTTGTATGTGATAAAATGTGTAGCGTATTAGCCTCAATGAACAACATTTTCTTACATCATCAAATGTAATATCGTGCTTACTTGGTGCACATGTATGATACTCACCTCTTCAGCCCCTTTTGTCTCACAGTCAGCAGAGAGAAGAAATACATCGAAAACAGGAAAAGCTGGAGTCCATGCTCAAGAACAAAAAGAATCGAGATGTGAATGGAGTAAGGCCAGAGAGTCCTGGGAGCCGCCGGAAACGTATGAAGCGACTGAGCATGCCCACAAGAAGGTTCATGAGCTCCCGCAATGGGGTCATGGAGGTAGGAAAGGTCAGAGAGGGTAATGTGGAATACATAAGCTCTTTTGCTGTGGACCTCTGGTTGAAGCTTGTACAGCTTGTGTGCCCACTTTGACCCTCTGTTCCTGTTTCATCATCCATGGGGTATGCTTTCTTGCCTATTAATCTCCTTGATCCCATGCTGTATAGCATTAATTGTACCATAAATTTGTGGTATAATGGGGTCAGGGAGTTCATGTTTCAATTTAATAGGTTCTGTTATAATATAGAATCCCACCTTATTCTATTGCAGAAAAATTAATGGTGTATATATACATATAGATATCTCTGACATTTATCATAGACTAAATAGTACTTGGTTTTATGTAGGTTCTATTAGACATTGTAGGTAGTTCTATCTGCATGGTACTACATGTATGCATGATGTACATATTTTTCAAGCTTATGCCTGTCTGTATATTCTTTAATATCAACAATTTGTGATTAACCTTTTTGTGGTAAAATCCAGACTGTCGACAGCTTTCTCTGGTGCTCAGTGGCACAGTGTGTCCAGAGTACGGCCAGCTGCTGACCCGGGCATGGGGCTCTGTATGATATTTCTTACAAAGTTTCTCACAAAATGTTGATAGCAGAATTAGTAAGGGATGGTTCAACATTATCATCATTTTTGAATTAGTACTTAGGGTACTAAATTTCATGACCCCCACCCTCCCCCCAAATTAGTACTTTAAAAATGATGCTTTTCTCCCAAAGTCATAGCAAAATTGCACAAAACAGCCCAAAAATCTGCCATCATTTTCCATATTCTGTGAAAGTGTACAGACCCATTCAACCCCCTCCCCCCTTGTGTACTGTAAGTACTAATTAAAAAATGATGAAAATGTTGAACCATCCCTAAGCAGATGACAGTTTCACATCTTTGGCATAGGATTTTGTTGAGTATTTCTGGCAGGCTTCATGCAAAATGTTGAGAGAAAATTGAAATTAGAAAAAGGGCCAAGCAAATATCATTCAACATTGACTTTTTTATCTTGAACATGCATAGTTTCAACAAACAGTTGTTATTAGTGTACAAAAGCCTATGCTGTTATGTTGTTGTTGATATAGGTGAAGATAGAAACTTAGAATATTGAGTGATATGGTTTGTAGTATTATTGGTGTAAGGTTTTGTGCTTCATAGGATACAGTTGTACATACCAGGAGCTGGAAATGAATTTTTATGGGGAAGGTCCATGTGTTAGAAATAGGCCAAATTTCTCTTGAAAAGTGTAGATAGAAGATAGAAATATGGGATGCCTCGGCCAAATGAGGGCAACTTCACCCTTATGTATCATGTCTGATTCTTCCTGGAGGATAATTTGAAAAGCACAGAAATATGAATAAATTTGTAAATACTAGGTAAAGTATCATGAGGAATTTAGTCATGCTGTGTTTATGTTTTGACCAATAATATTCATTCATTCATTTTAATTTTTGTACCTTATCTAGTATCTTTGTTGTGTATTTACTTCATATGATATTTGAATACAACACCAGTACGTCGACAGTGAGTATGCCTGTCTAAAAAAAACTTGATGATGATGATAATGACGATGCTGATGACTTTACATTGCATTACAGCCGTACCAGACCTTGCTTGCCCAGCAGCAGGCAGAGAGAGAAGTTGTGTACGAGCCAATTGACACATCGAAACCCATGGACATCGTGGAGGAAGAAGAGCTGGAGCGGATCAGTGGATTACTGCAAAGGGAGAACTTGGTGCGAGGACTGGGCATTGTGGAGCATGCCTACCGACTGCTGCATTGTACACCAGGCACCATGGGTATGCAGCTCAAGCAGGACCGATTACACAGTGTGAGTATCTAGGTGCTGTACCAGGTGTAGCCATCTATGTCCTGGTCTACACATGTATGGTACACCATGTCAGCATGTCCAGGTCACACAGTGTGTATGTATGTGGTTATTTACAGTGAATATGTGTGTGTCCAGGCCAGTGCTGTATCTTTATATACAAGGTGTGTGTCAATGTGAAGTTTACATTAACAGAGTGTAGAAGTCTGTGCCAGACACAGTGTGGATGGCACAGTAAGCAGATAAATAGGTATGATTCATAGATGCACGGTCCAGAGTTTTTAATACCATGTCATCTAAATTAGAGAATAAAGGATGACAGAGCAGAATTAACAGGAATTTGATGGCCCTGGCCGACTGGTGCCATCAGATTTCCTGATAATTCCGCCCGGTCGTGGTTTATTTTGATTCTAACATGGCAAAGTAGATCGATAAAAATGCAAAGAAAATCACCTTTTGCATAGGCCTATAGCAGAAACCAGTGCACACCCTTCAAGCAGCATGGACATATATGACGTAATCATTTTGACGGTCCAGGATTTTAAGTGATTTAGGAATGAGCGAACCAAACCAGCAAACAAGGAATATGAAAACTGTACAAAACGGCACTCTTACACATTGTATTTTTAGCTCAGCTGACTTGTCAGTCAGCTGAGCTTATCTTATGGTCCGTCGTCCGTCCGTCCGTCCATCGTCCGTCAACAATTTACATTTTCGACTTCTTCTCCGAAACCGTCAGCCAGATCCACTTCAAACTTGGTGGGGATGTGCCTTGGGTGGGTTTCTACCAAGTTTGTTCAAATGGTCACGGTCCATTGATTTTTGGATTTTTAATGAATTTTTTTGTTATTTTTTGGGCAAATCTTAAAAAATCTTCTTCTCTGAAACCGCTCACCCAATTACTTTGATATCACACAGAAACACTCCCTGGGACACCTAGTTCTTAATTTGTTCACCAGGTGGCGCTGCAATTTTTTTCTATTTTTTTTTATGAATTTTTGTGTGTTATAGCTATTTTGGACTTCTTCTCCAGAACCGTGACTCAGATTAAGCTGAAACATGGTGGATATGTTCCTTGTAGAAGGGTCGAACAAAGTTGTTCACTATGTGAGAATGCTGCAGATTCCTGATTTTTAACGATTTTTTCCATTCGGGTACTTATCAGTCAATGCAGCTTTCCTATTGATTACTATGGAAGTCAATGAGCATTCTAATGCTAATTCACATTTTCAACTTCTTCTCCAAAACCGTCATCCAGATTAACTTCAAACTTGGTGGGGATGTACCTTGGGTGGGTGTCTACCAGGTTTATTCAAATGGTCATGCTCCAGTGATTTTTGTTTTTTTTATGATTTTTTTTTTCAAAAATCTTTACAAAAGTTTTAACATGGGAATTTCTTGTAATGGTTATAAATTAAATAATTTTGGCCAGATTTACTTCAAACTAGGTGGGGATGTGCCTTGGGTGGATCTCTACCAAGTTGTTCAAATGATCACGCTCTATTGATTTTTGGAATTTTTATGATTTTTTTTCGTTTTTTGGGGGGCAAACCTTAAAAACTCTTCACCTGTGAAACTGCTCACCCAGTTGTTTTGATATCGTTCATAGACACTCCCAGGGACACATAGTTCCCAATTTGTTCACCAGGTGGCACTGCAATTTTTTCTAAATTTTTTTATGAATTTTTTATATGGTTTTGTTATTTTTCACTTGTTCTCAGAACTGTCACTCAGATTAAAGTGAAATGTGATCGATATGTTCTTGTGGAAGGGTCAAACAAAGTTGTTTACTGGGTGGCACTGCTTTAGATTCCTGATTTTTAAGTATTTTCAACTCGGGTACTTATCGATCAATGCAGCTTTCCTATTGATTACTATGGAAGTCAATGGGTATTCTAGTGCTAATTCACAGGACAACTGACACAAAATTTACTGTTTACTTGATAACTTGAGATCTGTTTTGAGTTAATACTGTGATGTTGCACATGTTAATGTTTTTGTATGAAGGTCATGCTCAGACAGTACATGAATGACTTTGACCTCATTTCTGGGGTCACAGTGCAACATACATGAATTTTACTCTTCATTATAACTTGAGAACTACTTGAACCTTGATGTTGCACATGTTAGTGTTCTTGTATGAAGGTCAGACTTACTCAGAACATGGGTGACCTTGATCCTTTCCCAAGTTCATAGATCTGCAAGTGTGATGAATGTCAAGATCAGCTGAGCATGGGCTGTTCACACAGCCCTCTTGTTATGTGTTTTTTATTATAACCTGTAAGTACAGTTGTGTAAAGTGTAGAAGCCTTGAAGAGATATATCAGCATATGCATAGACACAGTTCTAAATGGAAGCAACAAGTCAAATTTCGCAAATCCCTTCACACCCCAAACTTTTGCCTGGAACTGTTGATTGTCGCACGTTGTAATACACGTGCACCATTTCCCCAATGCTGACTCTGGCTGCAACAAACCAGGATTTATGCTGGTCAAAATGGATTTATCTTCATCTAAAAGCATCAATTTACGAAGAAAAAGTTAGACATGATCTGTGCATTAAGCCTATACACCAATGTGAGCACTTATTTGACAGTTTCACCTGACATACAAAGAATGAGGAGTCTGCATGTTTATATCAAAGTCAGGATGTTGTAGATTTGAAATGAAAATTGGGTCATTTGGGGCAAGCGTGTATGCACGGAAATTACACTGTTTACATCACCATGATCACAGGGCAGACTATCCAAATGTAATGGCCCTAGCTACAACGATGAAACAAGGTCATTATTGCTGCTGCCATGTTAGAATACAATTATATTAAATGTAGAAATTACACATTGTTTGAGTATGTACATGTATGCACTGTGCCAGTGTCTTGGCATTAACAGTGTGGTGGCAGCAGTGTTCCTTGACAGTGAATACCGAGTATAATATATTATTGTACAAAGATGTTGTTATGAGTGCATAAAATCATGTATTATAGGACCACTCAACTTGTCTAGAATTACGATGTTTAGTACATGTAACTACATAGTATACACAGTGGTAGTATATGTGCTAAGGTTACACATTGAATACACGTGCAATATTTATATTTGCAAAGGTTCTATCTGTTTATAAAATTTACAGTGAGTGATAGGTTACATGGTGTACACGTGAACATGTTCTCTACAATAAACTGTACGTTAGACATATTAAATATAGGAGCACTGTAACTATATAGTAAATTCCATCGAGCGTAAAATATGCAAACAGAGTTAGCAGTATTGTGGCCAGGGAGCCAAGAATTAAGGTTGGTCTAGGAGGAATGTCCATATCCCATGGTGAAATTAGAAAAACCAAAAAATAAACAAAAAACAAAAATACAAACAAAAACCAAAAAAAAAAAAAAAAACAAAAAAAAAAAAAAACAAAAAAAAAAAACGAAACAAAACAAAAGAAAAACCAACCAAACAAACAAAACACCCCCCCCCCCATAAAAAAAATCCTCCAATTCCTCAAAGGCAGTAGCTATGCTCCCAGTTGCTTGGGTATGACTTGTTAGGCAAGTGCAAAACCCACTGACAAGGCCTTTAGCCAGCTAACTTAGTTTGGAATGAGTCACTTGTAATTTGGGCAGTATCTGCCAAACAGTTGCCCCAGTTTCTGTCTTCTGTGAGTCCATCTGTTATACATTGGTTTCTGCACAACTCAACAACTACTTCACCTTTACGTTACAAATGGTGATACCACTTTATGAGGTGTAGGCTGGAATTGTATATGGGTGACCTTGACCTGTTTTTTCAAGGTGACAGGACAAGTTCAGTGGTGATGCCGGGGGGGGGGGGGGGCACTTTCAGTGCAGTGATATCTTGTGTACAATGTATTTTTGCAATACATGTAACTCTAAAAAAATACTTGTTTTATTTTGATACTGAATTAAATTAAGAATTTTTTCCAATGTGTACTGAGTGTAGACCTGCCAATTTTGCAGTACACCCGCCAGCCTCCGGGCATTGCCTTTGAACTACCCAGTCTGGTGAGTATGGATGAGCAGTGGCACTTTGCTGGTCATGGCTTAACTAGAAAACTGATTTCTCTGTTACCATGGTTACCAAAGTTATGTTCCTTTATTGTTGTTACCAAAGTCACGTTATCGTGGTTACCCAAGTTTTTTATGTCGTGAAAAGTCAAAATCTTGCTGTGTTCCTTTCAGTAGTTTCTTTATTTTAACATGTACCATGCTTAAAACTAGTAGACGGAGTGTCTTTGGCCAAGTTTGAAGCAGAGACCCACTGTAGTACCATATTAGTTAATTGTTTAGTAATTTGCAGGTGCAATTTGCTTGAGAGACTCTTTGGGAAAATAAATGGCTTAAAGCTTAATTATTGGAACCATATGTATAGCAGCAGAGACATCATGCTTGCATTTCATACCAATTTATATATGTATATGTATACATATATATGCTGATTTTTATATTTATTTATTTATTTTGTGTTTGTTTGTTCCTTTGTTTATTTTATTTTTTTAAGTGAGCTAAGTGTAGAAGTGGGCTTTCTGCAAACAGTGGATCCCAAATTTTGATAAACCTGCCTTGGCTGTAGGTTGAATTGTGCAAATTGTAACAAATTCAAGAACCTTTGCCTCCCCCCTCCCCCCCCCCCCCCCAAATAAATTAAAAAAAAAAATGCCATCAATGTATATACCTTGTGACCTGAAGTCTTTGGCTTCAGTCATGCCTCGCAAAATGTTTCAGTCAACAAATTTTTTCGGTTAAAAAACTGCCTTATTTGACAAAATTTTATGTAAAAAAAAAAGAGAAAAAAAAAAGAGGAAGAAAACAAAATAGTTAGATGTAGATCACTTCTACAAGTTACAAAAACATTGAGAAGTGTTTATATAGACAATCCTAACAATGCATTGTATGTAAGTAGTGCCAGCAAGACCAAACCTGCCTTGTGCTTTTGCTTATTTATATTGTGTTCTGTGTGGCCATTGCATAAAAAAGTGGGTGGAGCTGTTAGTCTTACATGTAATGTGTGCATAGTTTAATACCGGGAAATTTTAAAAGACTCGTTTAAATACATGCAGTTTTCATCAACAAGTGTTTGTTGTAGCTGTGTTCAAGGTATAGAGACAAGTCAGAACTTATCCCACTTTTTTTTCCTCTGAAGACACTTATCGATATTATTATTATTATTATTATTATTATTATTATTATTATTATTATTATTATTATTATTATTATTATTGTCATCGTTATCATTATCATCATCATTATTATTATTATTATTATTATTATTATTATTATTATTATTATTATTATTATTATTATTTCAGTTGTTTACTTTTTGTAAATCAGTCTGATAAAGCACTACAAACTCGGCAGGAATTAAGCTTTATAATTACTCTTAGTAGTTTCCACTAAAAGCACATGCCATCCATCACCCCATTTGCAGGTTTCCCATTTTGCATGACTTGTCAGCCAAGTACATCATTACTTCCAGTCCTCTAATCTATATTTTAATAGTCAGTATGGTTTCACAGAGTGTCACTCAACTGAACTTGCATCCTACAAATTAACTGAAAGAACGCTTTTACGTATGGATAAAGGTGAAGTTACTATAAACATATTCATGGATTTATCTAAAGCCTTTGACACCTTGGATCACAATATACTTCTATATAAACTTAGCTATTATGGTAACAAAGAATCTGCCTTCGACCTGTTCTCAAGTTACTTGCGTAATAGAAAACAGTGTGTTGCAATAAATGATGGAAGTTCCAATCTCAATGATATGACTACTGGTGTCCCACAGGGCTCTATACTTGTCCCGCCGCTATTCGTTATTTAAATAAATGACATACCTTCAGCCTCTGCTTATTTTAGATTTGTCATTTATGCTGATGATACTACATTATTTAGTACCCTTAGTCATTTTGAATTGCCTAATGTCTCTGACATTTCTAATATTATAAATTCTGTGTTATATGAAATAATTGTAAGTAAACAAATAATCAATAAATACTCATAAAACTAAATTCATGCTTTTCCTACAAACTGCTAAAACAGATAGTTATCCTCTCAAAATAGACAATTCTTATGAACCGCTAAAACATGAAGGTAGCCTGGTTTGTGTTGGTAGACATGCTTGGAACTTATTTATATTTCAAACTCTCAAAATAGACAATACCAAATTAACATCTGTAGGGGAGTTCTATTTCCTTGGCCTTTTCCTGGACAAACGTAAGAGTTGGAACAAACACGTTCAAACATTCCCGTCCAAAATTTCACAAACAGCTGGTATTATGAATAAACTCAAAGATTTACTCTTGACCAGTGTACTCTTAACTTTATGACTTCCATATCATGCCTAGATTAAACTATTGTTTGCTTGCTTGGGCGAATCGATTAGACCAAATTTCATCTGCTCAAAAAAAGGCTGTTCGCATTGTAAATCACAGCAAATTCAATTATTTGAACCAACATTTAAAGAACTAAACTTGCTGAAACTGGAATACCTCTACAAGCATCAGCTACTTCACTCTTTAAGTGCCAAATTTTGGACTGAGTCAACAGCTTTTCTCAGCGGGCATTGGACGCAATGTGCCCAATGCATGCCAAGAAAAGCTGTTAACCTGGGATATAATCTCTGGAACTAGAGGCATGCTGGTACTTGAATGAAAGGTCTTTCTTATGAGGAATATGAATCTTAGATTCTAATGATACTATAGACTAGTTTGACTTGAGTATATCCACTTTAAGACTTGATTGGCACTGAAAGAGTTAAGTTTTTGTGTAAATTGGCAAATAATCAACTCCCAACATATTTCAAAAACATCCCCAGCCTCAGACATACATAACTGTATTACCACACAAAAAAGTAAGTTTATACTCATAGAGTTAATCACAGTTTTGCAAAATAATGTATACATTATGAACTAATCCAGTATATAAACAACACACCTGATCTGATTAAAGATAAAGTACACACTCATAGTTTCAAAGGTTTCTCTTTGTGTGCAAAACGTTATTTTATCGATTCCTACACTTATAATGTTTGTCAAAATTCTGATTGCTAAGTTTTGAGATGCCTCTGTATAAGTTGCTGTCTGAACTTCTATGGTAAAATAATAATTGCATCTGTCAAACAGTCATTCTGCTTGATGCGATAGTTTTTAAATTTTTTCGACATAATTTTGAAACTTTGCCATATTTTGATATTATTTTTATTTGGCTGGTTAAAATGGCTCATATTCATATTGCTTTTCTCCATGGTGGCTCACATGATGACAGTTGACATATGACCTTAATGCGAGTCTCCAGACCAATATGTTGTAGCTCATGATTGAAATGTATAGAAAACAATGGTTGAATAAAATGATACCTGATTCCGATCATTGATGATCTTAAGCAAATTTTCCCACAGAAGACAATCTTCGATGAATTTTGCTTTTACCAAGATTGAATACAAAGGAGGCAAGCAGGTGACAAAAGGGTCTGGGGCTAAAACCATTTTACAGCCTCCCAGAAAGTAATATAGGCTACATATACCAAATATAGAGTAAAACAACATGACCTATACAGTGTAGGACCAATCGTCTCCAGTGAGCAGCTTCAAAGGTGAAAGTTAGACTTCAGGTAACCTGTACATACATGTATCTAGCTTCAGACCTTTGTGATGTTATACTACAACTGTTAATACCCAGCTCATTGTCTACCTGGTTTATTACCATAACTGTATGTGCAAGAACTCTTGTATGTGGCTTACTATGTAGATCAAGTACATAATACTTCCTATATGTAGCTTACTATGTATGTAGAATTAACCTGTGTGTCTCTCTTCTCTCTATTTATTCTTGCTTCTCTTTTTTCCCCCTACCTCTTTTCTTTCTCTCACAGCATCAGCGTCTGCGTGAACAACAGAAACAAAGGCGCTCTGATAGCCTGAATCTGGCCATTGTGGGGCTGGAAAAACCCTCTTTGCCAAAATCTATTGAAAGTAAACAGCTTTGGCATCAGAGTGAGTCCTCTGTGGAGAGAGACAAAAAGAGTGTACGATCCTCACGAGATCGAGACAGTTGGGGAAAGAAAATAGAACAAAAGTTATGTGAGCAGCACGGAAACTGGAAACAACTTGAGCCAGATTTGGTTGGCATTGGAGACAGTGACACTTCAGACAGCTGTGGAAAGGTATAGTGTAATGTGTCTCTGAGTGTTCTGCAAGGCAGGAATTTGGGGCTCTTGTGCATGGGTTGAATGCTTCCAGACCGGTCTCCGCTCTGCATTTTGTGTTTTGTTGTTCCTTGTTCCAGGCACATGGTTTAATAGCTCTGTATGCAATGTTGGTTGAACAAAGCACCGAGTGATCTGACTTCTATGCAGCATGTTCAACTGAATGCTCACATTATTCAAGATTCTACTTTGATTCCTTGGAATTTATGAGAATGTGTCACAAAAGCATGGCGTGAGGGGATTGGTTAATTTGTTGAATAGACACATATGACAAAGATGTACTATGTGTATGTAGTGTATTGTATATGCTGCAGATCATGGCTGTCTGTATATCAGCACCAGCAGACCAGACTGCAGTTGCAGCAAACACACACACACACACACACACACACACACACACACACACACGATCCTACATGTACATGTAGCTAGATTATAACCAACATGACCAAGTTCACATCTGTTTGTGTGACATGTTCAGATGGCACAATTGCTGTAACACCTGCAAGACGCTGTAACTACAAGGTACAGCTGTAAAAGAAAATATACATTATGTACATAGTGACATAGCATGTATATGTACATAATGTTACAGTCATGTACATAGTGTCACTCCATGTATAATGTACATAATGTTGCAGTATATGTACATAATGTTGCAGTATATGACTGTACATAATGTTACAGTATGTGTACATGGTGTCACTTGGCGTATATGTACATATTGTTGCAGTATATGTACATAGTGTCACTCCATGTATATGCACATAATGTTACAGTACATGTACATAGTGTCACTCCATGTATATGTACATAATGTTACAGTACATGTACATTGTGTCACTCCATGTATATGTACATGTTACAGTACATGTACATTGTGTCACTCCATGTATATGTACATGTTACAGTACATGTACATTGTGTCACTCCATGTATTTGTACATAATGTTGCAGTATATGTACATAGTGTCACTCCATGTATATGCACATAATGTTACAGTACATGTACATTGTGTCACGCCATGTATATGTACATGTTACAGTACATGTACATTGTGTCACTCCATGTATATTTACATGTTACAGTACATGTACATTGTGTCACTCCATGTATATGTACATGATGTTACAGTATCTGTGCATATTAGTGTTATTGCATGTATATGTACATGTTGTACAGAACATGTGCATAGTGTCACTGCATAGCCTTGTTAAGACATGTGGTTTCCTTGGTACTATGTGTGACCCTTGTATCTTTTTCTTTCAATTTGTGTCATCAGTTTGTGTCCTGGACCAGGCTTTCAAGCATTTGTTGGAAGTCTCCAGTTCACTTTAATTTGCTAGACTGTTGCAACAAATCACTGTTCTTGTATTTTTTGCAGTTGTTGTTTGGTACCAAATTTGTGAAGATTGAGAGTCTGTTTGTAGCAGGCAGTTATAAATCCTTGAATTGAGTCATCCAGGTTAAAAAGGCATTTACTGTTTTTTAACCCTTTAATTGCCTGGTTAAAAGGATATATTTGATTCAACATGTATTCCTGGGTATGGGTTGGTCCCTTCAACTTTATCATAACACCATTTTACATCAACAAAACAAGATTCCATAGTTAGCTTGGCCTTGTCGTCAAGTGCAGAGGAAGGGACCTCAATTGTAATCATGAAGTGCATGCAGCATTATGCTGGTGAGATCAAGGAAGAGTCTCTTTGTGATAGTGTTTGATTTGTACATGAATGAGTCTTAAGTCTTGCCTCCTCTCCCCCCCCCTCCCCCCCCCCCTCCCTTGCAAGTGCATTATAGTTTTGACCCGACATTGCTGACTCTGGTGTCAGTTGTCATTTGTGGTTTTCATACACCTAGCTGTCTCTTTCTCCCTGTTTCATTTTATCTGCAGCACTTAACCCGTTCACACTCAAGTCACCCAAAAGCTCCCAGATGTAAATTGTCTGCCTTAATTTCTCCTTACTAAAAAAGAAAACCTTTTTGCTGAGACTTATATGTAAGACCATTTATGATGGCAAGCCCTAAGTCAATAGCTTTCTGTGGTGTGGGTTGGGCGCATTGTGCACAGCCTGTGCCAAAGAAAGCTATTGACTCAGTCGTACTCTGACCAGGAATGTGTTAATTGTTCAGGGAAAATTACAAACAATTTTTTAAAACATTCAAAGCTAAAGTGCAGTTGCAGACATGGGTTAACCAGCTTGCTTGTTAGGTCCCTTCCATTGTGATAGATACTTTCCTGTTAATTTGTGCATGTTTCAGTCAGAATTGTTCTTGTACATTCTGTCCATGTATGCATGTACATGTCTTGTCAGTTGTATTTTTAAAGTCTGCAATGGCTCATTGCAACAGTAGTGAATGCTCTGTAAATAGACATAATGATGTGGGATTCTTGTTGTTTGTAAATTGAACTTTCATTGAAATACATACCTGCATGCCTACCATAAGAATGGTGCAGGACAACAGTTTTCCTCAGTGGGTTAAGGGTGCAACTTGCTCCCAAAGCATGCTAAGGAAAGATGTTGACTCAGTCAAAACTTGGCTCTAAATGAGTTAAATTGTCGCCTCTGTATTATACTGCTGTAACATTGTCAACTTTCATATACAGTTACGACAGAGTAGATCACTGATGATATGACAAAATATGGGATTGCATCATTTAGTCTTTTTGCATGCAAACTACAGACTGTCTTTAGTATGCTGGTTTACTTTGAGAAAAAAAAATTAAGTTCAGTTTGTAGCTTTTACCTGGTTTTTTGGCTGGATGTTAGCAATAAGCAGAGAGACGCTGATCAAATAGACCATTACTCAATTTCAGTAGCTTTTTGGGGTTTAAATTATTGAAATTGAAAGAAGTGTTGAACTGAAAATGAACAAGTCATAACTAATGTATGAGATTTTCTTGAACCTAATCAGTCAACATCACATTACATCTGTACATCAGAACAAATCAAATAAAATATTTACTCTTTTGGACTAAACCAAGTAAAATGTCAAATAAAAGCAGGTTAGACAAGGACTGGGCGTTCTACCACTCCTGCAACTGGGAGGAGAATTTCCCCCTTTTTTTGCCAAAGATATGAAATCCAAAATGTTCAGGTATTTGTATGCAAAGCTTAAATCTGATGAAAAGTAGGGGGATGGGAAGGTCAGTGCCTTCCTTCATTTCTGCGTGTTACTTGATTCCAGCTTGAAAAATTAAAAGACCCCTTGGATTTTCTGAGAATTGCCTTAGCCTACCAAACTTCTAATCTATTAGTGGGAACCCCAAACAAGAAAATTCAGTGGTATGTAGTTCAGCTAACTTGCCCTTCATCTGAGCTTATAGGGTAATCGGTCGTTTGTTGTCTGTCTGTCCGTCCACAATTCACATTCTTGGCTTCTTTTCCCAAACTGTCAGCCAGATCCACTTTAAACTTGGTAGCAATATACCTTGGATGGGGCTCTACAAGTTTATTGTAATGGTCATGCTCTAATATTTTTATATTTTTTACGAATGTTTTTGCTTATTTTTTGTCGCAAAATCTTGAAAAATGTTTTCCTCTGAAACCACTTGGTCAGTAGCTTAAAATTGCATGGGGACACTTCTGGGAACCCCAAGACTTTAATTTGTTCAACAGGTGGTGCTGCAATTTTTTTTTTGTATTTTTTAAATGAATTATTATGCAGTAAAACTATTTTTGACTTCTTCTACAACACAGTCAATTAGATTATTGTTCTTGAACATAGTGCAAATGTAACTTTTGAGAGGGTCAAAGTATGTTGTACACTTGGTGATGATACTCCCAATCCATGATTTGTAACAAATTGTTCAGTTTGGGTACTTGTTGGTTAATGCACACATTCCCATTGATTACAATGTAACTGACAAGGGGGATTGCAGTGTTAGTTCACATTTTCGACGTCTCCAAAACTATCCTCCAGATTCACTACAGATTTAGTGGGGATGTATCTTGGGTGGGTATCCACCAATTTGTTTTAATGGTCATGCTCCAGTAATGCTCAGATTTTTTTATGAACTTTCTTGATTATTTTGCTGTAATATCTTTAAAAAAATCTTCTCCAAAAGCACAAGGCCAATTGCTTTGAAATTGCAGTGGAGTCTTCTGGGTACACCTGGACCCTGATGTGTTCAACAGGTGAAGCTGTGATTTTTTTCTTTCTAATTTTTATGCATTTTTGTGTGCATGCTTTTTTCTACTTCTCTCCAAAAGTGTAACTCAGATTGTTCTGAAACGTGGTGGGAATGTAGCTTGTGGGAGAGTTAAGTAAGTTAATCACTAGGTGTTGATACTGCAGATCCCAGACTTTTTAAAACTAGCAGTTTGGAAGGGTTGTTGGGTTGATGCATTCATTCCTATTGATTATCATGTAAGTCTATGCATATCACAATGGTAATTCACATTTTCAGGGGGTTGGGGGAGGCTATACTTACACGATAGTGTAATACCTGGGGAAGATACGTGTCACAACCACACTACCCCATCACATGATTGATATTTTTGTGATTGTATTTGTGGCTTTTGTCAAAATATGAGTTTTATCTTTGCTGACTTAAGGCCGCAGAGCTTATATGAACACTCATGTGTGTCAGTCTGTAAACTTTTGCTCGTTAGCACGATACCGTCCACAGTTTTCAGGTTAACACAGTTTAACTTTCAGGACTTCTCGGGTGTGAAAATCTAGGTCAAGTTCAATATTGGTGGTGCCACCTACAGTATCATGCAACATATGGGTCGAAATCTTAAAATCTTGTGAACACTCTAGCATCTTTAATTTTTGGTAGAGCTTCATGAAATGTGGGATTATGGGAGAGATCAAAATCTTGGTCAAGGTTGATGCAGTGGTACCACCTGTAGTTGTACAGAAATTGTTAGTTAAAATGTGTTAAAACTAATATGAATTCATTATTTCAACAAAGAATACAGCTAGTCAGGACAATTCCCAAGGCCACAGAGCCATTTTAGTGAATTTGGTTTTCACACCATAAGTTTAAAAGTTTTTAACATACCTTTCTTATTGCCCATGATTTTAATCCTACATAAGGCCTGAGACGAGCTCAAAGACGGATAGCTTGACCCAATCCCAAAGTCACAGAGCCGGGGCAGGGGGGAACATAGATCTAGCAATATCTGATTACGTTTTAATCAATTATACATGAAGTGTCTCCTTCATTTTCTGTGAGGGTCTATGGGGGCAAATGATCCTGAACCTGACCGCACTAAACTTTTTTTTGTTTATTTTGACACAAGATCATTCACAGGTCCATATTTGTATGACAGATGCACCACACAATTGCACAAGTGACCATGATGCATCTCTGTTAATTTGAAGGCCATTGTACTTCACAGACATGTGCCCTTTCATCCTTGCATGCATATTTTTTTTACCTGATGGGCCCCGTTACTAGCAACACATCCAGACATTGTACAGTTGAACTTAACGGACCATTTCTGAAGATTTCAGCATGCGGAGGTGAATCCCAAACTCCACATTGGATTCTCATGACATTTAGTGGGAATATGTATCTGGACTTGATCTCCACCAAGTTTTTTTTTAGCTCTGCTGACCAAAAGTCGCAGAGCTTATGCGACCGCTCAGGTCAGTCCAGCTGTCCGAAATATTGGAAACACTATAGTCTGTACTTTAATGAAGAACATTTCAAAGGTTGAGAGGACTGGTTTAAACCACCAGTTACCTTTTGTGGGTGACTGCCTGTCTCAAGTCAGGAGTGAAATTTGTTTCTTTACATTGGTATTGGAAGATGAATGTTGATGCTTTGGTAACTCTGGAATCTCTTTGCTGTCATTGTTGGGTGTGATATTTATGAATATGGGTCATGTTTTTTTACATAGTAAGTGTATCATACTTGAGACATCCGTCTGTAGAACTTCAGTTGTATAGTGAGAGGCTTTTAGTAGTCTGCTCCTTGATTCATAGATATCACAAAAATGATATATGCCTACTTTCTACTTTCACTATAAACTCAGCTGACGAACTAGTCAAAAGAACCAAAATAGTGATAGGCCTACCAATTATCTTTTTATTTTTTGCAGAAGTAATAAAATTTTGATTGTGAGTGGTTGGGCCTATACATATTGCTGTCATTGTTGGGTTTGATATTTATGAATATGGGTCATGTTTTTTACATAAGTGTATCATACTCGAGACGTCCGTTATAGATGACCTGTGTGCTTTAAACAATGGAGATGAAAACAAAGGGAAATTGGAAAATCATATATCCCAAAGAACTAATATTAAATCTAGAAAATGAAAGTGATACAAAAGCTGCTTTCCTTGATCTGGATATAGAAATAAAGAACAACCAGTATGTAACAAAAATATTTGACAAGGGAGACCAGTTCAAATTTGATATTATCCCCTACCCTGATCTGACAGGAAACATTCCAGAGAAACAAGCATATGGAGTTTGCGTCGGACAAGTGATACATATTGCTAGAAACATGTACCACACTTTTTAGCGATTTTGTAAATAGAGTCAGAATTTTGTTGCAAAAAGTACAACACAAAGGTTATAAAATGCAACAACTACACAAAAGTCTATTGAAATGTTTCCAGAGATGCAACCAAATACCTAAAAAATACAACACTAACTCAAGAACATTAGTCAAACTATGTCAAGATGGAGCTTGAAATGAAAAAGTGTAGTCCTCAAAGTGTTTAGAGTGGTAAGAGGGAAAGTACCCGGGGTAAAGTATACTTAACCCACCTAGCGAATTTTCTCTAGTCCGTCTTAAGTCGGAAAACCATGATCATACTCACTTTTTGCAGGATTTCTTTCTTTTCAACCTTCATCTAGTATAGTAGAAGTGGCTTCCAGCTAATACCTTAGTACACTTTTGCCTCATAACACCTCTAGTCAACTTTATGGTTCTAAAAATTGTATTACTATTTACCTAATTATACCAGTGTTGGTATGGTGGAATAGTGTATATATGAAGCATCTAAGTTTCAAAGGAGACATCTGTAAGCTTTTGCTTGTTAGCGCGACACTGTCCACAGTTTTCAAGTTAGCCCAATATAACTTTCAGGACTTATAGGGTGTATAAATATCTAGGCCGAGTTTGATATTGGTGGCCCAACCTACATTATTATGTAATATCAGGGTCAAAATGTGAAAATCTTGTGAACACTCTAGCATTTTTAATTTTTTGGTGGATCTTCACCAAATTTGGTGGTATTGTGGGGGGGGGGGGGGGCAAAGTCTAAGCTGGTAATGATACTAGTGGCACCACCTATATTAATTTGACAGAAATTATGAGCCAAAATGTGTTTTAAGATGTAAAATTCCATATTTGAAACAGTAATTGGATTATACTTGTCAAATTTATAGGATATATAGAGAATGTCCAAAGCTAAAATCATATATAATATCAGTGACCTTGACGTATTTTTGTGAGGTCACCATGCCTGTTAAGTTGAAAGAGGTGATTTTGTAATGGTAGGGTGTAGCTTAGACTTCAATGGCAATGTCAGCTAGCACACCACCAAGCAGGCCTATGAGCCTCTTGTATTACATGTTCAGGGTGCACCTTGATGTTCTGCCCCAAGGTCACTGAGGACATAAAGTTAAGGACTCACTCATTGTTGTCTTGGCACATGCAACAATATTCATCACAGGAGTTGCACTAATGAGCTATGATTACATGTGGAGCAAAGTGCCATCTGGTGGACATTTTTTGCATTAAGCTTGATTTGTTCAGAAGCCACTTGAGGACTCACAGCTTTGAAATGAACAGGTGCAATATAGCCATGATGCCAGCAGAGCATTAAGCCCATGGGCCTCTTATTCACAACATGGAGGTGCTGTCATTTCTGATTTTTAACAAATGATCAGCATCAGGACAAATCTATATTAAGGGGGACATGTACATGTTAGCATTGTTAAAGTACTGCATAATACATGTAAGGATAGTAGCATATCTGACATTGGCTTATATCTTGGTCATTTTGGACACTATAGGCCCATGGTTAGTAAACACTAATAGAAATTCAAAGTACTTGTGGGATTTCTCTTGGTGCTGTCAATTTTGACCTTGAGTGACTTTCCTAGGTCAACTGACATGGTGGCTAATAGTTCAGTAATGGTGGATGATAGGGCCATGGTCACTGTTAAACACTAATAAGAAAGTAGCTGTGGGGTTTCATTTGATGTTAATTTTGACCTTGAGTGGCCTTGACAGGTCAAACTGAGGTATTGGCATATATCTTACGTTGGTAATACTAATAGTGGAATCTGTAACTTTTCATGGGGAAATTAAATGACTTGTGAACTGTATGAGTGAAGACTGATATTACAGTGATGATGGCCTTTACCAAAAGTGACCTTGCACTTCACATGTACAGGACCACTTCAGTCTGTGTGTGTGTGTGTGTGTGTGTGCGTGTGTGTGCAAGGTCAGCTGAGCACAGGACACTCACAATCCTCTTGTTTTTTTTGTTTTTTTTTTGATGCATGAGTAAAAAGTTGATCGTAATTTTAATTTTTGAATGTTCCAGTTGTGTACCCCTGGACGTAGTTGTATTGAAGTGAAGTCACTTTGGATGTATACATTATGCTAAAAAACGCATTTACCTTCATTCAGCTTATTGTCATAAAATGTCACAGAGATTGTTTACCTACTCACATTACACTGTATTTTAATAAGTTTTCAAATCATTTGTCACAAATTACAATATTATTATGATTTAAGTAATTAATACAAGGGAATAGTACAGGTACATGCAGAAGACATAATTTGAAACATCTTTTTGTTGGCTGATTTTAATGGCCTGAGGATTTGAAAATTCCCTTAAATGCAAATGGTTGGCATTATTCAGGTATCTGAGTTTGTTTGTTTGTTTTTTTCTTGATTTAAGAACTGCTTTGTTGAATGATAGTATTTTATTTAAAATGGCATGTATGTTATAAAACATCTATGACTGCAGGGTGATTGTAATTTACTAAATGTTTGCATACTAACCACAGTAGATATTCTGTGAGTGTTTTTGCATGTTTTGTTTTATGGTATAATTTTATTTATCAGCATGGGAACAGAAATGGGCTGTTGGAATATTTTTTATAGGTGTAGTAATCTCATCATGTTCAGATGGATAAATATGGTGATATACATTAACTTTATAGACACAAAAAGGTGGACCAAGCATGGGAAAGCGATAAACTTGTTTTCAGTTCCAGAGGAAAACAACACAGAGAGAAAACAAGAAACACTTTGATTATAACTGTACCAAAATGGTTTTGATTATGCAAAGTCACCAGACTGAAGGTTACTGATGAAATGTACAATTGTGCTTCATATAAATGATTCAATATATATGTAACATGGTACTCACTGACAGGTACACATACATATGCAAGACTACAAATACATGTATATAACACATAGCACAGGTACATGTGCAGGGCATTATACATGACATATACAAGACATAGTACAGGTACATGTTATTTTACAGGTACTTGTACAAGACATAATGATAATGCAGGTAATTGTATATATATGCACAAGACAATATGGGTACAAGACATAGTACAGGCAATTGTACATGACACTGTACATGTACATATACATATACAGACTGATAACACATGTACAAGACAGCAGGCCTCGACAATTCCTATGACCCTATTGTCCTGGACAAGAGGGTATCTAGGTTGGACAAGTGACTTTTGAACATCACTTGTCCAGTGGACAACCAAATTTTCAATTGTAAATAATAATTTATTAAAGCCCAATTGCCTGGAATACAAACTGAGCCAGTGGGAAATGCCAACAAGTTATATTAGCTGGTGTAGCATGGGGCTGAGCTGAAGGTGTCAACAAACATTGGCAACCTTTTTTTTTTTCTTCAAATAAATATATTTCTAGGTTCTGAAACTGTCTCCAGAAATGTTTGCATATGGGACGGACAATTATTCAATATTGATTGAGACAAGCCCCCCCCCCTCCCTTCCCAGTTATTTTTTGTAATGCATAATCTATGTTAGAGGGACAAGTGAAAATTCTGATTCACTTGTCCATAGGACAAGTGATTCTGGAAAAATTGTGGAAGCCTAAGACATATTACAGGTACATGTACAAGACGTAACAAAGGTACATGTACAAGACATAACACGGGTAATTGTACATGACATTGTACACATACATGTGCAAGGCATAATATTCAGGCATATATGAGAAAGAAATACTTTTTACCACTGTATATTCGTAAATTATATGTCAATGCATATGTTCTTCCTCATATTGATTATTGTTGTACAATATGGAGTAATTGTCAGAAAGATTTATTAAGCAAGATCAAACGGTTGCATAAATTAGCAGCATATTTGATTTTAAATATGCATGGTAGGCAGAGTTACAAAGTGCTGCTTTCTAAGTTGAACTGGATGTCTATTGAGGAGAGGATTAAATTTTAAAAAGCAGTACTTGTCTATGTCACTGAATGGTATGCTGCCTGAATGCATGGAAAATATGTTTAAGTTTGTGTCCGAAGTACATAGTGTAAATTTGAGATCTGCTGTCAATGACTGTCCTTATTTGGAGAAACCAAAGTCTAAATATATAAAACAACTGCTGAGTTACTCAGGGTCCATCATATGGAACAATTTGCCAAAGGAAACAAGGAAAGCAAAAACTTTGCCTGAATTTAAAAGATTATGTACCAAGTATATTTTAGGATTAAGAAAATAATTTGTTTTGGGCAGTATGATTCTAACTGGGACATAGCCAATTGTTAATTATGAAGTGTCGTGTAAACTTGTATCTTTTCCTTTACTTTTAGCATTATCATTTTATGCTTTTGTCATATGTACTGATTTTATAGAGGGCCCTGGGGTAGATTTAGTGCTCTTAGCACTAACCAGGACACCCTCTAAAAGTAAAGTATATATATATATATATATATATATATATATATATATATATATGTACATGACATAGTGCAGGTACATGCACAAGACTTAATATAGGTACATGTAAAAGGGAAACACCAGCTGAGTACAATTTATGCAAACATATTTGAACTCTGATATTCACTCTGAAATACTGGTTGAATACAGACACATGTTGTTGACTAGGTTATAAATCAGTTTTGAAACACTCATATTGGGCTATGAAATAAAATTACAAAGACAGGAGGTTGGACCACACAAGTGATACACAGACATACTACAAAACATATAATACCAGGATCAAAGAGGTAAAGATAAATTGCATCTGGTATCATCTTGAATGCATGCATCACTGTATTTGCTATTGGGAATTGGGGGGGGGGGGGAAATTGATATGATATCAACTTAATCACATCATCAGGAAAAAAGAATGAAAAAAGGAACAGGTGTATTCCATGACACCAACATGACCTTGAAATTTAATACATCACCAGGAACACATGGGTAGAGGTAAATTATTGCTGATTATTAATTGAACTTGGTTATACAGTGGAACCTCATTAATACAGACCTCATTAAACTGCTTGTCTCATTAATCTGAACACTTCTCCTAGAACAGAATTGTTCATTTCAAGTAAATAGTGATTCAGTAATCCAGATGCTTCATTAATCTGGACAGTTGTTTGGATTAACTAGGTTCCACTGTATCAGCAATCCCAGTGCCAAAGAATTTACCAGGACAAGTCCACCAAATTAAACAAAATTTTAGTTTATACAAGCTAGGTGATCCAGCATAATTACTTATTGTGCGTTTTGACTTTCTTATTCTTTAGCAGCAACAATTTACTACAATACTATTAAAAGTGCATTTTATTCCTGCTTACAGTACACAACTGATGAGCTAAGTGAGCGGGCCAGTCAGCTCACAGTGAGCGACAATCATCATTTATTGAATACTGGAAGCTACAGCTACAACAACAGCAACAATTTAGGCACGTTACAGACCTATGCAGCACGTGCCTACAATGGCAACCAGCCACAGTCTGGGGGCACCTCACAGTGGAAAACACAGAGATCTTCAGCCGGTCTAGCACAGCTCAGTGACCGCTCATTACCAGTGAGTCCTTTTACTCATAACTAGATTTAACCCTGTTTCCCTTAAAGCAGCCCAAACTGGCCAGGTGTCAAATGTCATCTGCTTCAATCATTTTGACATGTAATTTCAACACCAGTGAAAATGAATTTGACTGAAAAATTGTAGATGAGACCTATCAAGACAACATGCCCCGGGTTAGTCCTTGGCATGGGTTGGGCAATCCATGCCCAGGCAAGCATGCAGTTCACTCCATTGTGAACTCAGTATCAATTAAAGGAGGAAAGAGTTTATCAAGAACTATGTGGAGTTCTGCTATATGTATGTCATTGTACTGACAATAATGTGAAGCTTATTTCTTTCACAGTAGTTTTTGTCATGCTATTTGGATATGTGCTAATAAAAAAGGACCATAATGGACACAAAATACTATGTCAAAAAGCCTTGATATTTGTACTGTAGCTGCATTGCCAAATATGGGAGGGAGGGAGTTATAGGCATTTAGTTTAACAGAATATTGACAGGTAATTTAGTATCAAGCTGAGGGATTATTTTCTAGCAGAAGCTTTTGATTGCTTACAGTTTGATTGTCTTCCAGCATGATTGATATATCATCACAATACACATTATACCATCTGTAACCTGGAAACGTGGTGCACTTCCGTATACCTGACAGAAAACTCATAAGTTGCTGAAAAAATATTTGTTGACAGTGTTTTGTGTTTATGTGTGAGTTTTGCTTTTCTTTCAAGTTTGAAAAAAAAAAAAAAATCCAGACTTTTTCACTGAGATATGACCTTACATAAGTGATCTTTTACTTTAGCTGAACAAGATACATTTGCTGTTTTTAAGTTCTCTTTTGTATGGTTTGCTTTTCTTTAGCATCGGACACGGTACACAAATCGGAAACAAAACTATGGTCACAGAGGTAGCATACAGGCTGTGGTTCCAGAGAGTGAATACAAGAACATATCAAGCATGCTAGATGCAGACCTGGAAAGAGGGCGGGGCTATGCGGAGAGGGTGGACAGTGCAGCAAGTAGGCATACCAGTAGTAACGTCCCGTCTTACAGGAAGCCTGACTCAGGTCAGCTGACAACTCCCTAAACTCTTTAAGTGCCAATGACAACTAAAGTCGATCTGTTTAAGTCAAACTAGTCTGAATTATCATTAGGATCCCAGATTTGCATTCCTTGTAAAAAGACTTTTCATTCAAATACCGGTATGCCTATAGTTCCACAGAGAGTTCCAGGTCAACTTTTCTTTGCGTGCATTTGGAACAATGCACCCAATGTGTGCCGAGAAAAGCTGTCGACTCAGTCAAAAATTTGGCACTGAATGAGTAAATCTTTTAATCCTGTTTAAACCAAAATCAGTTTCTTTTTCTGATGATATTCTTTGCAACTTTCACATGGCCAGAAATATCTAAAGAAACTTAGTGGAGCTCATGTCAGGAATACCTTTGAGTTCATCCTTCAACTGTCCTCCAAAAGCAAAAATCATAGGAATTTACCAGTAGATATTTAAGATGGCAGTACTGCCAGCAAAGAGTGATCACAATTATTGCAGTCATTCTTTACATACAGTTATTAGAGAAACAGACTCCAGTGTCATGAAAGGGGCTCCCACACGAGAAGTGGTCTTTGACAGCATGACATTTGTGAGATGTTTTCTCTGTAAAAAGTCTGTTTCAAATGGGACAAGGCTTGGTTGCCTGCATGACAGACCTTGTGTCACCGAGTCTAGAATGCTGTCTGAAAATTCTTGATGGATTGTGCAAATACACACAAAATTATACACAAATTTTGATTCCCTATTAAATAGATTAAAATTTTTGTAACATGGATCAGCAGTCTTATTTGATGTGATTTTTGCGGTACATATATGTATGATAGACATATAGAATCTTATATGGCAGTGAGTGAGTTACGATTTTTCTCTCACGAGGGATCGTTGTTGGTGGGGAAAATCACGAGTGACCGCAGGTCACGGGTGATTTTCCCCACCAACAACGATCCCGAGTGAGAGAAAAATCGTCACTCACTCACTGCCATGTAAGATTTTATTTATTCTATGTTTAATCGAGTATTTACCACAAAAATTGTCGCTCTTGTTGCTTAGGTGTCGCCATTTTGAAGCGGAGACTTTTCACTTGGAAATGTCAAATCACATATACATGCACCGCGGGTGTAAACACAATATACCATTGCGCGCTTTAAATAGATCCGCATGTTCGAAATGTAAGACACTCAAAATGAAAATAACAAGACAATTAACAAAAAATCATCCAATTCATCATCATTGTAGTCCGCAAAGCGAAGATCAAAGTTAGCGGCCATTCTGTCGTGCTCGGAGTGAGGTACCGGTACACGTGTAAATGTTGACAAACAAACAGACGATTTTTTTTCAAGAAAAATAGTTCGGGCGGGAAATGATGTGATTGGTCAATTGACAATGGGCATGACATGTGACCTACCGTGAGTTACTATTTCTGGATTTCACTCCAGAAAATGATAACTCACTGCCAAACATAGAATAAAAACGTGTTCACAGAAGCTTTTTTCAACCAAGCAAGATTAGTGTGTTTTGCAATGCAAAAAAGCCTTGAGTTACAATGCATCCAGTAGGTCAAAGTTAGATGATTAACCCAACTTACTCATCCAAACTTGAGTTGCAGTGTCTTACATCTGTCATATTTTAAACATTGAAAAATCATGTAGCACATTTTGATTTAACAAATTTTATTTACAATGCAGAGCTTCAGTGTAATGAATGCCAATCTTTTGCGCTTTTATTTCATGAATACACAGGATTTTATTATGTTAATTCATAAAGCATAATTTTCATTGCTCAGTAGGCCTGAAGTTATTAACAAGCAAACAATTATGAATTACATGTTCTTAAATTTTGTACAGAAGCAGTATTACAGTGAAACCAGTGATTAATACCAACGTTGATAGATACAAGTCATGTGGATGACTAATGGACTAATTTCCATCATATTGTAAGATATAATACATGAAAAACCAACTGGCATTTTCATTTGAGTTATGGACTTCTCCACATCCATCCCTGAACAGTTTCCGTTTGGCAGTGAGCAGATTAATGTACTTAGCAGTGTGTTGTAACACTGGCACATATGAAATATGATTATTTACTGATAACATAAAAAAAAATTGTCCTTTACTTCAGGCAACAAGTTGACTCCACGCTCGAGCAGTCTTTCCAATCAGTCTATCCCACCACTTGGAGGACAAAGCCAGGTTATGCCACAGTATTCCTATCCGTTTCCGGGGATGAAGATTGGTTCACAGCACCACGGTCAGGGATTGTCAGTTGTATCTGCCCCAGCCCCGGTATTACAGCGGCCGGAGCTGGCGTTATCTGCAGGGAAAAGCCGTCCTGGTGCCACCTTGCCTGCACATCAAGCCATGGACACTGCGGGTTTGAGATCAACCAAGTCTCAGCGAATTAGGGGAGCATCTAATAATATGAGAATGAAGCAGTTGGAAATGCGAGAGAACCATGCAGTTGTCCTGAGCTGAGAACTGTAACTTTGTTCTTTCTTGTGTCTGATGCTGAGCTCGTGAATCAGTCAGTGCTATGTGGACGCTGTGATACAAATGTTTAAGGCGAAACACCAGCATGGAGGACTTTCAATGTAGCCCTATCTCACACAGTGACTATAGAAAATATGTTTCTTCCTATGTACATTTAAAGTTGACACATATCTGGACATTAATCTAAATTAAACTATGACAGAAAAGTTAAATAATTTAACTTTTCCATTAGAAAATAGAAAAGGGAATTTTTTTTTAAATGTAGGGAGAGAGTTGAACATAGGTTTCTACGTGGTGAGGACGGATGATATTGAAAGTCCACCATGTTGGTGTTTCTCCATGTTAACTTCACAAGCAATGTGTGGTCTGGGGCTGTGGAGAGACTGTTCCAACCAGTCCAGGTCCAGTCATTATGCTGCATGATATCAAATCCATTTAGGGATATGTTCTCTGATCAAATCAGATTGCTAGCTAAACTTCATGATGTGCCAAATCAGCATTTGTTTAATGTGACTGTGTTATATATACATACATGTTCTTGTATTATATATATATGTGTGTGTGTGTGTTACTTAAATTTGTCTTCAATATGCTGTGAACCAGTTTGGGGGGGGGGGGGGATGGCTGGTTATAAGTTGAGCTTTGTTGCAATTAGCTGATGAAGAAATTTATCCAGGAACCTGTGTCAGAAAAGCAGTGTACATTTCCTGGTACATCCTGTACTTGTGAACAATAGTTAAACACCATTGTGTACCTGCAAATTGTATTTTCAGTCAAACTCTATAAATTCTGATGGGACATTACAACTTGTGATACATGTTACATGGTTGAAAAAGTCCAATGAAAAGGCTTTGGACAGAAGGCTGCTTTGTCCATCTGTGGCCCAGTCTTGTGCCTTTATACAACTTAATCTGAAAGGTTTCTGTCTAGTTTGTCAATTTATATTTTTGTCTCTGTGTTATGTGTATATTTGGTTGATGATACATAGTGTTTATAGGCATATATATTTATTACACAGTATTTATAGTGTAAGTTTACTGCATGTTTAATGTTGAAAAAACTCCAGAAACACGCCTACGATATTTTATCATACGTTGTTATTCTAAAATAACATAAATGCCTACCTAAACACACATAGATTTGACAAATGAATGTAAGTATATTCCTCAGGGATAAAATTTTATCAATCTTTTAGTGCCAGACATGGCAGTTGATGTTTCTTAAGTTAGATAAGTGTATAGATTTTAACCTTTTTGTGCTTGATTTGCTCGAAGCATATTTTAGGATGTTTCTTGCCACAAAAAAAAAAAAAAAAGATGTACGTGTGCATGTATAAAAGAAGTACAAATGAAAGTACATGTATATTGCCTCTATGAACAAAACAAGCCATTTTTCATTTGATGAAAATATACTGAAGCAAAATTATACCCTTTTTTAATAAAAAGAGTAAGTTTCTCATGTCATGAAAATAATTTCATTTTTCATTCCAACTGCAATAAATACCCAAGCACTTAAAGATATGTTTCTAAGTTGTAGTCAAATGGTTTTACTGCTCTGAATTTTATTAAAAATTATCTAAATGTAAGCCAACAATTGATCCTTGGTTTTGTGCACATATTTACACTCGATCTATAGATTCCATGAAGATATTTTGTTACTATTTTTGTTGTTATAGTTGAAATTATCATACCATGATACCATATCAAAAAGTTTGTATTCATATCGTAGTGAAAAATTCATTTGAGTCTGATTATATATGGAATGGTATAATCTACGGTAGATAGAAATGGATGTATTTTGTATGAAATATGAAAAACAAAAAACCCTGCCCACAACAATTTTGTTTAACCTTGTTGCATTTTAAAATATATCATTTACAAGGAGTATGCCTGCATGTTTGTGGTAAAACTTAAGTGTTGGATTGTTAAGTGTTTTCATACACGTACATATTGTGTGATTTTGCTGTTTTGATGAAGTAATTATAATTACTTTTTGTTTGAGTGACATAAAACAGCCACAACCTTGTACATGTATGTGGCCATGAGAGCTGTAGGCTGGCGGTCTTCTCTCATGATGGTTGTAGTCAGTTGCATCTACATCATCAGGTCATAAATGCCGACAGACCGGTAAAAAGCAATTAGCCCCATTCTGACATAAATACTCTATACATGTACTTTTTAAACAGTTTTTTTTTTTTTTTTTTTTTGCACACGAATCAAAAAATGGGAAAAATTGATTTCTAGTGGGGTAAAATGAACATTTGAACTTGTGAAAGCAAATGTGTCTGTGCTTATGTGAAAGGAATATCTATATCTGTTGTACATTTGATAATGGATGAAAAAAAAAATTGAAATGCAGCATGAAGGAGCCAGTGAAAGTTGTGAATAAGTATGGCATAACTTTGTAGATGTGTTGCAGGTCAACAATTCGTTAGCATGGAAAATCAAAATTATATTATGTTTATAGTGAAATATCCAAAGTTGAATGACATTGGTAGTAGACATATGTTTAGATGTAAATTGAGTTTTAAAATATAAATGTTAGGTGAGAGATTGGCTTTTGGCCCACTGCTAAGTTCTGCTGAAGGTGCCTTAGCCTCACTCTTTCCTTCTACAATTTTGAAAATAGCCAAAAGACGTCACAAGCAATATCGTGGGACTTATATACATGCTACAGAGATTCTTTACTATCATAAAATAGGGTACTCAGAAATGTACAGCTGGTGTGAAAGTAAAGTGCTATTATGATATTGCCAATGTGTAGTGTAAGAAATGTTGCGCTGTGATAAAAAAATTGCGTTCTGTGATTAATGGCCCTTGCTGTGGCATTCTGTTGATGGTACAATGTTTTGGCTGTCCATGTACAAATGCATAAGACTGTTGGAATAGGCTATACATGTATAATCGAGTCATGATAGTGGTGTGAAACAAAGATGCCATGCAGCTTGACAGGGTGACTTGGTGAAGTTACTGTTCATATTTTAGACAGTACAGTGTTTGTCAACAGGTTTCAAGTTTCCCTGCCTTACATGCAAAAAGAAAAAAGCCAACACCACAGTCATGACTTAAGATTGTTCCTTCAGAAAAGAAAAGAAATTGTGGTAGACCTACAGACTGTGTAAAACTAACATTTGCTTTCTATGCTGCTGAGGTTTTACCAAGATAATAATATGTACAGATCCAAAATTGTGTGTATAAATGCAGTCATTTGTGTTTAAATGCTAATACATGTAATTAAAATATGTCTGTAATTTAGTAAGGCAAGGGACCAGCTGGCACACAAGATGTTCAAGCTAAATTTTTCTGGTCAGTCTTCAAGACAAGACAGTTCACTTTCTGATGAGTGAAAAACCTTACTGTCGTTTAAACTGTGTCTATTTGTGCTGCTTGCCTGGGATGAGAGGGTAAGAGTGGAGTAGCCATGAGTTTATCTAGTTCATTGCTGTCATCAGGCTGCATGTAACATACTGCACAGAGGTAGGGCACTCAGTGCTTTTATCAGGCTGTATGTAACATGCTGCACAGTTAGGCACTAAGAGCTTTTATCAGGATGACTTTGTATCTGAGTGGGCACGGAGTGCTTTCATCAGGCTGTATGTAACATGCTGCACAGTTAGCATGGTTAGGCACTAAGTGTTTTTATCAGGATGTATCTAAGATGCAACACAGTGGGCACTGAGTGCTTTTATCAGGATGTATCTAAGATGCAACACAGTGGGCACTGAGTGCTTTTATCAGGCTGTATGTAACATGCTGCACAGAGGGCACTGAGTGCTTTATCAAGATGTATCTAAGATGCTACACAGTGGGCACTGAGTGCTGTTATCAGGCTGTATGTAACATGCTGCGCAGTGGGCACTGAGTGCTTTTATCAGGCTGTATGTAACATGCTGCACTGGGGGCACTGAATGCTTTTATCAGGCTGTATGTAACATACTGCACCATTTGCAACCCTGTGCCTCTTCCAGGTAACTCATTCATACTATTTTTTCCTGCCACCCTCTCCCTGAGAGGGTACATGGTCAGGTGATACTCTGTTTTTGGGTGGTCCATTAATTCTTCCAGTCAACTTACTGTATCTTGAAAATGCCAGGAGAGATCTGACTCAAATGTGGTACACATGTACCTCATATGGCTAAGATGAACAGATAAGATCCTTTGTCACTGTGATTCACATAGCCAGTACTGTGACCTAATTAGTGATAAATGTGTATCAGGTTTTTGAAATTTGGTCAAAGTGCATTTGACTCTCAAAAGTGTCCTTATATCATCATGATAAACTCACCGTGAAGTACTGCACTAGATATTTTATTGTTGTCTATGACCTACTCATCGGATTTTTCATCATAGCTTGGAAAGTTTTCATGGAATATAAATCAAATTGGATGCTATGGATAGTTTGTGGATAAGTACATTTTTTAGCACTGCTGACCTAGTGGCACAGAGCGTATATTATCTATCATATCCATCCGTCGGTGCATTCATAATTGATGCATGTATAGTTGTGTGTCATTTTTTGTGTTCAATAGATACTTGTGTGTCAGTTTTGAGTTGTGTGTCTAGACACAGAATAGTTGTTAGCAATCAGTACATAGCAGTTAGACTACTGATTGCTAACAAATATTTGTGGGACTCTGTACAGATACATGTAGTTGGTATCGGTCTGGTCATTGCTTGTTACAATATCTCAAAAATGCTTCGAGAAATTTTGCTCAAATTTGGTACATAAATCACAACTACCACATGCAGCTGAAAGTAATAAGAGACCACTTTAAATTTTCATAATATACGCTTTATCTCAAAATATTGAAGGGCAAGATCACATGGTCACCTAGGAATAAAATGCATTGACTGTTACTTAATATTTGAATGCCGGCCAACTTCTTAACTGAAGCTGTTGATCCCTCCAGTATGCCTCTATGTCAATCATGATAATTTGCTCATCCTGTTGTTGAGTACCTGATATATTTTACATGCTCTTGAACTACTTTCTACCAGGTGCTTCACTTATTCTTACGACTACATGTTTCTCCTCATAATTATTAAGAAAAAAAATCCTATTTTAATAAAAGATCCATGCAGTCCCAAGACTGAAATGGACTAATCAGATATCTGGGTCACTGTGACCCATATGTCAGATATTCTGACCTTGATACTGACTACGATATACATCATGGTATGCCAATGCGTCAACCAAATTTTGTAACATCATGGGGTGGGGAAAGCATATTTATGAATGCGGATGTTCACATTTTTCATATACTCGGCTGGAATTATGATCACAAAAAAAAATTTAAAAGAACAAAAACTCACCGTAAAGAGCAGTCATTTAAGTACATGTAAACATGCCAAGCATAAGTCCATGGTCTGTGCATTGCCTGGCAATGCAAATACCACTGCCAACTTAGGCCTTTACATTCGAACAAAGAGTAGAGTGGCTTAATGAATCTGGTGTCCCAGTTTAGTTTTGGGTAAAAGAGTACCCTGATTCATTGGTATTCCCATATACTATGTGAAATATCGGAACAGAAGCAGGGTTCTACCATGTTATTTCAGAAATGAATCTGCCTATTAACAGATGGGGATGCAAGAACTTTGCTGATATATGTACACAGCGGCAGTTACTAGTTTATCGCATGACAATTTTAGTAGTGTTGTTGGGGTGATTTTACCTTTTCAGAAGACGTACAGTACTTCATACAGTAGGTGGCACAATGATAGATTTCCTCACACTAGTCATTTTTGCTCACGCAATGTGCAGAAAAAATGCTCAGCGGATATCAGTATTTAAATTTTTTTACAGAATGTGGACAATTGTCATGGTTTTGTCACACATTACATATTTGTGGAATAATTTTGTGCACTTGTTTACCAAAGAAAACTGACTATTTTCATACACCTAACATTCAAATCTACAGTACAGTATCCCATTGAGTACCGGATATGTACCTATCAATCTTGCAGTGGAAAAAATTTCTCTCCATTTTGTCATAACATTGTATGTTGTACATACATAGGAGGGTGCTCAAGATGCATAAATTATGAAGGCCTGTATATAGTTGTATAATTGTAAATGTGTGGGCTTTAAACATGGGGGGTGGGGTGGAAGGATTGGGTCATGTAGGACAGGATTTAGTTTTTGGACTTCATGTCAATGTAACCTGTTGGGGCATTTTTTGTGCTTAAAATAGCAAGACTAGCGTAATTCCATGCGACTTTCACAGAAGAGTTACTTATACATAAATGAAGTTTGTTTGAATGTCCAAAAGTTGGTATGGACCAGTGATGTGTGCGGTCACAGATTTGACGTGCAAAAATGGCAGGACGCAATATTAATACAGGACATGCTGGGTCTAAATATTAAGCTAATAATTGCCTGAGCAAAGGATTCAATCTATATCAGGGATCCACTGATGCCAAAACAAGCAAGGTAGCGATTGTGTAGTGTACACCTTGTGTAATATTGCACTATGTATTTAATCTTGCTTTTGAAGTAAAAACAAAAGGATATAGTGATTTGAGTGCTTACAGGCGAAGCTCATTCAGCCCTCATCCTGGGACTTGAATCATCTGGTATGTGGACAAATGAAAATTGTCCAAGATTGTATTGTGCAGACCGTTTCTCTTGGTATACCTGTACATTGACAGGCACCAATTAAAGCAAACATCTTATCCAAGTTTCATTCCGACGATCAGAATTTGTCTCCTGGTGGGAATTTTGCTTTTATCGCAGGAATCTACTCCAAAAGTCGGTGCAGTTTTGGTTAAAGAAACTTGGGAAGGGGGAATAAATCAAGACTTTTTTTTTGGGGGGGGGGGGGGGGGAGGGAAAGCTGGCCAAAACTCAAAACGCAACAGCTCTGTACCAACTTTCTAACAAAGCAAAGGTTGCAGAACCTGTACCATATTTAGTTAGGACCATCTGTACATATAATGGTTAGCCAAAAATTTTTATGGCAACAAAAATTATGATGTATAGTGGACTTAAGTGCCGAACATGTGGTGTGATTGTACATATAAATGTATACACAGAAACATAGGATTGGATATGGACATATGAACAGTATATCAAAAGTTTATTGTTAAAACAAGATTGTTTGTACAAAATATGTGGCGTCAGAGTTTTTATTTATGGTGAATGTTAAAAGATTAGAACTCCCAAAACCCTGTGTCAAGTAAACAGACAGGCGAAATAGTCCTCCCCCCCCTCCCCCAAACTTCATACACAGATCTTTGTTTTGCAGGTGACCAAAATGCCTGCTCACCTAGGAAATACCTGGTAGGCTGGTGGGCCTGGAAGTGTGTCTTACTTCTGTGTATATTTAGCCTGTAGGTCCATTCGGGTGAAGATCTGTAAAAGATCTGATAGAAACCAGACCGAACTCGATAAATGGATAAATGACACCAAGCAGACCAGACTTTAAGCATTAACTTTAATACTGCATCAAGGGATATATTCTTGCTTTGAATTCCACTTGAATACAACATGGCTGCCATAGACAAAAACACAATGCTACAAGCACCGAGTAGGAAACATTACATAGTTTTTAGTTTAAACCATCTCTGACCAAAACCCTGTCACACAATAATGCATTTTTGATCAAACGTGGCTTCACAATGAAGTTACGTGGCACCAGCCTTCTTACCAAAAATGATTGTCCATTCTTTTGTGTTAAACTACCCCATACTCAAGTTTACTACATGTACCCAGATTAGATTCTAAAGTTTCTGTATTCCCTTAAGAGCTGCTCAGATGCAATGCAAGGCTGTGCACTCAAAGGATGACTGCCTGTTATGAGACCCCACGCTGAAACTGTATGCTGTTCTGTTACTGAACCCCAACTGCAAGATTGTGTCTTAGAATAAATGTCCTTTCAGACCTGGTTATAGACAATACCTGATGAGGGGCCCACAGTGCTGTTTAAATTTGGCCCATTACACACGTTGTACACCCTTTACTCCGCCTCGGATGAAAAGTTGCACAGCTTTAATTTGAGTCATGAGCAGTTCTACAGAGCACCAGTATTTGTACATATCCCATTTACCACACCGAGGCTTGGATCATTTACCATGCTGCAAGTGCACTCGCGCTGGTTGACAATCTCCATGGACCTCCACACCTTGCCTTGTGGAACTGTACTGTGCAGATCTTGATAAGTCTGGCAACCTGCCATACAAGTACAGTTTATCAGATCATGTTTAGAGTTGATGGGCATTATTTCACTTTTATGAAGGCATAATCCATGTGGAAACACATCAGTCCGTTCAATGACAAGGGTTGTTTTCTTGAAACATTTTGAAAAATCTTTGTAGCCTTGAGACAACCACAGGGATAAACTTCTACAAAGATAACTTGAGTGTTGAGCTGAGTCTGTTTTTGTTTTTTCTTTTTTCTGTACGGTTGCTCCTTGATTGAAAATTTTCTTCACAGTGCTCTTTTTTAATGGAAAGACTTCATGCAGAAGTATTTTAGGATATTTGAGTGTTGTTTTCTTTAAAACAGACAGGAAAGCTGTCAACTCCATATTAATTCAAGAGGGAAAGGGTTAAAGGATATCCAGTGGTTATCCCAAAACATCTAAATTGTCGTCATGAGTTTGTGACAATTATTATATAAAAGAGATCTTTGAAAATAAAAAAATAATCGTGATACATGTTTAATATGGAATGATCTTGTGTTGTGACATTCACCTGTCTTTTGCTTCAACAGAAGATGCATTAATTTGCCCACAAAGCAGATTTTTCAAAGTCACATTTTGGAAACCAAGATAACCAACAGAAGTATGGAACCTCGATTTGGCAGTGTGTGGATACCATGCTGTCCATTATTTCAATGCGGAGCATTTTAACCCCCTGCACCATGGTTACTGGCTATGACATATCACAGTATGTTATTACCATGTAAGGTTTTTATCATTCAGTAGAACTACAAAGTAAGGGGTACATGTAAAACATATATTGGCATGGTTCCAACAAACACACAAATTGTTATCCCATCAGGCTTCCAATTTTCACAAGCACATGTCAAACTTATACTTGTGCAATATATAGAGTGCCTCTGTTTGTCCAATAGAGATACCATAGTTTTATCTTAATTTGCATATGACATGACAAAGGAGTGCCAGCTCTGATGTATGGGAGATGGGACAGCAACATTTTGTGCATTTTACACCAACTGCACCCTTTCAGCATGATATACACATCAACATCTTGCATTTCTAACTTCAGTGAAACATCTGCATGACTGTATGTATCCACTGTCATCAGCTTATGAAGTCCAACAAAACTGGCTGCATAACATGGCCACTTTACTTTTGTATTCAGCCTTGTCAAAATATACAAGATCAGTAAGTATTACACTATTTCTTGTCAAACTCCAGTACTTTCAGTAAGTTTACATAACAAAGAGATGGCGAAAACAAAATGATGACTAAACTAAATGAAAGAGGGTATCATGACTTCTTAAGAAGCTGACAGTCACAAATATAAAAACTTGTAATTGACAAATACCTTGTTTGGTTAAATCATTTCTGTGACTGAAAAACTAATTACTTCATATAATTTCCAAAAAATCTACTTCATAAAATATATACACAAATATCTGGCTGTAAAACATTAACTAAAATAAGTACTGTGATATATTTCCCCAGTTTCCTGATTATGCAGTCAAATCATTGATATGTTCTGTATAACAAATGGCTTGCCTGGCTTGTGAAAGAAAAAGCCAACAAAAAAAAAAAAAAAAAAAAAAAAAAAAAAAAAAAAAAAAAACACAACCTGATTAAATTTTTTTTAAAATCTTGACTTTACATGGCTTTTCTTGTACCTTAAGCAATAATGGCTCCAAAAAATACTGCCAGACTGAAACACAACTGCTTAAAAAATGTTGATAAGAAGTTTGGATGTTTATCAATCTGATAGTTTTATCCAAAAAGTCTAGCTTAAGACCCTTTCTTAGTTACTTGTTATGAAACAAAATAGCTAATAAATATTATAAAAATTAACGATGGGGCTGTCATAGCGTGCAGCTAGAATGAGGCAGGCTGTGATGCGCCCCTATCTAGCATTGAGTGAAGAAAGGGTCTTGTCGGGTCGCCCGGATTCTGGCCACATCGGTTCGGCGGCACTGTGGTGAATGAAAAAAACCCACACATCCCAACACCGGGCAATAGACAACCGAAACACGCAGGTACTCTTTGATAACACATGTTGCAGTAGTGTAAGGCCACGCAAGGTAGTGTTGGAGGACCCTGAACTGCACTGGCAGCTGTGGTACAGAAGTCTGCACGTTTTGTTTGGCTGTTGCCTTGTATTGGAACGTGTATTTTTTTTTTCACATGCACCACAGCATTGCAGAACAGATGCCGCTGGAACCCGGTCAAGCCGCCAAGACCCTTTCTTCACTTGATCCTTGCCAGGGCCGCTGTGTGGCATGGCTCGTTCAAGCTCCATGCTATGACCGCCATATCATTTATTTTTATAATGTTCATTAGTTTTTTTCTTTTATAATGAATTACCTAAGAAAGGGTCTGAAACAAGATTACAACAAGACATAGGTTGACAAGTGTTCTTTTCCTTACGATAAACAAATGAGAAAATATTTCTATTCAGCAGGACAATATTAAGAAAAGAGCTGCAGTATAAGCAAAACATCTGTCATGGTTGTTTATAATTCTGTGTCATGTTGAGAATGAAAAAATACTACTTCACATTCTACCTCAAAAACACTAGGAAGGGGTAAAATTTTCAGTTTGCTGACACACGAAGTATGTTTTAACAGCTAGTTCCCCCATGCCAGTGTCCTTTACCACAGTTGTGATGGATGAAACAGTAGGTCTTCTTATAATACCAATGACTTAAAAAGGCGATCAAAAAATGCATTTTCTACAGCAACAGCTTCCCCTCATGCTGATCGGGCACTTAGCACCCAACCCTCCCCAGATAAAAGCTGCTGATATAGGGTATGTTATTCTGATTGAGCTCATTCTAACACTTATATTAATAATTAACCCTGTACTGCTCAAATCATCCAGATGTAAATTGTTTCCTACCTTAACCTTTTTACTTCAATTTTTTGTTACTAGAAAACATTTTGCAGAGATTTGTATGCAAGACCATGCATGATGGCATGCCCTAGGTCAACAGCTTTTCTTGGCACAGGTTGGGCTCATTGTACCCAATCTGTACCTAAGAAAGGTATTGCACTGAAAATGTGCAAGGAAATCTATTGACTCAGTTGTGGTCTGACTGGGAATGGGTTAACTTCAAAGAAGACCACATTTCATGTCCAGCTGGTTTTTGTCACTCTAAGGGGGAACAGGTCAAATAACACACTAGGTGTATTGGGAACAAGTGCATTCACTATACTCTCCAATTTTCTTAAACAATGCATCATCCATTCCTTCTGCAAGTCTGGATCAACACTCTTGATCCTGAATATTTAAAATACAATATTAATTTTACAATTGTTGTTTGTATGAACATGACAGATCAATCAATAGTCTTCATGATATCTATGTCAGTTGCCTGTTTAACTATCTGTACATGGCACCACCATGGAAGCTGTAATGGAGTAACTTTACTTCTTTAAGATCCCCAATGTTGATTTTTTGATCAATGTACTGTGCCACTTGCATGATGCTGATTGGCTAATAGATGTTCTCTTTCCTATCCAAGAAAATGATCATCAAACACGCTATGTTGTCTTCTTCAAACTGACTGCAGTAAATCTATATCAAAACCAAAGAAGAATCTGCCACATTTTTCTCTCTCATTTTGCATTCAAGTCATTTCAATGCCAATACTCATTCTACCACAGATACAAAAAAGGTATTATGCAATGTGCAACAATCATCACATTTTGATATTCAGAAGTTACCCCAATCGCGATATGCAGTTCCAGCCATGATAAAATCTCCCTGACAGCAACAGAACTAATGACAACACCACAATACATGCACTCTACAGCACGTTCATTTCTTACTTGTTTCCATAGCACCATCATGAGGCCACATCATTATAATTACCTACTTTGTAAATTCTCCTCAGCTTCCATACACTTTTCCACAAAATTTCTTGTCATATTTTTCTATCACTCTTCTTGTTATCAGTAACAGCTGTCTTAAACCAAACAATTCATAGATTATACAGAAGAGTGACATTTTATTGGAGCTTAAACAGAACTGAAATCAAGTAGTCACTGACTTAAAATCATCCTTCACCCTACCATAAACAAAGATCAAGGATAAAAATGTGTGGAAACAATCTGTAAAGCAAGTAATTACTTTGATGTGGCATAAGATACATTTATCTAAACAGTCCCGAAAAAGTCACGACTGCATGAAAAGTATTTCTTACATGCATTTATACTGGGTCTATGAAAGGAGATGCAATTTAATTCACAGTACAAAACATGCACGGTTTGAGCAAGTTCTACCAGGTAGTGGATTAACTGTATATGGCACAGATGCAGGGGCAGTCACCTGGACATGGACAGGCAATCAGTGCAGATTTAACTCTTTTCAGTGCAGTTTTAACTCTTTCATTGCTAATCTCAACAAAGTCCAGGCGCTCTGAATTAACACAACAATACCAGATTCACATCCTTTGTAAACTGACCTTTCATTCAGGTACCAGCATGGCTGCAGTTGCATGAAACAGTAAGAATTATTCAGGTCAACAGCTTTCCTGGGTACTCTTTGGATGCAATGCTCCCAAAGCGTGCCAAGGTAAGCTGTTGGCTCAGTCAAAGCTTGACACTGAAAGAGTTAACGAGCAAATAATTCTCATGCCTATCTTGAAGTTTTCTTGATTATATAAAATAGACAAAGCATCACGATCAACCTCAGCTGTTCTGCTGCATATGACTTTCAGAAACAAAAGTTATTACTTACACATCTGCTGCAAATCAGTCGGTGATTTTTTGCAGACATACCTTAATAAGGGCAAGTCTCTTTACTTCTTAAGACATCTGCATTTCCAATGCTAGTTCTCAATAACCTAAAAAAAGGCCACTTATCTAGATACGTCTGGCATCAGCAACAGTGTCTCACTTTCACTTTCTGTTTCAAAACCACCCCTCCTCCCACTGTAAAATTTTTTTCGTCCATACACATTCATCTGATTTGGTAATGTTTCAAACACCATCTGCAGAAACCCTTTCAAAGTTATTGCTGGCAATGAAAATCTTGAAGTTTTTTGACACTACCTTAATCTTCAGAGAGGGGTCAACAATAGTAATGGTTCACACTATATTTGATTTACCTCGGAAACATTTTGCTGAGAATATCATGGCCTAAACTACATCTGAGTTAAACCACAAGAAAACAGAAATGTAGCGGAACAGAAACCAAAGACATTATTAATATCTGTTTTCTGCATGGGATTTCACCAACTGTATGTATGCTTGCAGTAAGAACAACCATCAACATTCACTTCCAACATGTAATAGCTGCTTTTATACAATAAAGTCAACCAGAGATACAAGAAGCTCTTCAAACTTAATGTACAATATATCTACAAATGTTATAGGCTCAGATCTGACCTTTGACCTTGGTTCACATCCAAAAGTTTACAATGAATACAGCACTGAAGCTCTGAGAATTCATCGAACACTTCTACAAAAATGTCATATCTAAGCCAACTAAAACGACTAGCTTCCCTACTATATGCTAGGAACCCAGCCCTACTTATTTTTACATTATAATGATTTACATTGCATGCCTTTCCCCATACAAAAAAATTCTGCATTAACCACATGAAGAGCCCTTTCTCAGCTTTGGACAACAACCAACCCTGGTCCTGGTCTATATATATATATATATATATCTCCAGATTTTTTCTGAATATATACCAGATATTCATCTGTGTTTTGTTTTCTCACTTCTCTTTTGTCTTATCCAAAGTACACGTTTCCTTGTGGAGGCAGATATTCTACTCACTTAGCCTGTTATTTGTGCAAATATAAATACAGTGAAAATACACTCTTTAGGTTCCCAGCATGTGTCGCTAATGTTATTAGAGGATAATACTGGAGGCCATGCTCCAGCATAAAAATGTAATACGACAAATTAACTGGTTAAATATAATTGATGACGAATCTAGCTACCATGTTTCATCCTGATGAAGGATGTCATTTTGGCAGTAAAATCTGCTTTGACCACACCACACAATACTCATATTTCTCACCAGGACTCATCCAATATCAGAAAAAGGTTTAGTATACTAAACTAGACCACAGAAGTTCTTTCTATGGCCAAATCATGAGCTTCTTCGTGTATTTAACCATTTTACCACTGACAGGCTAAAGTAGCCAGGAGTGCCAAGATCATCTGCTATCCCTTCGATTCCCATATGCCCTAAATTTACAACACAGATCACTCGATCATCATTGACAACACAGATCGATCACTCGATCGTCATTGTATGCGTGGCTTTACTAGGGTTGGTATCAACATGACTTCACATACATGGAAAAGGATCTGCTTTGTAGAAGAGTGTCTTCAAGTACTTGATTTGTGCCATTCCTCAAGGTCATGGTACCAATACACCTTAGGCACTCACAGCACAGTTAATAAAATTTCATCTTAACTCTTTCTCTGCCATGCACAACTAATGTTGATCTACTTAAGCCAAACAAGTCTGAATTATCAAAGGAATCCCAGATTTGTATTCCTCGTAAAAAGACCTTTCGTTCAAATACCAAATGCCTTTAATTCCAGAGACAATATCCCATTATCAAAAGCTTTTCTCAGCATGCACTGAGCCCAATGCATGCCGAGAAAAGCTGATGACTCAGTGCAAAATTTGGCACTGAAAGAGTTAATTTTTACTTCAAACAGGTTACAAAGTCATACACACCAAACGTTTGACTGAAGTGGCCTATTTTCTAGGGTTTGCGCCATGAAAGAACTTCTGAGTCTAGGACTTGGCACATTATGTTAAAATGTTACAAATATATGGCCTAGCTTACGTTTTTACACTGCTTACATACATACAGACAATGTAATAATGACCACGACTTTTATCATATAAAAACTTTTTTTTGCCAGGAATAAAAATTAATGTCTGAACACTACACTCCTGTCAAGTTGACTTGTTATACAAGCCTATGAACATGATGTCATATTGCTTCTAAAAAATATCTGTTTTTTGTCAAGTTTATATTTATGTCCAGTTGGACAGTTATGTTTAATCCTACAAACAAACCTTTGTTCCCCCCTCCAACTCCCCCCCCCCCCATTTTTTTTTTTTTTTTTTAAAGGTGCCCCCTGCGCTTACAGATATACAAAGCAAAGGCTGGGCTGTTATGCCATAATGTAGTTTCGCAGTGTAGTGGACTTTTACTGATTGAACAAGTACCAATATATCTGCCCAAACTTGAGTGAACCACAGACCAGCACTTAATAAAAAAAGAGCTGTATGAAGAGCCTTTGCTCAGCTGTCCAACAAACATTCACTCAAAAATTAGCACCAACCTACAATGAGGTGGGCTGAGTTTCAGGTACAGTTTGAACTAAGCTCATCTGAACTTTGAGCTGATAGTATTTGGACTCACAGACACAGGCACATGACCTCATTTTATTAAAACTATCATTTTAGATCTGGTACATGTATGTATTGAGCTTTCTGGACAGTAAAAAGATCAAAAAGTAAAAGAAAAAAAAACCACATCCCCCCCCAAAAAAAAAACAAACAAACAAACAAAAAAACCCAAAAGTTGGAACCCAAACACATAGAAATAATAGGATTTTGTGACCAAAATATTTGACCTTGTTATTGGTTTGGGAAAAATCCTCTGTTCCAAGCAGGCCTTGCAGTTTAAAGGGAGCGATCACTCACTTCAGGAGAGCTGTGGATGAATCTTACATTTGACAAGGAGTTCATATGAGAAGCTCCCCTCAGAGCTCTCCTGAGTGAACTTCACAAGAAATATTCAGAGCTTGTCAGGGATTTGTTCATGGAAAGGCATACCAAGGAAAAAACAAATAATAATATCCCTAGCTTAGCAAAGACCCAGCCAAGGTATATCCCCACTAAGTTTGAAGTGGATCTGGTCGTCAGTTTTGGAAGAAAACCACATATGCATCCATGTACATTGGTATCCCTACACCAACCAAGTTAAAACGTACTCTTACTGACCACTTCGTAATTTGAAAATTAGGTATCCAGATATTACAGTAGCACCACCTTGTAAATACATGCAACTTGGTTGGAGACGGAGACAAGCTGCATTCCTACCACATTTGAAAAGAATCTTGCCTCTAATTTGAGATAATTAAAGAAAAAAAAAAAAACTATACAACCTATTATCCTGACAAAAATTGTAAAAAAAGAATAGAAAAAAAAAGTGCCACCTGAGGAACAAATTATGGTCCTGGGATCCATGAAGTGTCCCAATGCAATTTCACAGTAACTTACCAAACATTTTCTGACATGATGACTTTTCATGATTTCCAAATAATTTAGAATAGCACAAAAAAAAAAAAAAAAAAAAAAAAAAAAAAAAGGGAGTATGACTACTTAAATAAACTTGACACAATCAACACCTAACGTACATCTCTATCAAGTTTGAATAGCATCAAGTAAGCGGCTTTGAAGAAGTCACGGAGAGGAAATGTTAATGGACAATGGACTTATGAGTCCTCCTGTAATTTTAGTCCTACATGCTTAGGCTCTCAGCAAAGCAAGGTATTCGTACCTAGCATCATCCATTACAGGACAAGTTTATGTGTTCAGAGGTACACTGCTGTGTTTACTTCAAGTGCAGTGTAATACCGAGGCGGCATTTTGAAGTATAATGTACTCCCTTTTCCACTCAAATAAATCCAAAGAGCCCAGATTTAAACTGTCATCTGCTTTAAATCTTTATATTTCAGTTTCTGCTAAAAAGAGAGCATTTTTCCTGACTATTGTAGGTAAGACCTCTAATAATGGCACACCTTCTGTGGATAGCTTTTTTTGAAACAGGATTGGAACACTGCTCCCATCTGTGCTAAGAAAAGTATTGACTGGGTCTAATTTTGATCATAAAAAGGGCTGGAATGGAAAAAAAAAAAAGTAAGTACTGCAGGCCACTGCTTGCTGAGTATTTTGTATCAACTGACATAGCTTGTCCCTTTAAGGTTTCATTTTGACCAATGGAATATTTTTACACTGCATACATTTATCACAAACCCATTCAGCATAGACCTCCTGTGTCAACATGTGATAGGCAGGTTCAGTCAGACCAGTACAAATTCTATGAAACCAGAAGTTACACCCACTTTCACACAAGATTGCTTGGTCATTATCGTGGACTTCTTTATGGCATATGCCACAAGGGTAAATTGGTGGTGCATTGGGGTTGGACGGGTTAAACACCATAGGTTGATGGGGAGGGTAGATCTTTCCACTGCCTGGGGGAGGTGGTGGTAAAGGAGCTCCATGGTTCTTAGTATGCATTCTTGGTCGCCCGAAGTGAAATGGTCGATGAGAAGGTGGCAGTGCCTGGAATCGTGGATGTCGCTGTAGAGGGAAAGGTGGAATCTGTGGTGGAAATGGTCCCCGTGGCTGTGGTGGCTGTACTGTGGGTGGCTGCTGGGAAGGCTGATCGTCAAACGGATTCTGTGCAACTATTGTGTCTCCTTTTTCACTTGGAGGTGGAGGAATCAACTCTGGTAAACTGGGACTAGGCTGCAAGTAAATAAACAAAAGCACACAAAACTACTGATGAGATGAATAGATTATTGGTGGTCTGCTTGCTGAACATACTGTAGCTGAACCAAGATTGCAATCTGCATGCGCACAAATTGTAAAATAGAGAATCTAATACGGCGGAGAGCTCGAGTGAGTTTGTATTTTTCTCTCCCTCAGGATCGTTGGTGGTGGGGAAAAATTACTCATGACCTGCGGTCACGCGTGATTATCCCCCACCAACAAAGATCCCGAGGGAGAGAAAAATAGCAACTCACTCTCCAGCCATGTAAGATTTTATTCTATGTTTAATTGGGTACTCATGACAATAAAATGTGCCCTAGGCCTACTTTCAATGCTGACCTGGTGCGCTGGGGCCCTGTTGGTTTGCGTTCATCATGTAGTGTACATAAAACATCGCTAACACATTTCATTTTGTCGAAATGTCAATGCCTCACATCACTGATGCAGGTGCATCACAATTTACTTGTAACAATGTTCCTGTCATGTGATCTACAGTGAGTTACCACTTTTGAATTTCACTCTAGAAAATGAGAACTAACCCTGAAACATAGAATAAATACAGTTTATTACAATTAAAGTTGAAGATTATGGCAAATTGTTGGAACAGTACATTGAAAAAATCCATAAATTTAAAAAAAAAAAATAAATGGAACACCATAATGTTTGCATTCTATATATAGTTCTGCTGCGATCACATTAAAAAAAGATGACATGGATCAGTAAAGGCCACATTTATCAGATCCCAAGTACATTTTTTCTGATATGTTCCATTGAAAAAGCACAAGCCCCTTCACTTTATCTGTTTATGTGGCATTTTTGGACCTTCCTTTGTGGTCTCCAAATGGAAGGACTAAGTACTACATATACAGACCACATAAACTGTAGTCTTTTTGGCTTTTTTTCCTCATTCAAAGGATGGAAAGATACATCACTCACATAAGCCTAACCAATTGCTTTTTTTTTCAGCTCTAGATCTCATCATGGAAAGTTACTTTGATACTTGCAGCCCATTTTGTTAGTCACTTGTCCATCTATCCAAATTCTCATCTGTATTTAAGCAAAATTTTAGTTACCCCAGGGAACTGATTTGAAAATTTTTACTTGCTGTGATGACTGGAAGTTCACTTGGCCGACACAATGTTCATGAATTGAGCACTACCTGGACCGTGGACTAAAATTGGAACTGCAGAATTCAATAAAACTTAACAGCCAGTTCTTGCAAGGCTGGCTTTCTTTCAACTGCTCAAAAGGATTATTGGGTCTGTCATAAGTACCTGCGAGTTAGGAGGTTGTGTAGTTTTCTTCTTGCGCTTGTTTGGACTCTCGGGTGGCGGACTGGTGGGTGTGTCTGGCTTAGCCTGACCCAGATTATCTGGATCACTGCCGTCTGTAGATTCTGTCGTGAAAACAAGTTTGGTTTATTTGGTGTGAAAGTTCAACTCAAACGCCTCCTTACCCATGATAATTGGTGTGTCAGTTATCCAAATAATGAATTCAGACACTGTTTGACCGACAAAACCTCTATGAATGAGGGAGAAAATCATCCAACTGATGTAATACACCAAACGTATATATGTGATGCCACATCAGCTAAGTCCAAGAAACATGATATATACATGCAGTAGTGACCTTTGGTAGCAAGCATGTAATCACAGTTTACAACAATGATGTATGAATGAAGTGCATGCAAATACTCTACCTGCATGATCAAGGCAAAAAAATTTGTTTACAGTCCTACTTGTCCACTGAATAAGTGATTTTGAAGTTCCACTTGTCATTCAAATAAGATTACTTGTCCTCACATTTAACTGACACAGAATTTTTTTATACAAATAGAAGAAAAAAAAATAGCAGTACAGATGGAAAGTTAAATAGAATGTCCATGGGACAGGTTAACTTGAAAGTTACTTGTCCTCAAGAGCATTTCACTTGTCTCAGACAATAGGATCATAAGAATTTTAATGCCTTGTCTATAATCACCGAAGGCAAAACTATGAAACCTGTGCATTTCTGATCTTTACTAGCACCTTCGCTCACTTAAACAAAAACATAAATGCTACGTATACAATGTCATGTATATGATCTATTGTAGAAACTTTCAAGCCACAATAACAAATAACTGATTGTAGCACCATTCTCAAAATTTAGCAAGAGGACCATGTTGATCTTGTGCTCTGCTGACTGGACTCTGCTGCCTTTGCAAGTGCAGACTTTAATGCAAATTGAATTCACAATTTCGCTCATAATCCTAGAAGCCACTGAGTTTTTCCCAGTTAGAATGCATAGATCTCTGTTACGTCAAATTGAATTTAAATGAGTCAAAGTAACCACACAGTAGCCTAATACATGGCGACCTGGAAATCTGATCAGCCACTCTTTTTTTTTTTTTTTTTTAAAGAATGCATCTCTGTACCAAATTTAATAAGAATCCATTCAGGCACTTTGAAAATTATTTTGGAGTACAATCAAAGACAGGTTTTACTTGCTGCTTACATTAGACTACTTGGCCATGGAGTATGATGCCATGTTCTTCATATTACAAAAAAGGCAAGCCATCAAATAGCAATTACCATACATGTACAGAGTACACAGAATTATGATAAACTGTAATTTGGCCCAGTATCTGGGCATCAGTATGTACTATTTTAAACTCTCATGCAATAGCCACATAAACACAACACTAAATAACACAAAAAAGCAAAGCATAGATCTGTTTTTTAACATAGAATTTTAGGAAAATAGTAGATAATTTACACAGCTATTTTGAGGTTTTGATAAACATTTGGCTATTTTGGCTGCTGCTAGTGTAGACATATGTTCTTGACAGCATGTGCATGAAAGGAAGAAGACAGTGATACCTTTACATGCTGGCCTGACACACTATGTGAATCTAGGACATTTCAACAAAAGGCAGCTTAGTTGAAATTCATTTTTGTCCTCATGATTTAAAGGAAGGCTCTCATGAATTTTCATGTTTGGTGTAACAATTATTTTACTATAACATTGACTTGATATATGGAAAAATGTAAGAATGATGTTTCAGTCAGTTTGCCTAATTTTTTGGAGGGATAAATAAATTTGTCTTAATCACAGGAGTGCAGAGTGTGTGAAACTTCATAGGAATCTTCACACATCACGGTTAGGGTAAATCTTCACGGATCACGGGGAAAAACCAGAACTCTTATCAAAGACTAGGCTCTCCAACTACATACACAATAATTCCAGGGAACACAAGTCAATTAATTGCTAGTTCACATGCCTGAGTGCTACTCTGACAGGCTAGAGTAGTTGTGACACTTTACTGCGTGGTGTGCTGCAGCTTGTTTATGTTGAATTTTTCTGCAGAGCTGCACCAACAATACCGTTCAATACATAGGCGCTCGTAACGTTCAGTCAGTCAAGCTTTCATGCTAATATACGTGTGTGTGTGTGTGTGTGGGGGGGGGGGGGGGGGCTAAAGAGGGTGGACCCGGAACATCTATGCGTTCAATGACACACATAGGGCCATATCTGCAGTCAATTATTTGTGCTGATAAGATGGTGGCGGATGGGCCTAAAACCACAACGTCGTCACATGGAGCTCCTACATAGAAAGGTATGAAACGAAGCTCACATCTGGACCACCACCCCGCTTCACGTTTGGCATGATTTCTCCGTTTCTGTACACACCAACAAGCTGTAACTCACCGGTTTATTCCAAAACTATTTTCTACAGGTATATCACACAGATAATCCATTGAAATCGACATATATCCACAGTAACACGCCTATCATTGTTGCAGATTTCCTACAAAATCCATTTTGGGCAAAAAGTCCGACACTCCAACGCCAAGTTTAAACGGGTATCCCAACCTGAATTGAGTTCTTTCCATGGCATTGCACCAAAATTGATCTTGGCAAACTGTCCACAGTAAAAAATACTTTTTTTGGAAGAAAGGCTTTACCAAAATGACTTTTCTACCTAGTTGATTTGGAGCAAATGTTTGTGATATAATGTACACTGTACATGATGTATTATAAAAATATGCTTTTAAAAGTGGCAGCATGGATTGTCTTTGAAAAAGAATGACTTTCAAAAACACATCAAAATTATGTCAACATCCAAACTATGGCAAAGTGATACACAGATCACAGTATATAATAAACCTAATTCATCTCAGCCATTCAAGTCACTCTGTGCATAATGATTGTATCAACATAAGAGATAATGGAAGGAACCTCCAAATGTACATTTATCGGTATTTTTAGGGAACGGCCATGACAAAGATGATGATTTTGGTGGTACTTTATCTATTGACTAAACACTACAAAAGCATATCAATGATTCTTTGTTTAAAGGATTTAGTTCCTCGAAATGGGTGAACAAAGCCATAGAAAGGCCTGCGTAACGTCATTATATGGACACAATCGTAACAGAATAAAACGGTATAGGCCTACACTTTATCCCTTCATGTACGCACAGATGCAGAGCGCTTGTGGCATTTGTGCCCGCATAATGGTTTTGCCTAAAAGTTTTTATTGAAGTTTAGCCACTAATGTCACAAAGGATGAGTGAAAAGTGTGTGCAAAACCAAAGAGAAATGAGAAAAATAGGTATGTTACAGAAAAATAGGCAGGGAGCGAAACAGAGAGGTAGAGTAAAATTCTCCTTATGTTTCTGTGAACACTGTCAACTTAACTCATTTTTGGCATGGAGGTAGAACGGGTGGAGGAATAACTGTGGAATACACACAAGTTTTATCAAACACTATCCCATTAAGTGCCTTTGAACTTCCTCATAATTTAGCCCTCTGATGCCAATGTGTGTTGCCGCTTTAGCGGCTGAAGCTTGAACGGAAACCCAGCATACTTTGCACTGGTTTTATTTTCATCAAGAGTAGCTTTTCATTAGTGGAGGTAAAGAAAATGACTCCATATGCACAGTGTTTACATATCCATTTTCCTCTCAATGAGTTTTATTACCGTGTTTAAATGGAAAAATGAGATGGATTTTACCCACATTGCTGATTTTGCTCAAATTGCGTACTTTCAATAACTGCAAGTAAACACATTTATCTAAGAGTTTTTAGTAATCAAAAGTCTATTTTCATTATGTTGCTGTCGTCAAAACTTGGCATGAAAGTTCTTTGAATCACACAGAATAAAGGTACGGAGTAAAATTTTGTGTTGGCTTGTGTCAGGAAGTCAAATTTTAATCATGAAAATATACTTTTGCATCTTAGTGCAGGTGTGCGCGTTTGACCAATTTGCGCCATCTACAGATAGCACAGTGCACTCTATGGATCTATGGTTCCCCCACACATTGATGGATATTACTGCCCGTTCTCTCGATTTGTTTGTGACAAGTGTTAGGACACACACCATGTTCATAAATGTTTTTGATGCGCTTTCAATGCACTGCAATGAGTGGTATCTGCATGTTGAGTGGCGTGTCAAGTGTCACCAGCTTTTCCGTGGCTGTTTTAATAAGGGACCATAACAGAACAAAGGGAACAGATAGTGGGGTGAGGAGGTGCTGGGCATTTTTGGATCAGCACTGGGGTGCTTCTTGTCTATGTGGAATAAAGATGCTCGGTTTGTGGGCTAGAGGTAATATAACGGAGCAAACAACACGGCATGTATCAGTCATGGAAATAGTGGTGCAGACTCTTGCGGAAACTTCGGTTTATGTCTTTTCAAAACCAAGGCCACAGTGGCCACAAACTTGGACCGGTCTCTGAAGTATCTTGGATAATGTGCTTATAATACTGCACTATGCGTGTGGCCACATTTGCACTGTGCTTGCATAATACGTACAGCACCCCCCCCCCCCCCCCCATCACCATCCATGGATTGTTGCGCTATCCATCGATGTGTGCACGAACTGTAGATACATAGAATGTGCTGCGCGATCTGTGGATCGTGCAAATCGGTAAGATGCACACAACACAGGCATTTTAGCACGGGTTGTAATGGAAGCTACCACGACGTGCTAGTCGTGTACGGGCCAAAGTAGCTCACTGGCCGTTCTGCTGTTTGCTTCAGCTCTGTGCATTGCACCCAGCATCACAGGTTAGCAAGGTGTGATAATCCGATCTTTATCAGTGGCGGCGATTAAGATGTGAACAGTGAATTAAGAAATTCTCCAGTACAGTAGTTCCTCCACCCCTCTCTACCTCCATGTTTTTTTGGGCACCATTATTTTCTTCCTCCATGGTTCAGCAAATTCTCTCATAAGCTGTCAGGTTTCCTTTCATAAGTGTTGATTATTGGTGCACACACATTTTCTGGAAGACTGCACAGCACCACCACTCAGAGCATGCAGAAGATGCGTTTCCGCAATTGGCGCAAATCAAGCCGTGCTCTTTAAGTTTAACTTTATCAACTAGATTCCACCCTCTAGCAGTTCAATAAAATCCAAACCTAATGTCTGCTCGGCAAGATGATGAAACAACGAAAGATCATGTCTGTTCAGCCAACTGGCTCAAGAACTTCTGGCACCGGTGTAGTGTGACAGAATTGAAACCCCCAACTACTGAACATGCAGACGAGACGTGAAAGATGCCTCGATCTGCCTGATGAAAACATGATAGGTTTACTTACTTTTTTGTGCCTTACCCCGGTATCTTGCTGGTGGTCGCCGCTCTCTGGGCATCAGATCCCGTGGTGCTTAATTCACCATTGCCTTGACCTTAATCAATTTAAAGATACGATTCAGTTTGTTCTAAATTTTTGATGCATAGCTTGCCTCTGCACTTTTCAAAATGGCGGCACTGACTCTTCAGAAATGGAAGTCCAAAATGTGCAGATAATATGTTTCTCCCCGATTAACGTCCCTCGATAGCAGCTTTAGATCTTTATGCAGAATCATTTATGTAATATCAGTTTAAAGACAACTATGCTGAATCAACATGTAAATAATTTTTGTCTGCAGATAAGACCATTTCATTTAAAGAGATGGCAAGTTATTTGAACAGGAAGTAGCACACCGGAACAGAAGGTGGCGCATGTGGGTTAAAGCATCCTATTATCGCTCAACGTTTCTGGCTTCTGCTTTCACGTTGTGCCAGAAGCCATCAAGTCAGCAAGTGCCACGCTTGAGTTGTGACCATGTCTTGTGTTTTGATTCATTGAGAAAACATCTGCAATGCGACTTAAAGAACTGGAGAGTCTTCTACAAGATGTTGATTCGTTTGAAGAACCAAAGATTCTCCTGGAGCAATATCCCACCACACCACACATAGCAGGTGCGGGTCTCAAGCATGCCTCAGAAATGGGGCTAAAGCAAAGTCACAGTCATCATCATCATCATATAAGTTCAGCCGACGCTCATACATGAGCATTATGGCCGTGTAGACTGCTAGAAAAAAGGGAAATATTAGTGAGAAAGTTAGTGATTGGACAAGGCAGGTGTATGATCAAAAGAAAGTGTGTTAGGTGTTAGTAAGGTGGGTAAAATCAGATGTCAAATTTACAGGGAGTGAGCCTGGTGGGCTGCCAATTGAGATTGGAAGCCCATCAGGCTTGGGGCTGTGACAACTGTTAGGGGGAGGTTATTCCATTCTATAATGCTACGCGGGAAAAAGCTGAATTTGTAGTAATCTCTGGATGTTTGGTAGGTTAGAAAGGTAAGGGGGTGTTGGGTACTTGACAGGCGAGGTTTAGGCGTGAGGTAGTTTGAGGGAGGGATAGCAACGATGTGGTGTATGATTTTATAAACCATACACATACGAATGTTATGTCTGCATTCCTGTAGGGTGGGCCAGTGTAGGAGGGACAGCATGTTGCCAACACTGCTTGTGTTATGATATCTATTTGTTGCAAACCGTGCTGCCCTCCTCTGTACCATTTCAATTTTGTGTGTGTCTTTTTGAGTGTGTGGGTCCCAGACGCTAGCGCAGTATTCTTGGTTGGGTCTGATTAGGGATTTATAGGCTAAGGATTTGGTTTCAACTGGGGCTTTTTTTAGGTTTCTTCGTAGGAGGCCAAGGGTTTTGTATGACTTAGAAGTGATGTTGTCTATGTGGGGGGTCCAAGATAGTTTTGAGGTGATGGTAACTCCGATGTATTTTGCACTGTCAACAGATTCCAGGGTGTGTTTCTGTAGGGTGTAATTATGGAGGAAGGGTTTATGTTTTCTTGCTACTCTAAGGATGTTACATTTGGCGGGGTGGAATTTCATCAACCAAGTTGTTTCCCAAGTGGATAGTCTGTTTAGGTCCTGCTGTAAAATGTTTGTGTCTTCCTGACAGGATATTTTCCTGTACAGGAGACAGTCGTCGGCAAATATTCTGACTGAAGACTTGATGTTGTTAGGAAGGTCGTTTATATATATAAGAAAGAGGAGAGGGCCAAGAACTGTACCTTGGGGGACACCTGATTCTACGGGAAGATGGGAAGAGGATTCGCCATTTACTAGGACAGATTGAAATCTATTGTGTAGGAAGTCTTTAATCCAGGATGTGATTTTGTCAGAGATGCCGTAATATTTAATTTATCTAGTGGTGAGAAACTTTGTCGAAAGCTTTTTCAAAATCCATAATAATGACATCCGTTTGCTCCTGTCTGCCACAGTCTGTGGTCCAGCGTTGGTCTGTTGTCTAAAGACAGACTACACAACGGTAATCTGTCTTTGGACAACAGCTGAAGTTAAGTGTACGTAGAAACAAACTACAAAAAGTAGAGGGCATATGTATGCAGAGATGACGCACATCACAAACAAAGTCATTAGCTAAATTAAAATTCCAGAGTACAGGGAGGGAATGGGAATGACGGTAGCCCTTATTAGGGCTTCCATGGGAAAAGCCTGAGCCTGAGAGGTGGGGATAGGGTGTGTGAGGGATGGATTTTTTTTTTTGCCTAGGCCACCTGTGTCACATAGTGACACAGGACCGCAGCAGACAAGCGGAGAGCCACCATATTATTATTATAGCTAGAATTTCGAGAGAAGGTTGAAACTGACAACCCCTTTTTCTGCCCAATAGAAAAAACTTGTATCTGTAATGAAGGGTCTTTAAACAAGGAAAATGAATCTAGCATCCTTATTATAATCCATAGCAGTTCGTGTTAAGTAGCTTGACTTTTCTTTAGCCACAATTGGCACTGAAAGAGTTAAAATGGTTGACTCAAAATATTGTAATGTCACTGTCAGTCCAGGTGTGATACTTAGTATGAAGTGGTTACAGTTATAGCACCCAATTCAGTCATTGTTCTGCTATTGATTGATGTGTAATAAGTGCCCATCTGATTGTTGCTTCATGTGGGCACCCCACGTTAGTATTGAGTAAGCTTTATTAACATCCTATGCAACACTGTGCCATAAGAATATTGATACATGTCTGGCTTGCAGTTACCATGACGATGTGCACAACCTATATTGTATTGTACATGTGTGTATCACTGATAAAAGATAAAACAATCTTTTTACACACAGTGATCCATTTCGTAAGATCACTCCAATGAAATATCACATGGCTAAAAAGACCATCTTGTCATGATTCTTTGATTAGTAATTTTTATGATATTTATACCTCCTATGAAAGAAAGCTTGTTTTGCAAGACCAAAATTGATGATGCCAAGGGATGATCTCACCAGACAAGGACCACTGTGTATGTATACAATGAAACCTGTCTGGACAGACTACGCATAGGAGTCACCTTTTTTGTTAACAACAGGTGGTCCCTGACAGAAGGTATAACATTAAAAGCACTGTGCAAATTATCTTGAAAAGGTGGTTGTTCAAGGCAAGTGGTCCCCCATTGGAGTGGCCTTTCAAGACCAGGGCCACTACAATGCAATTGCAAGTAACTGTCAATAAAAGAAGAAAACACATCAAAATGTTTACCTTTTTATTTCTTGCATGTAAACATCATCATGTATTATGATCATATTAAGTCCCATTATCAAATGGTTATGGTGACAGTGCCACATATTTTCCATCTGGCAACCTGGTTTAAATGGAGATGTTTATGTACTGTATTGTGTATCATATCTTCAGCAATGTATTGCAATACATGTACACTGTATGTATTGTATTCAGAAAAAATATGCTGTTATACCTCAACAAATTAATACAGTGTACATCTGGTGTATGAGAACTTGAAATATATTTTCATCCCATTTTTGAGCAGTATGTTGGCTTCTTATTGGTTGATTGCACTGCACACCATGTTCATGCCACTCCATCGTTTTCTAATGCTTTCTGTGAAATCTGGAGTACATGGTTTAGAGTGGGATAAAGGATACATCTTCCTAGGTGTGAGCCATATCCTGTAGCCCACTCCACAATATTGGCTAACTAATAATGTATCAGGGGCCCCTTGGACCATTAACCAAATGCTAATGTTTCTTGAATTTGACCAAAGAAATGGGTAAACAACTAATTAAAAAAAAAATTAAAGGGCTATCTTTGTTTATTGTACCTTCATATTTCCTATTTTGGCTACAGCTTTCTGAAGTCTAGATCTGTCCCTTATGTACCACACATGCAGCAGGTGTGCCAATGTTGTTTCAGACATTTTTTTTTAATCTGCATTAATACACGTATGTCCATGATGCACATGAATGCATTGTTTCAATTTCAGCCTGCATGTTACATACCATTCACACCAGGTTTGATGATTTAGAGAACAAACTGGTGGCTGACTTTGGGTGTGGATGTGGAATGCTGAGCATAGGTGCCGTCATGTTAGGTTGTGGGTGAGTACATGGGACATTTATAGACAATGATCTTTCAGATGTGGTATAGACAGCCAATAATAATCAGTCTGCTTTTTTTGGGGGAGGGGGGGTTATTATTAGAAAGAAAGAAAGGGACACTATTGTGTGTGGCTTAGTGTGGGATTCAGATTGGATGTCGTGTGGACTTGGGTATGATTGGGAAGCTATACATGTAGTATGCCAAGTTTTCAAGGTGCAGTTTGGAATTGAAACAGTATAATGTTGTATGGACATCAGTGATACTGTGTACAAAAACACAGTTTATTTTATTTGTTTATCCATATATTTTGTGACTTGAAAACATTTCAATTTCCGTATATGTGTCTTTGGTTAGCTTCAGTAGAAATCTACAGTAGATCTTAGACTTGGAAACTGGTTTCATAGGACTGGACTGCATGTTTACACAAGTTCTGGCTTAATTTTGCAGTGCCCTTGATGTAAAATATTGTCCATACATATACATGTACTCAGCTACATATATATACATGGTTTTCACAGTTGGATCTATGTATTACTATGTATAATTGTACAATCCTGTCATGTCTTTTGCAGAGGTTGTGTTGGATTTGACATTGATGCAGATGCCTTACATGTGTGCAGCCAAAATTTGGATGATTTTGATATAAACAGTGTTGATCTTGTCCAATGTGATTTGACAACATTTACACCAGAGGCCACTAGGTGGAACAAACAGTTCTCCTCTGTTATCATGAATCCACCATTTGGAACAAAACACAACAAAGGTAAAAATACTCGTAAATACTGATTTTGTCCTATGACTTCCAATCATTACAATTTTATTGTGTACTTGCAAAAGGTGTAGAAATAGCCTATGTCTTTTCTGCAAGTGCCTTTCTTGTGAAGTAAACTTAATGTTTTACCAAGTGTACTGTAAGTCTGTCAAATTATTTATAAACTTTGTTATATGGATTCTGACCATTCTATTTTACACTGGTCATATCGCTCCATAAATATGTTTATAAAATAGATTTTTCAACACAAAATTCCTAGATTGGGTCACTATCAATTAAATTTGCATATCCAGGTGAATGCACAACCAACACACAAAGTCTACACAAGTTATGCAAGCTGGATGTGTGTATTCCTGTTGGATTGTATGTTTAAGGAACATTAATAAAACTAGTTACTTTCGCAGATAAGGTAATAGTTGTATGAATGTTTCAGCTAGACACCTGTATTTACCACAAGAACTCTTGCTTTTGTACATTATATAACAATTCTTTGAAAGTAAAAGGTATAAAGTTAAGATTACCTGGTTCATGTGGGTTCTCAGTAGAGGGCTCTGTAGGCAGGCAGGCTGGGTATCATTGTGTGTATTTCCATTGTAAAATTGCTCTTAAAATAACTTGAAAACTGCTCTACACAGAAACTTGGAGGTATACCTCCATGGTAGAAACAACACATTTCTTATGGTAAATGGTTGCATATGGTTAAAATACTCATGTAAATTTGATAACTTTTGCTACAAAACTATTCAATGTAACTTAACAGAATTTAATGGGAATACACCCCTCTAGCCTGCAGTTACTTTGTGTATTGGCTTGTGTATTCACCCAAATATGCATAGAATTACTAATTATGACCTACTCTAGAGTCACAAATAGAAGTTACAATTAGCTACAAAGTGTTTGTTCACTTCAGTACACTACTGAATACACAAACATTTTTCAGGGCTAGAGTTGTGTATCCACATTAGTTGGTATGTTAAAGTAACCCTGAATAATCTAGTTACTTTTGTAACTGTGGTTATACAATTCTAACGAGTATTTCAGCTGCATACCATAATTTGCTGTGAGAAATTTGGTGTCTTTGTGTGGCACTGTGCAGTAGTTCTAAAGTTACTGAGTTGCAATTGAGAATGGAAAGTAATGGGGAAACACAAATCTAGCCCTAAAGTGACTGCAGTGCCCTCTACCATCTGGCATGGAATCTTCTATTGTCATTTCCTGTGATCTGTTGCAGGGATAGATATGGTCTTTCTGAAGCTGGCTGTTAGTATGGCTACAGATGCTGTATATTCACTACACAAAACTTCCACAAGGCAGGCAAGTACTTTGCCTGCAAAGCAGACTCGTTTTTTTATGTTCTGATGTTAATGTGCAGAGTGTGCCTGACAACAGTATGCTGGTGGTACCCCAATAGGGGTGATCTGGGTTGGTTTAATTTCTTGACACACATCCTTTTGTTCCCATGATGCATGTTGGTGACACCTAGCAACCCATGCCATTTGAGGTCAGGGGGGACAGCAAAGCCCAGTATATTACAGTGTACCTCAAAGCTTCGCCCGGTATATGAGATGAACAATTTTTGGAATTACTATCTTCTAATCTACCTGAAGTACATATTTTTATCTTTTAAATACACCCAGGTGTGATAAAATGAAAGTTTAATGCTTATTTGACAACATATAGAGTGGTTAAATTTATATGTGCTAATTCCCCATGTTAATCTGTGGAGAAATGTGAGGGCCATGGAAAGTGACCACAAGATGTGGGCAGTTAACCATGAACAGGATTGGCAGCATTGCCTTTAGGCGAATTTAGAACTAACCCAGATCTCCCCTATTCTCCTGATTTTCTGCAAAGTAAACTCTTCAGTTCAGTAACATCCATCTTCCTGTAATGCAACAGTCAGGAATACACAAGTCACACAAGTACTCTATAGAAGATGCTATCTTAATTGCTGAGTATACTGGTCTTGCATAATTCAATTATGGGAATACACAGACTGGCCAGCAATACTGTCGCAGGTCAGTGACGCTATCCCATAAGACAATTCACAGGGTTCATGAATATCTGGGGTGATGAGCCAATCACCAGGGGGAGGTTTGGCCAGGTGGCAGGCGCTTGCTTTTATGACCTATGTCACCAGCTGGCCGGCAATCCTCATACGCCCAATAATTAATTGCGGCAGGCCTTCGCTGGAGGTAGAAGGCCTCCCTTGCAGACAAGCAGGTACTATATGTTAAAGAAAATTAGAGGTGAAAACATGTATATGCACACAGAGCTCAAAATGCACATACAGAAATTGACCACAACCATTATTACACAAAGTTGATTCACGGACAAGGCTTTATGCTTAGGTATAGCCCATTCTTCTGGTACAAACTTTTTGGTTTTAGCATTAATTAGTTCTGTGAGTTGCTTTATTTTTGCATGTATGCATGTAGTTTTAATTTTACTGTTTTGGACATAATTCCTATTCACTCAATGTTAAAATACTTTTTCACTGTGTTTTTATTTTCAGTTTTGTGCTATCAGGGAAATAAGGGAAAATAAGATTACAGTGAATTAAAGCAATATTTACAGTATTTAAGTCAGACAAGCCTGACTAGAAGTCACATTGATGTGTGTATTCAGTTCAGTACACTGTAAACTTATTATCAAGACCCTTGGGAGAATAAGTTTGCCATTTATTTTTTAAAATGAATTGGTTACCTGATTTTGTAGTTTTATAGGCATTAAAACTTGTGCAATATCTAGATATGTATATGTTAGCATTGGTGTTTCTTTGTGTAACAATGTGTGTAACTCCACCTCAGGTTGTTCTCGCTCAATGTACAGTAGCCCACACTGAAGTGACCTCTGTTTAGGAGAACATGAACTACTGTGGAAATAACAGAGATAGGTCAAATGCAGTATAAGAAAATACTCACTTTTAAATTGAACAAAGAAAAGTTACAGAATGCTCTACTGAACATAAGGATTCAGCATACAGAACATTTGCAAGCAATAATTTTGTAACTTCTGTTTCAAAGCAAGCCCTTGTAAGCATTTTGCTATACTGTGCTCAGCCCTGATCAAGTTCAAACTTTGTGGGTATGAACAAAGGAGTTTCTAAGAAGCAATTTTTAATATTTGATGCTTCAGGTATTTTGTATTTGTTGACTTTTTTTGTTTGGTTTTGGAAAACGTTTCCCAAATTTTCTTATCTAAAACTACTTGGCCAACTACATATGAACACTTCTGAGTACCCCTAGCAGGGTTTCTGCCAGAGTGAAATTTTAGGGTACTCAAATTTTCATATTCTCAAGTAAAAATTCTAATAATGAAGCCTTTATGGGGTATTTGAGGGTAATATATGCTAAAATTGTTCTTTTCTGCTAAAATCTTACGGTAAGCAAAAGTACCCTTGATATTTTTTAGGGTATGCTATTTTACCCTTTTTACCCTCTGGCGGAAACCCTGCCTAGATCAATCCATTTTAAGCTTGGTGGGGATATACCATGGGTACTCTGTTGGGTGGATGTTAAATATTTCATGTTTTAGTTATTTTTGGATTTTAATTTTTTTTTTTTGGGGGGGGGGGGGGTAAAAAGTATTGTTTGCAACCTCAGGCAAAGTTTACATGTATACAGACACTTGTGTGTACCCCTGGACTATAATTTGTTCAACAGATGGTGCTTTTAGTTTTTTCATTTTATTTTTAAATGAATGTCTGTGTGTTTGTAATTTCTAACCTTTTCCCTAAAACTGCATGGTGAATTCTCTCCAAACTTTGTGGGAATGTTGCTTGACATGCTTTCCACCATACATGTACACATTAATTTGGCTGCACACTACCATAATGTCCTGATTTTTAACAAATTTCCATGCAATGCTGGTATGCATGTATGTTAATGATTTTTTTTACCAAACTGTAGACAGGGTCTCTCTCTCTCTCTCTCTCTCTCTCTCTCTCTCTCTCTCTCTCTCTCTCTCTCTCTCTCTCTCTCTCTCTCTCTCTCTAAGCTGAAGTTTAAATCATTGCACCAAAGATTGTGATTTCTATTTGGCTGAGTGCATTCAGGTCACCTGGGTTTGTTTACATCCCCCCCCCCCCCCCCCCCCCCCCCCCGATTTAAAAGTAGGGATGGAGTAAAAAAATAATAACAGTTACCATGCTCTGTGCTCAGGTTAATAGATTACAAAAAAGTTAGTGTTATGTTATGTCTATGCTTTGCACACTGTACAGATCTATGCAATGAGCTGCTGCATGACTGAAAACAAAGACTTCTGTTTACCTTTATCAACTAGCATATTGAGAAGAAAGCAGCCGAATGGGGAGTCCACATGGAAGTGGTGGCAGAGCTTCGCTTCAATCTGCCGGCATCATACAGGTTTCACAAGCACAAGTCTGTTGACATAGAAGTGGACTTCATCAGATTCAGCTTTCCTTCCAAGTCAAAGATGGTGGACAAAAGCAGATGACACAGGGAAACCAGCAGTGACCTAGCAACTTATTAACCCTCATACCACTGAATGCACGAGTCAAAAACTGGGATGTCTTAGATGGCAAGAAAATTGAGAAGTTCATCATCTGGAGCCTGGCTACCATGGGGACCATCTCAAAATTCCACCCTCAATTACGAAACCAAACTTTTCTTTTCCTTTTAGTTTGAGTTTGAAACTTTTCAATGTATGACCTATGGTAAACTTTATGAGCTTTGAAGGTGTGGCCCTGGGTAATGATCGGAGCAGGTTGTCATGGTTGTGACTGGACAGGAATCACAAGAAAGGAGTTGGGCAACTTTGAATGTCAACATGAGAGATCAGGGAGACATTCTCATTGAACGTTGAGAGAATCATAATGGATGATTATATTTTTAAAAAAATGTATGCATATAGGTGAAGATCTAGAAATTTGAGAGGTGGGGTTCTGGCCACAAGAATAGCTGGGGGTGGGGGGGTTGCAAGCCCCCTGCCAGGGGTGCGAGGGGGAGTCCCGGTGGGAGGCCAGGGGCTGGAGCCCCCATAAGCTCCAGCATTATTGCTTTTTTCCAAGCCTTCTAATACCTTTTTCTGGAGCCTAAAAGAGAAGTTTGGGTGGTCTTCTCTAGTGTCTTTATTAAGGTACACGTACAGTTGACAGTAAATCACTGAACTTGTAATGATGACGAAGAATCCAGTTTGAATTGTTAAGGGAAAATATATGCAAGAAAAACTATATATGAAAATGATAGAACTTTTATTTTCTTGTTGTCATACATTACGCTTACAGTGTATTCCACCTTTTTGGATTTCAAAGTATTGCTGGAAATATTTTACAGCTTACCACAAGTAAGTTTATGTCAACACCGCTTGTAAACAATGCATATTCATACATGTGTAAGTATAAAAACAGGTTTTACTTCACCAATTTGTACCTCATAAATCTAGACTAAATAAATGGGTTAGTGGAGTCTGAAATCTGTGATTATTGCCCAGTGAAAGATTCCATTGTTCATAGATTCACAGAGTGCAATCAGGTTAAAATATTTTGGAGAACTTTTCAGGATTAGTGGAATGATACTTATACTAATGCAACCATTGTATTATCCTCTTTTGACATCATCTTTGGTTTTTATAACGTAAAGAAATCATATGCATTGAATAATTGCATTCTACAAGCTAAGTATTTCATTCATATCCAGGCATGTAAGAAAGAAACTATACAGTTTACAAATTTTCTAACCTATCTAAAACATAAGGTCAGAGTTGAAAGACATGTATTATTTAATCAGTCCAAGCAAGAATTATTTCATCAACACTGGGGTTGCTTGGCATCCTTTTTGTTGGAATAAACTGTGAATATATGTATTTATGGAGACAGTTATTAAAAGTCATTGCCAATGTGTGTATATATATATAGAGAGAACAAGATATAAAAAGCAATTAAAAAAAAAAAGTACAATAACAGGACTTTGAAACCCTTACTTGATTCAAGCGTTCTTCTCTGTCTTGAGCAACATTGAGATTTTCATAGATATAACAGAAACTCCCAATTGAAACTAGAACAGGATGATCTTCCAACAGAAAATCAAATGTCTCCCGGTACGCCCTTTCTATTGTCATCCTTATTTTCATAAACAGGCATACCGATTCCAATGATCTACAGATATGGTGAAGGTACACTCTTTATTGATATTTAAAACGTTGATTTTTGATGAAATGCCCACGTGACCTTGAAAAATAGGTGAAGGTCATACATCTGCGGTTACAAGCAAAGTCTTACAAAAATCTTACATAGAAACATAATCACACAAAATATCAACCTCTTTAAGTCAAATCTTTCTCAAGTGAATCTGAAATGATTTTTAAAAGTGGCCATGTGGCCTTGAAAATAGGTCAAGGTCACCCATCTACAATCCCAACCTAGTTCATAATTTGGTTCATAATCATGCAAAATTTCAACCTCTTGAGTCAAATCCTTGCGGAGTTATTGCGTCCACATCAATTTTACATGAGGTGCCCATGTGGCCTTGAAAAATTGGTCAAGGTCACCCATCTGCAATCCCAAGCAAGATCATATATAGGAACATCTTCACAAAAAAATTCAACTTCCCAAATCAAATATTTCTGGAGTTATGGCATCCGCAACGCACACAACAATGTGTTGAAGAAGAACAAGAAGAAGAAGCGGAAGAAACAGATGCAAAAACAATATGTCCCCCCGTGCAACGGGAGACATAATAAATGTGAGTAAAAGTACTGGTGTGAAGCAGAAACTGAGTTAGTCTGAGACCAGGAATACTGACAGTATTCATGGTTTCAAGTAAAACAATATTTTGAAGAATTGACAACAAGAGGCCCCTGGGCCGCATTCTCTGCTGGCACCACAGCTATATTCCACCTGCATCTTCATTTCAAACAGGGTTTCAGAGGGTCACACGATGGAAAATTCAGGGCAGCAGACCAAATTTTCACTAATTTTACATGTAAACAAACAAGACCTATGATCCTTAAGAATTTTCTCAGATGGTTTATTAGATTTGTAAGGGAAATATACCCCCATTTGGAGGTTTACTGAAACCCTGTCAAAGTTGTGTGATTTTAGTGTCTGACTTATCTGGCAGATGGCACTTTGCTCCACATGTACCGGTAATCATAGCTCATTTGTGCCATTCCTGTGATGGCTATTGTTGCATGCGCCAAGACAACAATGACTGGGCCCTCAACTTTATGTTCTCAGGGACCTTGGGACAGAAGATCAAGGTCACCCAGATTATGTAATATAAAAAAAAAGTTAAGGTTAACTGAAATCCTGTCAAAGTTGTCTGATTTTAGTGTCTGACTTATCTGGCAGATGGCACTTTGCTCCACATGTAATCATAGCTCGTTTGTGCCCTTCCTGTGATGGATACTGTTGCATGCGCCAAGACAACAATGACCGAGCCCTGAACTTTATGTTCTCAGGGACCTTGGGACAGAAGATCAAGGTCACATAGATTATGTAATATAAAAAAAAAGTCACACGGTAAACATTTATAATGCATGTACGTCTAGAATCATCATAGTCTAATTCTTTCTGATGATCATGAATCATATTTGTCTCAAAACACATTTCCTGATATTTTGTGTCGATTTACAGGTGGTGCCATTGGTATCAGAATACTTCAACAATTTTGCCTCCCCAAAATTCTCACCACATATCATCAAGTTCCGTGACAAATTAAAAACCGTAACAATGTCCATAATTTTTTTTCCACTTTTATTCCATCAGTGACCTTTAAAAAGTAGGGTGAAGGTCATTCATCAAGTATAAAATATCAATACTCTTGTACAATGCATATTTTGTATCAATTTAGTAACCCTAGCTCACATTTCTATATTTTGTACTTCTTAATTGTCAATGACATATGCAATTTGTATTTTGACCTTCAAAAATAGGTCAAGGTCATTAAAATTTTTCACAAAAGCTGACCACTGACCCAATGCATAGTAGGCGTAAGTTTCAAAGCTCCATCTTTGTTTATGATCATAATACTGAATTTAATGTGTTTTTTTTAACACCTAGAATGTTGGTTCCATTGAAAACCACCAGTTGCCCCTGGACTCCTCGCATCATAAACTTTTTTCTGTATAATATTCCTGTGATGTTAGAATGCATATACATGTATGTTCGTATGTAAAGATAGAATGACAATCACAAGAATATCATTACCTGAAATCTTTTCCCTCAGTGACCTTGAGAAAGGTCAAGGTCAGCCATATTATGTAATATCTTACTTTCAGACATGATACACATATGCTGCGACATTTGATTAAGTTAGCCTGATTATTTCTCCTGGTAATGAATTCTATAGATGTAAACACATACTGGCTCATATTTTCTGGTCACTGTAGGTGGCGCCACTAATACTACTTGGATTCCACATATTAGCCTCCCAAACTTTTCCACCTAATTTCATAAAGATCCATCACAAATCAAGGAAGCCAGATTGTTTTCAATTTTTTCACTTTTTGGCATGTGTATTATGTAATCCTATGCTTGGTGCCACCAATAAGGAACCTAGATTTTCATTCATAAAATATGTCCAAAAAATTTCAAGACGCTAACTTTAAAATTGTTGATGCTATCATGTTGACAAGCAAATTGTTGACGAATGGATGGACGGATAAGCTCTGCAACCTATGGTCAGCATGCAGAGCTTATAAAAAAAAGGAATCCTTCTCAACCTGGCCAAACTGAATAAAGAAACTTTTCAGAGTTAAATCTCCACCCATATTCTTTTAAACCATACTCATGATTTCAATTCCAAAACGACTGACACAAAGCTGTTGGTTCTGTGTTGAGTGATCTGTTCATCTGGTGATCAGAATAATAGGCAAAACATTTTTTTCAGCCAAATTAAAATGTTGATAAAAATATGACACTTCAAATTTTTTCTCTTTTGAGTTAAAAAAGGGGACATGATAGAGCTAGGGAAGAAAAAATCTTCAATTCATAATAATTATCATATATAATGTAATAGCCAGTGTTTTACAAACAGGTTCAGCCCAAGACTGTATCAATATCAGCTGCTTTTTCAAAAATCCCTTTTTTTTACTCAGGTGATCATATCACCTGAGGTGATACCATAGTCTCAAAATCCGTCGTCCCTTGTAAACAATTTACATTTTCGACTTCTTCTCCAAAACCGCAGGCTAGATCTGCTTCAAACTTGGTGGAAATGTGCCTTGGGTGGATCTCTACCAAGTTTGTTCAAATGGTCATGGTCCAGTGATTTTTTTATTGTTAATGAATTTTTTTGTTCTTTTTTTTGGCAAATCTTAAAAAATCTTCTCTGAAATCGCATACCAATTGCTTTGATATCAAACAGGAACACTCCCTGGGACTCCTAGTTCTTAATTTGTTCACCAGGTGGGGCTGCATTTTTTTTCGAATTTTTTATGAATTTTTGTTTTATAGCTATTTTTGACTTCTCCAGAACCGTCACTCACATTAAGCTGAAACATGGTGGATATGTTCCTTGCAGAAGGGTCAAACAAAGTTGTACACTATGTGGGAATCCTGCGAATTCCTAACTTTTAAGGATTTTTTCAATTCAGGTGCTTACCGGTCAATGCAGCTTTCCTATTGATTACTATGGAAGTCAATGAGCATTCTAATGCTAATTCACATTTTTGACTTTTTCTCCAAAACTGTCCTCCAGATTAACTTCAAACTTGGTGGCAATGTACCTTGGGTGGGTTTCTACCAGGTTTGTTCAAATGATCATGCTCCAGTGATTTTTTTATTTTTAATGAATTTTTTTGTTCTTTTTTTGGACAAATCTTAAAAAATCTTCTTCTCCGAAACGGCTTACCCAATTGCTTTATATCACACAGGAACACTCCCTGGGGCTCCTAGTTCTCAATTTGTTCACCAGGTGGTGCTGCAATTTTTTCTATTTTTTTATGAATTTTTGTGTGTTATAGCTATTTTGGACTTCTTCTCCAGAACCGTGACTCAGATTAAGCTGAAACATAGTGGATATGTTCCTTGTAGAAGGGTCAAACAAAGTTGTACACTATGTGGGAATCCTGTGGATTCCTGATTTTTAACGATTTTTTCAATTCGGGTACTTACTGGTCAATGTTCTTCTATAAAGGTCAGACTTACTCAGAACATGGGTGACCTTGATCCTTTCCCATGTTCATAGAGCAGCAAGTGTGATGAATGTCAAGATCAGCTGAGCATGGGCTGTTCACTCAGCCCTCTTGTTCCTATATTTGACTTCTTCTCCACAACCGTCACTTGGATTAAGCTGAAACTTGGTGGATATGTTTCTTGTGAAGGGTCAAACAAAGTTGTACATTAGGTGGAACTGCTGTGGATTCCTGATTTTTAACAATTTTTTCAATTCAGGGACTTCTCTGTAAATGCACCTTTCCTATTGATTGATATGTAAGTCAATGGGCATTCTAATGCTAATTCACATTTTCGACTTTTTCTCCAAAACCGTCATCCAGATTAACTTCAAACTTGGTGTCAATGTACCTTGGGTGCATTTTGGGTACTTGTAGTAGAGCAGCTAAATTTTCAAAAAGGCTTATTTTCAGTTTTCGTTCAACCGGAAAAATACCCAGCTGGATTTGGTATCAATCAAAAGATAAGAACCTGAAGTTTAAAGTCAGGTAGGGTGTATGATCAATTTCGTGGTCAATGTTTATTTATATTGGTTACCATGGCAACGAAATTAAGTTTTCGAGATATAAAGTGAAAAACACGTTATTAACCATAACTTTATACACATACAAAGTACCACTTCACAACTTTACATCAGCATACCTACTATACAAGCGTTTCATAAGAAACCAGTTTAAGATACTAAGTGTCAACAGTTGGTTGCCATGGCAACGGAATATTTGTAAAAATCACTTAAATTTGCAATTAAACATTAGAAACTTATTTATAGTTTTAAATATCAGGAATAATTTTCATCACATTTGATGTTAAAATGTAAAGAGATTCTATCTGCATTAAATATGAGGTGAATTGAGGGATGAAAGAGTGTTTTTGGTTACCTAGCAACGTTCTTGCAAATGTTTATATAACTCAAAATGAGCAGAGTTTTGTGGATATAGCAATTTTATGGCCAGCGCTGCGCATTGCTGAGAAATTATACATGTGATCATACTGACGGTATATCTTTCCTTAAACAAAAAAATACCTAGCTAAATATGGTATTAATTGAAATATAAGAACATGAAGTTAAAGGTGAGGTAGATTGTACTATCAATTTTATGGGCTGTATGTGTTTTTATTGGTTGCCATGGTAACGACATTTAGTCTTGGAGTAATCAAGGAAAAACACATTTTTAACCATTACTGAATAAACTTACAACGTACCACTTCACAACTTTACATCAGCATACTTACTTTACAGACGTTTCCTAAGAAACCAGTTTGAGATAGTAAGTGGCAACAGTTGGTTGCCATAGCAACGGAATATTCACAAAAATCACATAAAATTGCTATGAAACATTAGAAACTTGTTGCTAGCTTCAAATATTCGGAATTAATTTTTAAACTTGAAAACATCTAGCTCAATTTTGTATCAATCGAAACATAATAACTAGAAGTGTAAGGTGAGGTAGAGTGTACGATCAATTTTATTGTCAAAATGTACTTATTTTGGTTACCATGGCAACGGAATTGAATTTTTGTGTTATCAGGGCAATGTCACTATTTTAATTTTCTAAGTATCAAAGTCATCACTTCACAATTTTGCATGAAATATGCCTGATAAAAAACAATTAATAAAATACTGACTTGAGATAAGATTTGTCAACTATCGGTTAACATGGCAATGGACGGGTTACCAATATTGCAAGAAAAAAATCACAAAATGCATCAGAAGCTTGTTTCCAGCATGAAAAATATGATCTAATCTCAATCGTCAGACTTGAAATTTAAATAAAAATAAGGTATTCCAGCACTAAAATTTTGATCAAATAATTCATTTAAGTCATTTTGTATTTGATATATGTATCAATTTGAAAAAAAGTTCGCCAGCAGCAGTTGCTTGGCAACCATGTAAGACATCCTTCGTACCGCTGTAGTTCCATTCTTGTCCCTGTAAACTAAACGAATGTACGACCTCTACCATGTGTTGCTGTAGATTATATAAACACTTTCCAACCAATTGTTCTGATCTAAAAATTACTTTGTATCCAGTTTTACTGTGCCTCATAGCTGGTTGCCATGGAAACCAATTATTAATAAGAAAAACTTACATTCCATTGCAATGAACAGCAAAAGCAGAATTTTGAAATTTAATTTAACTACTTACACAATAGCATTCCTGTTCTTCAGCGGCACTTGTTTCTTAATAAAATATGAACCACTGAGTTATGATGTTACCAGGGCATGGATGCCTGAAATGCAAATTATTCTGGTTGTTTCCATGGCAACACAGACCTTGTAATTCAATATTTTTCCACCCGTTGGTAAATATATATTAAGCAGCTGTTAATATGCATATGAACAGATATATCAGGTACTCAAATTTTACCAAATAATTGTGCCCATTTTTTAAGTGCGTGCTCTATATTCATACGCTGTGAGTATCTTAATTTATACGAGCATGCTCTATAATGTGTGGGGAAATGGTATACCTGTTGCAAAAGTTCCGTTGAATCAAATCCCACCTTTAATCAAATTTGTTTGCTCACAGGTGCTTTGTAATTCTGTGATATTAGCTGTACTGTACATCATCAGGTACATTTCCATTTGACATTAGTGGATTGAATAATATCCAAAATTATCATATTCTGTTACAATGGCTAAAAGTGATGCATATTTGTGAATATGTAAATTTGACAAGGACTATACTGGCATTACTCAATCTTACAGGTAGCAACTCAGATGTGATATTGTATGAGTGCAAACAATGTCATTGCTGCTTTATCTTAGCTTAGTGGGGAAATGTTGGCTCTATAGGTTGGTTTGATAACTAGTCTAGGCCTTTCTCTGAACATCCACTGATACAGAGACTGTTTATTTACCATTCTATTACATTTCATACTTTGTTTAGAACCACTTTCTAGTGTTCAATAACCTACTCCATAGTTTAAACTCTGTAGTCCTTATCCTAGCCTGTCACTCTGTAACCTCAACATAATAAGAGAAAATGTTATTGTCTACTTGACCCATTTCCTATGAAAATTTTTACGTAGGCTATATCAGCCTAAATGTAACACTGGGTCGTCCGCGGGAATTATGACAGCCAATGGTGGACAGTGGTTATTTGAAATTTGCTTTCTATTAAGCACCTCTATATATAGGCTACTTTGGACATATATTTTGATACATAATTGTAAAGTGGCAACTTGAAGTTGGTAAATTGAAGTTATAGCACAAGCGTGTTTTCTGTCAATTTCACCAAAATGGATTATTGTTATTTTCTACCTATATTAACGTGATAATTTGAAATATGAAATTATATTGAATTATGGTCGCAACTGTATACGGTATCTTGGAGTTCAACTATAAAGTGGTCCCCTCCTTATAAGGCTACCCCCAAATGCAGCCAAAACGTGGCCTTATAAGAGGGGGGGGATATAGTGGAAAAACCATACTTTCTGTACAAGAATGCTGGCATTTGAAGAGGGGCAGCCTCAGGTGAGAGGGGCCTTATAAGAGAGGGACCACTTTACAAGTATTGTAGTTATTTGCTAATGTAACCAATGTATAAAAAAATCAAATACTTGTGATACAGTCACAATGACCTGCTGTTCTTGTATAATTGCAAAATGTGACATTTTGGTAATGTCATTCAAGTTGCCGTGGGAATTTGTCCATTCCATATGTGTGTCAAAATATTTTTAAAAGTACATTTCCATAATACTGCATTTATGTAAAGGGGTGAAGTTGATATATCAGATAAAGTGGAATTGTAATGCAATTATACTTTTAATTCCTAAAATTTACCTTTACTTTCATTAGTTGCCATGACAACCAAAGAAAAATAATTTATGCCGTTGAAATATGTACTCATCTCTGCCTGGAACTTGTGTTCCATCAAAGATATGCTGCATGAATGAAGACATTTTAGGTAAATTCATTTTATAGAATTTACACTATCAATACCAGTGGCATTGAGCATAAAGACAGACTATATCAACAAAATTCTGCTAAAAATATTGTTAGGTAGGCATGAAACAGTGGTAATTTTTTTTAGGGTCCGCCCCACAGAGGGGAACCTTTATGTTTTCTGGTTGTCCATCTGTCCATCTCTCTGGATGTTCATCCGTCCAGATGTGCGCATTCTCGTTACCACGATAACTACAGAATGCCTCCATGCATTTTGCTCAAATTTGACAATATGACCTGGCTAGATGAACTGATCAGGTTTTGGTGCCACCATGACTTCATTTATTTTGAGAAAAAATGACAGCTATATTAGCTCGTTACCGCAATATCTCCAGAATGTTCCAATGTATTTTGCTCAAATTTGGGAGTACGTTTATCTGGCATGCCAAGGTGAACTGGTTAAAGTTTGGTCTCAGCATGACCTAATTTGAGCAAATAGTAGCCTAATTACATACTCATTAGGGCTCGTTACCGCAATAGCTCCGGAATGCTCCAATGTATTTTGCTTAAGTTTGGCAGTGTGCTTATCTAACATGCCCAGATGAACTGATTCGATTTGGGTGTCACCATGGCCTAATTTTGAGCAAATTGTGGACCCTTCAGTCAACACTTGCCTTAAGGTATGTTTAGTTTACACTAAATTGACCATAATTGTAGCTAAGAAAGCAATACTTGTTAGCTCAGCTGACTTGTCAGTAGCTGAGCTTATATTTGGGTCTTTCATGCGTCGTCAACAATTGACTTCTCCAAAACCGTCAGCCAGATTCACTTCAAACTTGGTGGCAATGTACCTTTGGTGGATTTCTACCAAGTTTGTGCAAATGGTCATGGTCCAGTGATTTTTTGGGTTTTGATGATTTTTTTTGGGGGGGGGGGTCAAATATTAAATAATTTCTCTTAATACCCTCACCCAATTGCTTTGATTTCACACAGGAACACCCCAGGCACTTCTAGTGCTTAATTTATTCACCAGGTAGTGCTGCAAGTTTTTGATAATTTTTAATGATTTTTTTTATGTTTGTTTTTGCTATTTTTGACTTTTCCTGCAGAACCATCAATCAGATTATGCTGGAACTTAGTGGATATGTTCCTTGTGGACTTGAGAGTCAAACAAAGTTGTTCACCAGGTGTCAACGCTGTGGCTCACTGACTTTTAAGGATTTATTCAGTTCATGTACTTCTGCAAAACCGTCAAGCAGATTGACTTCAAACTTAGTGGCAATGTCCCTTGGGTGGGTCTCAACCAGATTTGTTCAAACAGTCACGCTCCATTGTTTTTTTTTATTTTTGGCCCAGCTAACTTGTCAGCTGCTGAGCTTATCTTATGGTCCTCAGTCCTTCGTCGTCTGTCATCTGTCGTCCGTCGCCAAAAATCGACTTCTTTTCCAAAACTCTCACCCAGATTCAATACAAACTTGGTGGCAATGTACCTTGGGTGGGTCTCTACCAAGCTTGCTAAAATGGTCACTCTCCAGTGATTTTTTTATATTGATTATGAGTTTTATATTTTTGTTCAGTTTTGGGAAAATCTTAAAAAATCTTCTTCTCTGAAACCGCTTACCTGATTCCTTTGATGTTACAAAGCCACATTTCTAGCGACTCATTTCTAGACACGTCTATTTAACAATTTGTTTACCAGTTGACGATGTAGTTTTTTTCTATTTTTTTTTTTTTTATGGTTTTTGATGTGTTTTTGGTATTGTTGACTTCTCCAGAACCATCGCTCAGATTAGGCTGATCTTGGTTGAGATGTTTCGTGTAGAAGGATCGAACAAGGTTGTTCACTAGGTGATAATGCTGTTGATTCCAGATTTTGACAATTGTTTCAATTTTGGTACTTATCGGTAAATGCACTTTTCCTATTCATTACTATATAAGTCAATGGGCATTCTAATGCTTCTTTACATTTTTGACCTCTTCTCTAAAACCGTTGTCCAGATTGACTTCATCTTGGTTGTAATGTATCTTCGATAGGTCTCTACAAGATTTGTTCAAATGGTCACGCACCCTTGATATTTCAATTTTTTATGATTTTTTTTTTCGGGGGGGGGGGGGGTTTGTTTTTAGACAAATCCGTAAAAAATCATCTCTGAAACCGCTCACCCGATCACTTTGATATCACACAGCAACACTTCTAGTCTAGTTCTTACTTGTTCACCAAGTGGTGCTGCAATTTGTTTTTCTAATTCTTTTATTATTTTTGTGTGTTTTGCTATTTGTGACTTGTTTTCCAGATCCGTCACTCAGATTAAGCTGAAACTTGGTTGATATGTTCCTTGAAGAAGGGTCTAACAAAGTTGTTCACTAGGTGGCAATGCTTTGGATTCCTGATGTAACGATTTTTTTTTCAGTTCTGGTACTTATCAGTAAATGCACCTTTCCTATTGACTACTATGTGAGCCAATGTGCATTCTAATGCTGATTCACATTTTCCGACCTTTCCTTCAAAACATTCAAACATTCGACCAGATTGACTTCAAACTTGGTGGCAAAGTACCTTGGGTGGGTCTATACCAGATTTGTGCAAATGGTCATGCTCCATTGATTTTTTATGAATTTCTCAGGTTTTTTTTTTTTTGGTGGGAGGCAAATCTTAAATGGCACGAGTACATGTAGATGTCAGCTGAGCACAGGACTGTTGCAGTTCTCTTGTTCAAACATTTTAATATGACATTTGGTGAAATGTTTCATTTCACTTCAAGCTACAGACAAGTATCTAATCTTTTAATGACAAATTAGTTTATTAAAAATTCTGTTACCATGGCAACCAATTATTGACACTGACCACAAGAGATTGCATTATCATGAAGGGCCTTTTCAGGAGATATGTTGATTTAGAGTGGCAACTTGAATGTACAGAATATTATCATGGTTATGGTTAAAGATGTTTTTTCCTAATGATTACTCCAAAACTGAATTTGCGTTACCATGGTTACCAATCAAAACACATATTGCAGAGGAAATAGATAATACAGTCTACCTAACCCTAAACTTCAGGGACTCATCTTTCGTTTGACACCAACTTCAGCTGGGTTTTTTAAAGTATGAGTAAAAATCTATTGCCAGTATTGCCACATGTATCATTCTCCCGATGCACAGCACTGGCCATAATGAATCACCAGTATCAACCAAAGTGTGCAAATTTTGAATAATCTGTATATTTAAGGGAGTGTTACTAGGCAACTATCATCAATTTTATTTGACTCAATTGACCTCAAGCTTAATTGTGAAAGACTCTCTTAACAATTTAACATGATGTTAGATGAAAATTGTGCATACTATATGAAAAGCAAAAACAGGTTTTCAGTGTCTCAATGCAAATTCAGGATTTCTAATTAGCTTTCCGTTGCCATGGCAACCAATTGTTAACATCCGTTTCCTCAAATTGGTTTTGAATGAAGTGTGTTTATACCAGGTATGTTGGTGTAAAGTTATGAAGTGATAACTTGTTTGTTTAAAAAAATAATGGTTAAAAATGTGTTTTCCCTTGATTACTCAAACTCTAAATTCCGTTACCATGGTAACCAATAAAAACATATATAGCCCATGAAATTGATAGTACACTCTACCTCACCATTAACTTGAGGTTCTTATCTTTCAATTAATACCAAATCTAGCTAGGTATTTTTTTGTTTAAAGAAAGATTTACCGGCATTATTATCACATGTATCATTTCTCAGCAATGCGCTGCACTGGCCATGTGCCAAATTGCCATATCCAGAAAAATCTGCTCATTTTGAGTAATCTTAACATTTGAAAGAACGTTGCTAGGCGACCCAAATACAGTCTTTTGTCACTCAATTGACGTCACTTTTAGTGCAGAAGGAATCTCTTTGCATTTTAACATCAAATGTGATGAAAAATATTCCTGATATTTAAAAGTATAAACAAGTTTCTAATGTTTAATTGCAAATTTAAGTGATTTCAACGAATATTCTGTTGCCATGGCAACCAACTGTTGACACTTACTATCTCAAACTTGTTTCTTTTGAAACACCTGTATAGTAGGTATGCTGATGTAAAGTTGTGAAGTGGTACTTTGTATGTGTATAAAGTTATGGTTAATAAGGTGTTTTTCGCTTTATTTCTCGAAAACTTAATTTGGTTGCCATGGTAACCAATATAAATAAAAATTGACCACGAAATTTATCATACACCCTACCTGTCGGTAAACTTCAGGTTTTTATCTTTTGATTGATACCAAATTCAGCTGGGTATTTTACCGGTTGAACGGTTTCAATTTTTTGGTGGACTCGCCACTGTACTATTGTTGGTAAATGCATAATATTCTGATTGTTTACTATGTAAGTCAATTGGCCTCTGATACAGATTCACATTTTTAACTTCTCCGATGAAACTGTCAGCCAGATTTCCTTCATACTTGTTGGCAATGTTACTCTAGTGGGTTTCCACCAAGTTGTTCAAATGGTCATCTTATGATTCACCTGAGCACAGGATCAGACCTGATCCTTTAGTTTATGTAATTCATTTATTTTTAAAATTTAGAGTGTTACACTGTCGACTGTAGCAGAGTACTGCTTATTGAAAGCACCAATTTGGTGCAAAAGTAGGTAAAACAATTTCTTAAATTCAAGATACATTTTCTGAAAGAGGAGGAACTATGACGTGTACTTTTAATCAAGAACCCATTTTTCTGACGAGCTATCTAGATGCCACTGCACCATATATAAGATATGTCGTAAAGAGAATGTAACTTCAGTAATGAAATCCCACAAATATTGACACAAAATATAGGTAAAAATGTAATTTATGGCTTTACAATTTCCCTCATTTGATTGTCTTTCAGAAACTTAATAAAGGTTATTTTATTTTCCCACACAGTGACATCTTGGATTTTTTAAAAATTCACCTGGAGAATTTTACATTAAGTATATTTACAAATTAAGTTATTTATTCATTGAAGTTAAGTTCCTCCTACATACAAGAAAAGGATTGTCACATAAACTTATAAATGCGTTATTTAAGAATGTATTTGTAACAAGGCAATTTCAAAGAAAGTATATTCAAGGAAAACAGCAGAAAAGGTATAGCCAAAGCATAACGGAAATTACAATTTGTTATATAGTGGGCCACATTAACACATTCTATTGAACAAAAATGTATCTAAGAATACATTCAGGAATGCCCAGGTTCCAGAGAAAAGGGAGGAAATAACAATTGTAGATTCCATTTGTTCATGCAGAACACTTCCATGTATAATTTGTGTAATAGAGATGGAATTTTACATTAAGGAATGCAAAGAAAGTATTATGTTAAAAAATACAGTATTGGTATTCTTCATATTTGTCGTGTTTGGGGTAGAAAATTTGAGTCACATCATACTTAATCAAATTTATAATAGAAAACAACAATGCTACACACCAAGAACAGCAGCAGCTACTTTCATGTAGTATAGCACAAGTTACTACTATCTGTTTTTGTAACTTACCTAAAATAGCAAGAAATACAAATATCATCAAATTAAACAATGCCTGTAAGTTGACTGGCAATAAAAAATCACAGGAAAGAGAATGGTGGTCAAAACCCATATCCAGTGGTTTTTACTTTCAAACATAAATATGTCTAGAAATCTATACATGAATTAATTTTAAATATCTTTCAGGTAGCCAGCCAGAGAGAAAAGCAGCTTGTTTATTTTGGCCTAAATCAGAATTTTCACCAGACTTTTTCCCCCCAGAACCCAGCATATTTAATAAAACATGTTAAATAAACCATTCTTTTGACAGACACTTTGGACCAGAAATGTATTAAAATATGAAAAAAATTGGAAGTTACATGAATTCCTGTTATGTGCTTGTCGTCATGCAAACGGAGGAAAACTAATTATTAAACATAACAATCAATATCAACAAGGATCTCACAAAATGCTTTTTAAAAGACAATACAAATAAGTCTCTCCAAGCTCTTTTTTTATGTTTTTTAATTTTTCTCAATCTCTTCCGTCTGAGTCGTTGTCTTACACGTCCTCTTCCTTCCTATAGTTCCTCTGGAGTAAGATCTTGGACATAAATTTGTGCCTTCCCCTTCCTTTCTCATTCCTTTTGTCTAAATTTTTCAGTTTTCATTTTTTTTGTCTTTCCATTCTTTTTGGCGGTTGGTTGATGTTTTTTCAGAATATGGACGGGGCATCGTCACTACAGAAATGATATAAAACACAAATTAAATCAGCAATATGATGAATAGGCAGCTTGATCGATTGGTTACCCTCTGACAAACCTTTATTTAGGCATTAAATGTTAATTTTGGCACAAACATAAAAGACTAGCTGTGTTTAATAGATAATTAATGCCGATCCATCTTAGGCCAAATACATGCAGGTCTTTAAGTTAATGGTCAAATAAACCTCTAATTTCCCAGTGCAATAACGCCCGGGAAAAACAAAACCAGGCCTATGATAATATTTCCCACAGGGATTATTATTACTTAAGATAGACTTACTAAAGGGACAGTTTGTGTAATTAATGCAAAGTATAGAGCTTAATTAGGCCAACCCTCAATTGTCAAAACAGACCTAGGCCTATAATTTAGGCCAACATGCCTGTAGACCTATGGGGCCAAACAAGCAAAAAGGCCTAAATTCAAAGGAATTAGACCTGTTTAATTGTTAAAATCGTAACTGTATAATTAGGAAACAGGAAGACCCCAAGGAAATGAAGATCATTATCGGATTGCGTTAAAATCATTGTGGTTGACAACTGGGCCTGGGGCAACTAAATTAGACCGTTATTCCAATTATATGAATTGATGATCAGACTTTACCTGACAAGAAATCCCACCTTCTAGAGCATGTAATTTTTAGATTGTGAAAGTTCCAACCTTTTTTAAGTTTGAATCAGTTCCAGTTGCATGTTTTAGAGAGTTTATAATTCCATATTTGTCAACCCAGGTGTGCAAACCCCCAAAGAGCCCAGAGACTCATGACCAGGAGGACCTTGTGAAAAGGGCATGAAATCAAAGAAAATACTGGAAGTCAATTTTGCTTCAAAATCTGTGTCATTTTAAGAGCTTTCTGAGTGTCCAAAATGGCAGACTCCCAGTGAAAACTGGAGAGTTGACAGCTATGTAAATGTTTGTATTTTAACTTCTGTTATGTTTCGAGACACTTCACAATGAAAAGATATTTCAAAACTGTTAAGCTTACATTATTAAACATCCCTTGTTATTGGCCACTCTACATCCTAGCTTTAAAACAAAGAGCTCAAGTGAATAAAATAATATATTAGGTGGTTTCTATATAAGATGTGAGTTTCATCTGTTGATTAATAAACTTAATTGAGGTATAACATTTCTATTTGAAAATTTTCAAATTTCACTCACCTCATCAAGTTAACGACTTTTCTTGGTGCACGCCACCAATTTCCACAAAAGTTATGCAAGGAGACAGCACTATACTGAGTTCCTATTGCACATTTTTGCTGCAGTGGTACTTTCCGTTATGTTATTATATCATATTGGAAGGTACAAATAAAACAAAAATTCCCTCATAATGGAAGAGTGTTTGAGAATGTATTCATACTATTTCCATAAACACGAACCTATGGCACAGGGACATACATCTCGGTAATCTTAAATTTAAGCTGAATATACTGTTTATAATTAGCGTAAATGTTGTGTTTGAAGCTTCTGTTGTGCAAAAAGGGTCGCATCTACCTTAATTTGTTCATTTGAATGACTGTATCTTAAATTTTATAAAAGACTGACTTTACAAGGCTATTTTTTTAATGAAAGGCAATGAATCTGCACTTTATCTGATATTTTTGATAGGTTCTTAAAGTTTATTATAACGGAATTACTCAAACTTAGTGAATAAAATCCATTTTATTCCAAAGTACTTGGTGTCATCATTTGCTTTGATTTTAAGTGCTAACCACAAGATCATAATTCGTAAATTACCGTTCATAAAACGCAAAGTTATTCATTTGTTTTACTGTTAAAATTTACAAAACCAAAGAAAATTTTGAATAAATGTTGTGACATGCCATTTTGTGAAAAAATAGCCCCATTTAATCTCATATCCTAAAAATTTTTACACTTAGATGGATAAAAGTACCTATCAAAATGTAGCTCTTAAAACACTCTATACCATAATTTTTGTGGACTAAGAAAGGGAAGCACCAGTGAAGATATTAGACTGAAAAATGGGTTTGTCCCTAATTTGGCACATTTTATGAGAACCAGTGAGCAACTCCCTTAAGGTCTTGGACCAGTAACCCCTCAACGTCGGGTCAACTGATCCACAACTTTTGATCGAGTACTGAATACTGTTGCGGTGTCTATTGGATGTTAATATCACAGGAGCAGAGCATCCCAAATTAAGTCCCATCATCATTTTGGATAGGAAAATACTTATCAACTGTGAGTTTTAGAAAGGCACTGCTACTCTAGAAATATTTTAAATCGTGTGATAATTTTGTGTATTTTTGGAGACATATTTGGCGCGGAACGGTCAATCATAGAGGTAAGGTACACAAATGCACCTGTAAAAAAAAAAAAATCACATAACCTCCCCCCCCCCCCCCCCCCCCCCCATTTTCTTGGTTTTAACTTGCTGCTACCGGTATAAACTTGAAGCAGAATGCCAAGGAAGTTGCAGTTTTACGTTTCAAATAGGAGAAATAAGCCAGCGAATGTCGCTATTTTAACATGTAAATGCATTAGGCCTAGGTTACTGGTCCAAGACCTATATTGGGAATAAAATGAAAATACCATACTTGATATAAGTGGAAATGACTTCTGTAGAGGGCGCCTTACAAGAGGCAACCACCAGCTGCAATACATCCATCGATCCACTCAAAAGCATAGTGTGTGGCAACCATAGCATGTACAACCTTAAATATCATGTAATAATCAGATCTTTAAACATTTATTTTTGTGTGTGTGGTGTGTTCCAGTTAGAGTAGAAGAAGCCTTGCAGCCTTGATAGAGAATGTGTTGGTCAAGAGGGATAAGGGACACCTCCTCTCACATCTGATTGGTCAGGAGAGGTCAGGTGATCCCTCCTGACCAGCAATGCCCTCAAACAATACAAATATTGTGGGCTTATTTATCCTGAACTTCAGACCCTCTGCATGGGTGGCATATAAGGTTTATTCAATGTTCAGTTGACCCATTTTCCATCTTTTGCCCACATATCTATACATGTGCAGGCAGCATGGATACTGTAGATCTAGAAATCTTAATGTGTGGTTAATTTTGTGCTAACTTAATTTTCCCTAAATTAGAAAATAGTTCCACATTTTAATTTTGCACATCAATGGCTTTTCTATATAATCTTTCATTATGTCAATTAATTTTGGCACATCTTATTTTTGCCCATCAGGTACATCGTGAAATTAAGTCAAGCGTGAAAATTTGTATAACTACAGAAGCCATTTCTGACATATTAGATGATAGCATCAGTGTAATTTAGAGCGTTTTGATCCTTTTTACTGACCAAGAATTTTGATGTATGTGGGAAAGCTTGTAAGATTGAAACAGTGTGATGTCGGAGGCAAGACTAACACTTTGTAAACATGTGGGTAGGGACATAAATATAGCTTCATCAGTCTAATCACATCAGAGGAATTAAGTGCTGGCGAGACCAACCGATGTTACTAACTAGAATCAGTGATTGGGTATTTTACAGGGCATCTCTATTGAGTGAGGCTTTTTAAGATAAAAATAGTCACAGAAGGAATTTATAGTACAGGAAACACTTGAATAGGAGGTAAAAATATCGTGTTCAGGACTCTAACCACTAGGGTTTTAGTGGGGTTCCCTTTAAAAAAAGTTCCTCTCTATTACCGGTAGGTGACATCAGCTTATTAATGGGACCTTCCATCTAAATGCCCCCTGGCCAGTAAAACACATGATTAATTGCTGGCACCATATATGTCTCGGGACATTCTTCACTAACCTCAAGTGATATTTGTGGAATCCACCTGCATGTGTGCTAGCATCTGAACCTGTTACCATAGTAGCAGACCTCATTAGCTATTGGCAAAAGCCACACTGCATATGTATTACCCTAAATTGGTAAGTAACGGTCCTTTTTTTTTTTTTTTTTGTACAAACAGTACGTAAATAATTCTTGGATATGAAAAATTTGCCCGTCAGCTGTTAATATATGACAAAAATACTTCATTGGACAGGCTTTCTTTACTCTCACTTACAAAAATCCATCAAACCAACATGAACACTGAATCTGACTTTAAGGGATTAAATTGGCTCCACAAAATTAACATGTACAGTTACATACGTATAAGAAGTTTAACAAGTGTACAGTGATCCAAAGGATCTACGTCCCCCGCCACAGTATTTTTTAATGCCACACATAGGGCCTATACAATATAGCATCAAGTGGGGTGCCATTATACACACAGAGATAGGTGCCACTACACATAGGGTAGGTGCCAATACAAGCAAGCATTCAAAGCATGAGAATACAGAAGTAAGCTATACCATAAAAAAGCATGTCTGGATGCACGAAAAATTGATATGTTCTTGGGCCCTGTGACCTTGAAAATATGTCAAGGTCAAAAACAATATATGACACTCATGTCCTTGGTATGATGCATCTCTGGTATAAATTTCATTATTCCATCTCTAAGGGTTCTAGAGATATGCTGCCAGACACACGTAAATAGATAATGTTCTTACTAGGCTCTACACGAAAATGGATATGTTCTTGGGCTCTGTGACCTTGAAAATATGTCAAGGTCATAAACAATACACAGTGCACATGCCCATGGTATGATGCATCTCTGGTATAAATTTCATTATTCTATATCTTAGGGTTCTAAAGATATGCTCCCGGACGGACGGACGGATGGCAGGCCCCCTACCCTCACTAACTCTATGTCCCCCTATGCCACCTTCGGTGGTGGGGGACAATAAAAAGGTCCACTGTGGAAGTAGAGCTGTAAGAACTGAAAACTATGGGGGACATAAAATAGATTTTGAAGAATGCATTACCCCTGGCTGCCAACAATTGTTTCCTGTAGTCAATTTCATACTGCTACAGAGCTTTAATATTCAACTGCTATTTTTAATCCTTACACCCCTTTAAACTGTCCAAAACCGGCTGGTGGTCAAATGTTGTCTGTCTGCTTCAGTGTTTTCAACTAATTTCAACTGCACTGAAAAGCAGTTTTGACTGCAAATTGTAGATGAGACCTATCAAGATAACATGACTCAGGTCAACAGTTTTCCTTGGCATGGGTTGGGCACTTGGCAGACCCTTTGTCAAATATGACAAACTACATTTCTTTTTGCCAAACTAGCAAGATCAATCAAATTTACTGTTTACTTTAATTTATCAAAAACACATACAAAGCTGTATATAAGATAGAGTGGTTTAGAATAAGTAATCTTTATTCCAATCATTAGTAGTAACACCCTTGAATTTTCACCCGCATGTCCAGATCATGGAGCCTGATTGCCACTGTATCCTGGCAACATGAACAAAGATTTTTGCAGGAACTTAATACGCATGCCTCATATTATTTAGGCATTAATGTTACCAGGGTAACAATGAAATGTCTCCATTCTACTTCTTGTATTGCAAACACAAGAAAAAACCATAGAGTCTCTTATACTCATTTCAATATACATGTATGTTAAACCCTTTCCCCCTTAAACAGGCCAAAACCGGCTGGTGGTCAAATGTTATCTGCTTCAACGTTTTCAACTAATTTCAACAGTAATGAAAAACAGTTTGACTGAGAATTACAGATGAGACCTATCAAGCACACGTGCCCCAGGTCAACAACTTTCCTTGGCATGGGTTGGGCACTAAGTGCCCAACCCATGCCACGGAAAGCTGTTGACTCAGTCTCAATTCAAGGGGGAAAAGGTTAAATTTATACAGTTTTCCACGGATATGACAAGGTTTCATTATTACATGTACTGACATTAACTCCCAGTCCTTGGTTTGAAATAATTTTGGATAGTCCTTGTCGATTTGCTGGGTGCATTGTTTTGTGGTACACTCTTTCTCTTTATTCCAGGCTTGGATGCCATTTTTGGGAGATGAGTTGGCTTTTGTTTCTGCAATTGTTGGATTTCCCAGTCTGTAATAAGTTCTTGCTGTACATTAGATGGTAAGGCGGAAAACACACTTTTGTCGATATGCAAAGGAATGTGAGCTTCTTTTAATTCTTGCTTGTTATAAGACTGTGCTAGTTGAATATCTGAGCTTCCTTTTGCATTTCCAGGAGGTGTCTTGTCTGCAGAAAGGTTCAGACTGAATTCAGGTTCACTGACAGTATGCAAGTCAAGAGCACTGGTATCAGTCATAAGGGATTTGCATTTGGTGGCAGTCTTGGTCACTGTTTTTTCATCAAATTTCACAGATTTGCTTTCCTCCATTGGTTTTGTTAGTGAAGCTTCTGTACTAATTTTATGAGTCAAGTCTTTAAGTTCTCTAGTCTCAGAATGTTTTGAGACAGGAATGATAAGTTTTTCTGTTTCATACACCAGGCCTAGTGTGAGTTCAATGTTTTGTCCTGATATAGGAGACACAGGTGGGTCAGACCTATTATCTACATGTGTTTCATTATGATTCAGTATGCATGATGATTTTTCAAGGATTTTGCTTTTAACTGGTACCTGCAGTAATTTTGCCTCATACTGTTTAAAGAAGGATGATTTTGTGCTCACTGACCCACCCTGTTTCATGTCAATGAAGTTCAGGCTCTCATTACCTGGTGAACTGCTTTGGGTGAAGCGTACATCAACTGCCCTGGAGGGAATCTCTTTAGCACAGGATTTTGATTTTATTTTATCTTCAAGTCCAGACCTACTGTACTCTTCCAGAATTTCTTGCTGCATGTTGCAGGGCAATGCCCGGAAAACAGTTTCATCTACTCCAGGAGGGAGACATAATTCACAATCTACAATGTGCTCTCCATGTGATGGGACAGCCTGGTCTCCTTCTACAGTGCATATTTTATTTTGTTTTCTTGAATTATTTGTCTTGTCTGATTTATCAAATCCATGTTCCTCTGTGAAATTGTTAATACTTTCGCCAGCTGGAAAGGCAACAGATTTTGAGGTCAAGTTTCTACTTCCCTCATTGCATAACATTGTAGTTTCATCCTGTCTTGTGGTCACAGTTGCTTTTTCATCATTGTGTAATTGTTTATCAATATCCTTTGTTTCAGTTGGTTCTATTTTTGCTGAGGTTATAGGTGGCAAACAACTGTTACACTCCTGGATCTCTCTGTTACCTGCTGTGGCCACAGTCTTTTCAGCAGATATTTGCAGACAAGTAGAGAAATCTGATTTTGGATTAAACTTTTTGCCATTGTTGTTTTTGGACCTCAAAAAGGCTTCAGATATAGGTCTTTCACACTGGGTGTCTTTGGAAATCAAAGAGGCATTTGACTTGGTTTGTGCACCTTTAGTTGCAGAGTTTCTTGATGCACTTGTGCGACTGGGATGTGGACTCATCTCACATGCCTTTCCTGGTGAGAAGTAGGTCAGGATGCCCTTACAGGAGGATGGCTTAGCAACCAGTTTTGCAAAGCACACATTGATGAGTGTAAGGTGGAAGGGTTCCTTGACTAATACCACTTTCTGGAAGAGTCCACAAAGCAAACCCATCAGGTGGTCCTTTATCTTCTCTCTACAACCTGGAAGACAGAACAAGAAAAATGTTGGAAAATAGAACTGCAACATGCAATCAGAGTTATAATCTCTTCTTTTTTTGTAGATACCTGTACAGTGGTACATCTTTTGAGAGATCACCCTCTCTTGAAAGACCTTTTTGTAAAACCCCTGAGTCCTATTCTTCCTGTTATGGTACCTCAAATGAGAGACCACCCTCTCTTGAAAGACCACTTTTATGAGGCCCCAAAGTGTGGTCTCTCAAGAGAGGTACTACTGTACGTGTATGGTCTTCTGGGTAGATTTTCATGGAACTCACAACTTCCCTGATTGCATATTCGGGAGCTATCATTAAACCACAACATGTCTGGTGTCAAACCAGTGGTTTGTGTATTGCCCTGAAATGTCCAGCAATATGAAACTAAAATTCATCCTACCAAGGCCTCCACTACTTAAGTATGGAAGCAGTTAACCCCCTAAACCCAGCAAAGAAAGCTGGTGGTCAAATTGTACCTGCTCCAATGTTTTTGACTAATTTCAACAGTAATGAAAAACACTGAACGAGAGTTCCAGATGATACCTAGCAAGATGATTGATATATATATATATATATATATATATATATATATATATATATATATATATATATATATTTTTTTTTATTCCATACTCAAGGTACATCTTCAATACATCACTTCTCAGTAGCTTCCCATATCTCCAATGGCCCGCACCAACTAAAACTGTTGACTCAGTTTTAATTTAAAAGGAGAGGCTTTAATCAGCTCATATACATGTAATCAGGACTTGACCTTTTAAAGCCCACAGCACTGAAACTGATATACTTAACATGGTAACTGGAAGCACATGATTTGTGATGTAATGTGGAGAAATAGCTGAAAAATGATTGCCCAGTGTCATGGCAAATGCCAACTTTGATTTGCCTCCAGACCCTGGTTGACAGGTGTCGCTGTGTAACTGCCTGATTAGCATAACTTGTGCTTAAAAACATATCAGCAGTCACGTTGTACCAGTCATACATTGCATTATGCTACTGTACACACTTTTTTCTGAGAAAAGTTATGGCTATGTCAATTCCATAATACTTCATGAGCTTAATTCATTAGCTTTTCACTCCCTGCCCCCCCCCCCCCTTTTTTTTTAACACAAGACTTTCGAAGTGCAGCAACTTTTGTTCTTGTTCATATGAAGTGGAGAGAACTGATCACTGAAACAGTTTTTTGTTTTTCACATGCTTAATACCCATGTTGCAATATCTTTATTTTTTTTAATCAGATTACCTATTTACTGTCATTTATACCTATTTTCCACATTTTTCTGTGTTAATGCAACCATTACCACAGTGGTACCTGCTGTATGCAACCACTGCCATGAGCAGTCCCATTGCTTTTTGTGGTCACTAGGCTCGGACATAGGAGTCAATTTCCTTGTGAAATTTACCTGCGGTGACAGGTCACCTGCTCTATGTGGCCACTTTTTCTTGGCAGAAGGGGTGGCCACATACAGCAGGTACCACTGTACCATTGTTTATGGTATCCTTACCTTTATACAGATGTGTCTGTTACACATGTAGCTCTACACAAGGTATTTTTACCACTTTAATGCCACCTACAAAATCTATTTTTGCTGTTTTTGCCCATTCTACTGATCAGACAATTTGTACTATTTTGGACTGACTGGTTTCCACAAATAGTTCATCTCCATTCATTTGTTGAGACAAAGAGACTTTTTATAGCCAAATAAAGCCATGCACCTGCATTTATCTCCCAGAGTTTGCATCTTCATAATACCATAATGAACTCAACACCTGACAGCCTGCATGCATGCACGTGCTATTTATAGATCGTGCTGCACACGGTCCTGTTGATGTGTACTGCATGGGTTTATAAACACTCTTATGGTTGTCATGCATAGAGGCAGACATTATTTAACCCTTTCCCCAATAAACTGGCCAAAACTGGCTGGTGGTCAAATGCCGTCTGCTTCAGTGTTTTCATCTAATTGCTACTTACTGTACAGTAAAAACAATTTGACTCAGGATTGTAGATGAGACCTATCAAGATCACATGCCCCAGGTCAACAGCTTTCCTTGGCATGGGTTGGGCACTTAAGGTCCTCTCCATGCCAAGGAAAGCTGTTAACTCAAGACCTAATTCAAGGGGGGAAAGGGTTAAGCAACAAACACAAACATCAATTTAAAGCCCATTAAAAGACAGAATTCCATAATGTTACTACATACAAGATATTCAAGTTAGTTGCAACCTCACCAAGATGTGACAGACCATGGGTCCATTCACGTAAATATTAATTTTGCCTCGTCTTGACAGTAAACACCATTCAAAACCTGGAAGTCTCTCGTTTCCCCCAGAAAGACATCTAAAATATACACTTCCTCTTGATTATCATGGTTACATATATAGGAGGTGGCCCACAGGTAAACGCTGGGCTGTACAAGAACACATCAAGATGCTGATCCATATATACATGTACCAATTCCCGTGAGCACATGGCTATAGGGTATCACTGGGATATAAAGAGCTACAAATAGTAACTGCTTTCCTGGGGTCTTGGGGGGTCAAGGTTACTGGCAGATTTGGATACAGAAACCTGGATGCGAGGTTGAAGCTGGTAGGTCCGTGTGTTGCACAAGCTCATTCAGCACTGTGGACTCCTCTGTGATGTACATATACACCTGGAGATTGGAAGCTGACCTCAGCCAGGAACCATGGAGGACAACTGACTCCATATAGAAGATTGCAACTTCCTTTGCTCAATGTCAGAAATAGCACCAAGTTGATACAAGTCAGGAGTTTGAAGACACGAAAAAGGGGTACAAGGGAAAATTTCAAGAGAAAGCAACATTTATTTTGTAAGTGGCCAATGGAATAATTGTCATTGGTACAAGTAAGTAAACACAGTATTGGTTTTTGCCAACACTTGGTCATCTGCAAGCCACATAGAACATAAACTAAAATATCCCCATCCCTCCTACGAAAAATTCAAAAAAAAACCCACAAAAACAACATTGTGTCTGAACTACATGGGCAGGTACTTTATATCTTGGCTAAAGTGTGAGCTGGTTAATCACCTGTATTACCATACCACACTTACTTTATCCTCATACAGATGTTTAATATAATTTCCTTTCATGACTTCAACGTACAAATATCAAGTTTGAAAATGACATTGTAACATGTGCGCCCTTTACCACCCCCACCCCTTTGATTGCCTAATTCTACTTCTTAGGTCTAGAAAGACATAAATATCAAGGCAAGTATCAAACATTTTGCCATCCTTTTGATATATAATCATTTCTGTAATATGTCTATAGTGATTCACACATGAAGTTCATGTGACTAATTTCTAAAGCACTGGGCCAGTAGTTAAGTAAAGGTATGGGCATATGTTGGATTCATGTCAGACTAAAATACTAGAACAGTTGTCCCAAACAGACCCGATACTACCCACTTTGCACATACATATGGGTCATGTGACCTTAGAAATGAGGTCAATGTCACCAAAATGTAATCAGGTCAACAAAATGTGTAAAGGTATAACTGAGGTAAATTGAGTTTCTGGTGGCCTGTGAGTCGGGAGATGTTTTGCCTGCGAGGATTCTGCTACAGACAGGCAGTCGAACAAGCCAAAAACATGGCACCCACAAATATCGCTTGTGGGGGTACAAGAAAAAACATTCATTATCCACAGGCTGCTTATGCCATCAGGGTGTGGATGGTACAACCAGAAACTTAAGATTAAAATACGATTGATGTGAAATCAAAGCTGTAAATGTAAAATATGGTAGAAAACATGCTAGGCATATGCTGAAATACATTAGTGCCTGGTGTTTATATGAACACTCCTTCTACGAGTACCAGCCAAAGCTAGTCACATATGGCAGGTGGTCTTAAATTGCAGGTAAAATTACAAATATAGAACACTGGGTCTTCAGAAATATGTTGGTAAAGTCCACATGGTCTCACAGCAGTGGTCTTTATAATTACAGGTACTACTGTATACATGGTGCCTGCACAAAAAGCATGACTCCAGTGAACTGACTGCTCACCAAGCATTCAACAATAGACAAAAATTACAGCATTACTGTGAGTCTGACACAGGAAGCTACATGTGGAATGAGCAGTCTCAGCCAGACCAATGATAGGTACATGACTGAACCCAGTCTTCCTCCTTTACCCTTTCCCCTTAAACCTGCCAAAACCGGCTGGAGGTCAAATGTCGTCTGCTTAAGTGTTTTCAACTAGTTTCAACAGTTATGAAAAACAATTTGAATGAGAAATGTACATGAGACTTATCAAGATCACATGCCCCAGGTCAACAGCTTTCCTTGGCATGGATAGGGCACTTAGTACCCAACCAATGCCAAGGAAAGCTGTTGACTCAGTCTTAATTCAAGGGGGAAAGGGTTAAATTAAGACTGAGTCATCAGCTTTCCTTGGCATGGATCATAAGTTATTATGATAGATCTTTTTATACAATTCCCATTCAAACTGTTCTTCATTAGACAGTAGTGTCAAAAAAAAAAAAAAAAAAAAACTGAACCAGACAACATTTGTCCACTGTTTGGGGGATAGGTTTACAAAATATTAAGGCTTGCACTTAAGAGCTCAACAACTAGTCATCCTTTGAGATGGTATGACACATAACATACTACTCCACTGTGAGTCTGAAGGCCACAGACTACAGTTATAAATCCTTCTATTTTTCCTATTAGCATTTTTCAGTCTAAAAAATCAGCATTTTGGTATTTTAAAATTCCGTGACCGGCATTTAACAGATAAAAATGTCAGAAAAACATGGATGGATTTTTGTCATACAATTCCCGGCTCGTTAATTTGTGATAATTGAAATACAAAACAACACCTGGATGTCAGCTTTATACAGGTGTATGAACCGTGCTCTTGCCAGGGTCACATCATTGTCCTTCCCCACCATAAAGTTCCCACCTGGCCTGGAAGACAGTGCACCTATATGACCACCAATGAAGCTACTCTGTGATGCAGCAAACCTGACTTAGCTTACTTTATTTAAACAGAAGCTACAGCATGCTGAAAACACAGTATTTTCACAATTACGGACTATCTCCGTTGGGATGCGCAACCGGCCAATCACAACTGTGGTCTGTAACCTGAAGGGTCTTCCATGGGGTGGAACCTTAATGATTCCTATCAAACTTTAATTAGAGCATAATACATGGAGGCGTTCTGGAGATATCATGGTAACAAGCCCTAACAACATCTAATTAAGCTGCCATTTGCTCAAATTAGGTCATGGTGACACCAAAATCTAATCAGTTCCTATTGTCGTGTAAGATAATTATACTGCAAAATGTGAACAAAATGCATAGAAGCGTTCTGGAGATACCGTGGTAACGAGCCCTAACAAACATGTAATTAGGCTGTCATTTGCTCACATTAGGTCATGATCTAATCAGATCATCCTGGCATGCAAGATAACCATGCTATAAAATTTGAGCAAGATACATGGAAGCATTCTGGAGATATCGCAGTTACTATAATGAGCCCTAACAAACATATAATTAGGCTGCCATTTGTTCAAATTAGGTTATGGTGACACCAAAATCTAATCAGTTCATCTTGGCATGCTAGATAGGCATACATGTACTGCCAAATTTGAGCAAAATACATTGGAGCATTCTGGAGATATAGCGGTAACCAGCCCTAACAAGCAAGACATTAAGCTGCCATTTGCTCAAATTAGATCATGGTGACTCTTAAATCTAATCAGTTCATCTTGCCAGATAAGATAAGCACATTGTCAAATTTGAGCAAAATACATGGAGGCATTCTGTAGATATCGAGGTAATTTGAATGTGCACAACTGGACCGACGGTCAACCCGAAAACAGAAAGAGTCTCACCTGTGGGGCGGACTCTTTAAAAGAGTGACTTGAGACAGAAGGTGAGGATTTGAATGAAAGCTCTGTTGATGGGGAATTAAAATCTTCACTCAATTCCTATTTAATTACCCTGTCGCCTTATAACACCACAGCATGTTTACCGCAATGCATCTTGGGGGATCGCCGGGGACAATTTCAGCCAGCAGTTCAGACTCACAGTGGAGTAGTACGTTAGATGCAGTGTTGACTCTTGCCGATGTGACACACATATGTTCACGTTCTGATCAGAGAAAGTTAGAAAATGCCACACGTTAACTGTTGCATGCCAAAGTGCACAAGTTCTAAAAGGAAGACACCTGGACTCAGTTTTCACCAGTTGCCGTCAGACAAAACATAGAGGAAAACCTGGATCAAACTGATTAGAAATCCGTGAAAACTTCCCGTGCACACAGACTTTGTTAGATCGAGATTTCCCACAAGTTGAACAGAACCCTGACAGCACAGCCATCATTGTAGCTCTTCCTTGGGGTTGTCCTCTACTATTGTAGAAGGTAGTTTTGCACTAGGGATGCTGTTTTCATCTAATATTATGAGGACATCAGCCATACTGCATAGCATACCATGTTCTACTATATACGCTGCTTTGACCTTTGTCCCCGGCAATCCCCCTCACTGCAGTGCAGTGACATAATAAGTTTTCAAGGTAATTTCAACCTCATGCGCAGTAGTCCATGACTAGCAACACACTGTTAGGCCCCAGAATGTCAGCAGTACATGATGTAAGTAGAGTAAACCCTGTCCAAGCGGGTACCTCTACTAAAGTGGGCAGCTGCCCTGTCCAAGTGGGTACCTCTACTAAAGTGGGCACCTGCACTGTCCAAGTGGATACCTCTACTAAAGTGGGTACCTCTACTAAAGTGGGCAGCTGCCCTGTCCAAGTGGGTACCTCTAATAAAGTGGGCACCTGTCTGCCTTTTCTTCAGTTCAAGTCTGATTTTCTTGCATTTCTTGTGTTAATTGACCCAGTGCCAAATAAGTACCTGCTTCACATGGGCAGAAAGGGACTTTCTCAATTCTTGATTTGTATCAGGTTAATAACAAAATTCTGCCATGGTAAGCCAGTGGCTAATAACCTTTCACACTTAAAGAGCTGACACTCACATTACCCATTTCTCCCTGTTAGGTCATGTAATTCTCATACAGTGGTCTCTGCCATGAGAGAGCAAAGTATCATACTTATGGAGAAATTGGCCAGAAACTGTCCTAGGATGAGCAATTTATTATTTAGCCAAGGACATGCTATTCAGACTGGACTTACAGTATGAGTGCTAATCTGTTTAATGGTCAAGGAGGTGTGAAAACTTTAAAGCAACATCACTGGCCTGAAGCGTGGTAATTCCCAGTGCTCGGGCTGATTGATCTTCCTTCAGGGTTGCCAAATTTTGTACCATTGCATTTACAGGGTTGGCATTTTTGCAACCAATTTGAATGTTGCCTGTGACACAATCAAAACCATTCTAATCATGTTTATGACAAAGAAAGGTGCATTTTGGTGTATTTTTCGTCAGACAACAAGATATGTTTGTAAAACATAGATGCCCCCCGCCCTCATTACCCTTAGCCTCGCTACCCTATTGATAGTGGTAGATGCGGCACTCATAACCTTACAAAATTAGTGAAGGTTGATCATACATCAATGACAGAAAACTGTACCAAGGTCACCCATCTTCATTCTCAAGCTAGTCTTTATAGGGAACCATAAAGCTGTGCAACATAAAGTCATAGCTCTAAAGTACAAGTTATCATGCAGAAATCATGAAACCATATTAAGTAAAGTGGCTCTGTGACATTTGGAATTTGGTCAAGGTCACCCATGTTCGATTAGATTATATGGACTATAATCTTGTACAATAGAAAAGTCCTAGCTTCAAAACCTCTTCAGTTATCATGCAGAAACCAAAGTTAAATCAGGTGAATATGTGACCTTGAAATTTAGATCAAGGTCACCAAACTTTCCATTTCTTTTAGCCCTTAACAAGGACTACATAGCAGTGCAGTATCCAAGTCCTTGCTCAAAAACTTCTTCAGTTATTGTGCAAAAACCACAGGAAGTCTACTGTCTGTTTGTGACCCTCAAAACTGGGTCAAGGTCACCCATCTACAAACTCAAACTAGCCCTTATAGGCAACCATAAAGCTGTGCAATATAAAAGTACTACCTCTAAAATACAAGTTATCATGCAGAAACAGTATTCAACTAAGTGGCTCTGTGACCTTTGAAATAAGGTCAAGGTCACTCGTCTTCAAACTTGACCTAGCCCCGAATACTGACAATTATCCAGTGCAATATAAAAGTCCTAGCTTAAAAACCTCTTCAGTTACCTTGTGGCAACCAAAGTTAACTCAGGTACCAATGTGACCTTGAAAACTAAATCAAGGTCACCAAACCTTAAACTTCTTCTATCCCTTAGCAAGAACTATAGACCTGTAAAGTATCCCAGTCCTAACTTAAAAACTTCTTGAGTTATTGTGCGGAAACCACAGGAATTCTACAATCTCTCTGTGACCCCGAAAACTGAGTCAAGGTCACCCATCTTCAAACTCAACCTAGCCCTTACAGAGAACCATAAAGCTGTGCAATATAAAAGTCCTACCTCCAAGGTATAAGTTATCATGCAGAAAGCATGAAACCATATTGAATAAAGTGGCTCTGTGACCTTTAAAATGAGCTCAAGGTCATCCATCTCCAAACTTCGACTAGCCCCAAATATGGACTATAATCCTGTGCAATATAAAAGTCCTAGCTTAAAAACCTTTTCAATTATTGTGCGGAAATCAAAGTTAACTCAGGTACCAATGTGACCTTGGAAATTAGGTCAAGGTCACCCATCTTCAAACTTTGCCTAGCTTTTGACTAGAATAATACACCTGTATAGTATCAAAGTCCTACCTCAAAAACTTTTTGAGTTATTGTGCGGAAACCACAGGAATTCTACAATCTATCTGTGACCCCGAAAACTTGGTCAAGGTCACCCATCTTCAAACTCAACCTAGCTCTTACAGTGAACCATAAAGCTGTGCAATATAAAAGTCCTAGCTCCAAGGTATAAGTTATCATGCAGAAAGCATGAAACCATATTCAGTAAAGTGGCTCTGTGACCTTTAAAATGAGCTCAAGGTCATCCATCTCCAAACTTCGACTAGCCCCAAATATGGACTATAATCCTGTGCAATATAAAAGTCCTAGCTTAAAAACCTTTTCAGTTATTGTGCGGAAACCAAAGTTAACTCAGGCACCACTGTGACCTTGGAAATTAGGTCAAGGTCACCCATCTTCGAACTTCGCCTAGCTTTTGACTAGAATAATACACCTGTATAGTATCAAAGTCCTACCTCAAAAACTTTTTGAGTTATTGTGCGGAAACCACAGTCTACCAACAGACCGACAGACCGACCGACATGTGCAACCCTATATGCCCCACCTTCTTCGAAGGGGGGCATAATAAGAACAAATTTAAAGTTATTGCATCTATCACCTCTTTTGTTGTCAAAATAACAAGAAAATACATATTTTGTACCTTCAGTTACCACTTTTGCTGCCATTCTGTTCGAGTGGCTGTAGATTAAGCCTGAGTAAACAATGATGTTACTGATTCAAGTGGGCAGTGGTGGTGACTTTGAAAATATTGGTCTGAAGGTTACATAAAATAATCATAAATAATTGATGAAGCTATATTCAACATTTTTTCAGATATTGTGTTAATGCTGTTTTTTTTCTTTAATGTAGTACTGTGACCTAGTGACCTATTTTTCGATAGGCACCTGACGCACCTCAATGGCCCCATGTGATAAAAAATTGGTCTCTGTATGAAGTGAGTATTTAAGGAGTTTGGGTGTTAACAAGGCATGGACGGATGGAGGGACGCATAGGTGATGACCATACCCCTCCAGCCTAAAGGCCGAGGGGTAAAAACCCACAGATTGAAGTGGCAAACTGATTGTCAACAACAGCATTACATGAGATCATGCACACAACATGACCCGGAGCAAGTGCTCAACTGGAAAGCACCGTGTGTTTTTTTTTTAGCACTTTGGGTACTCAGCTCAGCCAATGATCACAGGCAGCAACCGTGACAGATCAAAAGTGGAGTACCTGGTTCGTAGTCCATCTGAGTATCACGCCCCAGATTTAACTGATGACAAAGGAAAATTGGCCACATAAAATCATCAAAAAGCAAGTCTGCATGGCAAGGACTAAAATCTACACTATATCAATTTTAGATGGCTAAATGTAATGTATACATGTATTTCTTGTGTTGTATTCAGAAATCTCTTCATAATGGGAGGCTGCAAGGACCTGCCAGCTGCCAAAGATATAGTAGAAGACCTACGAGGTGTATGCAGCCCCAACCCTGGCCTGCCAAATGGTATACCCCATTACCCTGATGAGGTTTTCCCTTGGCTACAGTTGGCACCACTGGAGAACGAAGACTGGGATTTGGACATGCTGATCTGGGGAGAGCATGCACCATTTCAATTACATATCGACCATGCTGACCTGCGACAATTTGTTGTCTATATTTAAATCTGTTCCAATTTTTGTGTAAGATATAAGATGGATATGTACATACCCCATTCTAATTTCAAATAGTATATACTGGGTATACATAAATTAAGATTAACTTTCATAGAAAATGGACAGGTTCCATTGCAGTGCTACACAGTCATTTTATGTAGATATGAGTTTAAACATATTTATTTATACTGGATTGCCCAATAGTATACAACATTGCCTAATCTAGTGGTTGTCCAGACATGGAGAAGGACAATTGTATTAACTGTCTATCACTGGAGATAAGAACATCCCATCACTGGGTGATTTCCCTTATCCAGGGGTAGATTTTATGATTTTTAGCTGGTAGCCAGAAAGGCCACCAGCAGGTAAAATCTGGTGTAACAGTTCCTTCTGAAATATTGGTGGTCACCTACCAAAGTGTGTATTTCTACATTATTTTCAGTGAATGAATATAATGCTCACAAATGGCATAGACCTATTTTGTTTTATTAAGACGTGAGTGAATCAGTGACCCTGATGAAACAGCAAAATAAATATTGCAGTACCCAAAATTTTTGTTGGTCAAACAGACTCCCACTGTAAGCTATGGTGGTGATCCGTAACTTCTGTTGGGTGTCTGCGGATCACCGGACAACCATTAAATTGAACCCTGCTTATCTTAACTCATTCCACCCTGATAGAAGACTGAGTCAACAGCTTTCCTTGGCGTGCTCTGGGCGCATTGCGCCCAGAGCGCGCCAAGGAAAGCTGTTGACCATGGGCATATAATTTGGAATGATCTTCCATGCAAGTTTCATCCAAAATATTGAAAAATAATCCCTAAATTAGTAAAATACAATTAGCAGACGACATTTAGATATTAGCGGGAAAAAGCGTCATCAGGGTGGAATGAGTTAAGCACAAAATGTATGTAGAACTACACTTAGTTTATCAGTATCATTTTGAAAAATCTACTTATAAAATAACCTTACTGTGCTTTATTAGTATTTTTGTGTTGTCCAGATGACACAAAATAGAACATTTGTTTTTTTTTAATATCCCTTCCGAGATCCCTTGTTGGGGGTAAAACCATCTGCAATATGCAATTCTGCAATAATTACCTGTAATCCATTTAGCGTGACTTTTTTGCCTTATGACAATGGTGTCTTTAAGTTACTGGTAGAGTATTCATTTAGTTGGCCACATAAGCTCTAGATGATCTGACATTATAGGAAGCATATGATATATAAGGGCAACATGCAGAATTGTTTTAACCCTTTCCCAAAACCGGCTGGTGGTCAAATGTCGTCTGCTCTAGTGTTTTCAACTAATTTCAACAGTTATGAAAACAATTTGACTGAGAAATGTATATGAGACTTATCAAGATCACATGCCCCAGGTCAACAGCTTTCCTTGGCATGGGTTGGGCACTTAGTGCCCAACCCATGCCAAGGAAAGCTGTTGACTCAGTCTTAATTCAAGGGGGAAAGGGTTAATTGCAATATGATTACTAAAGGAGAATATTTTGATGTTGCCACAGTGACATAGGTGTATCTCAGTGTGTATTGACAGTTTCTTGTCGCCAGTCTAACCATTTTTGCCTCAATTTAGGACAAGTGATGTGTTAACTCTCCCAACACAGCTCAGAATTTTTCTGTCCTGACTGAGGATTTTGCTAACTCATGCAGACAATGGGGTTTGCCTTCATATGTCCAGCCCTGTCAAAGACCTTTGTACAAAGTACCCCACAGGTTAACACAGTATTAAAGACATATCAGAGACACTGTAATACACGTACCCTGCATGTGAAAGAACCAACAAAGATATGTATGTATGTATATAACATGAGGCTTGACAAATATGGACTAGGAACTGGGTCCGGATCTGTACCTGAACATTGCAAAAAAAACAAAACAAAGTAGAAATCTGATATTCTGCATGTTAACAAGGATGACCATTGTTGTTGTGTCTATACCAAAATATATTCCCTAAGGTGTCTCAAATTTCAGATATTGAAAAATTACCATCAATGGGATACCATGGTATCCTATGGTATCCCATTGGACAGCCCATGGTATCCAATATATATATATATATATATATATATATATATATATATATATATATATATATATATATATATATATATATGTATGTGTATATGTATGTGTATATGTATGTATATATATATATATATATATATATATATATATATGTATGTATGTATGTATGTATGTATGTATGTATGTATGTATGTATATATATATATATATATATATATATATATATATATATACATATATATATATACATATATATATAATATATATATATACACATACGTACATACATACATGTATATAAATTATAATGTACAATAATCCTCCGCTGTTCAGCCCTCTTCCCCATCAACAAGAAGCCCTGCCCCACTTCTCTATGCAGCAAATGTGGGACATATATTTTCATTTTATCTCCCCTTGAAGAGAGGCCAATCAAGTCATCCAATTTATATGGCCACATATTTCTGGTGCACTTGGGGTGGCCTTATGAGAGTGGGACCACTGTACACAATACAGGGTACATGTATTACATTTAGTGCACTATACACAATACAGGGGTATTACAGTGCTGCCACTGCCTAATTACAAAAAAAAGTACCCAATTTAACTTTAAAAAAGTATAAATTTTCAGAAAAAAAGTATAAAAAAAGTATAAATCTAAAGCAACTCACCGGTATTGCAGCAAAATTATACTGTAACAAGAGAGCTATGTGAAGAGCCCATCCTCAGCAATTTGTGCACTTTACACAATACAGTGTAAAACTTAATGCAATGTGCACACTGCAGTTCTAACTGATTCCATGCAGATCAAGGCAAATGGATGGAAGCACCATGCTCCATGTCAACAGCTTTCCTTGGCATGGGTTGGACACTTAGTGCCCAACCCATGCCAAGGAGAGCTGTTGACTCAGTCTTAATTCAAGGAGGAAAGGGTTAAAGGATGTAAACACAACAAGTTTATGATCCAGACACATTATGTGATCTTGGAACAGGGAGAGGGTCTCCCTCCCTGTTGGAGACAGTCCTCTCCCATGGGTGACTCACAGAGCAGAAAACCCCTGTGTAACCCACTTACACATGTATTAATCAGTGAACATGTTCATCAAACCACATGCCAACACAGTCACCTGTGATGACTATCACAAGCCAGTCCTACTGTCCAGTCAGGATGAACATGCCGACCCATAATTGATGTCACAATACAGGGTAATGTCTAGATGTTCCCTAGTAATGTTACATGGCCCTATATAAAGGCCATGCACACAACGCATCATTCAGTTTTGACTGAACCACATATAACTGTGCAGCTGAAAGATTTCAACTGCATGCACTAGTGGTCATAAGATTATAGTTATGCTCAGCCTGTGATCAGTCATTACTCATTAGCCTCTGGTGAGTTCAGTGAAGGACGAAACCGGTCAGGCTTATTTGGCACACCGTGTATCTATTCTTATCAACACTTGCCCAGTCTTCCTATTACTAACAATTGTGTCTGTACATTTCAATCATATTCATTCATACCGATACCTGTCAATTCACCTACTTTCACACACGGATTGTCAAGTCCACTGTATTTTCATTTTCATTTTCACTTGCATGCAAAAAAACCATGACAGTTTCTACACATGTATGTAAGTACATTTACAGCATATCTATTTTGTACCAGAGAGTGAACCTTATGCATGTCAAGTTTGCCATAACAAGTAGTTCAACAGGGATTGTTAATATTTACAACTAAATTAACTTAATTTTTTTTTAACTTAATGCTTTACAGCTGTGTATCTGCTAAGATTTTTTTATAATAAAGTTGGTTACTGGTTTAACCAAATCAAACCTCATGGCCATGCACTTGTTCTTATCAATTGAACAAACCCTGAATGCATACTCAAGAAACTAAGTGAATGGGTAAAACTGAAAAAAAAAGTATTGCTTTTAACACAATTTTTGATGTGGAATCTAAAGCTGCACAGTGGCCTGGGCAGCTTTTGAAGAGGGCAGGGCAATTTAATTGAAAAAAGGCACTTTAAATACAGGAAATGGAACTCAAAGGGCTCATACCGAAATGAAAGCCTAAAAATAGATCCCATTTAAACATGAATAAACTAGAAGCCGATCAGTGACTGAAAACCCCTCGGCCAGGACGAATGGACAGACAGACGGACCAACGCGTAGCACCTCAATGGTCCTCTGTGACAAAAATTTTGTCTCTGTAAAGTGAGTATTTTTGGAGAGATGGCATTAACAAGGCATGGACGGACGGAGGCATAGGTGACGCGATACCCCTTTGGCCTAAAAGCTGAGGGGTAAAAACGGAAATCTGTAACAGGTTTACCAACTTAAAGTGAATAAATTGAATGCTTTTGTATGACGCAATATACTGTTTTTAAGATAATTAATGTCAAAATATTCTGCAATAGGTGAAAAAATCTTAAAAAAACACAGGGAGGAAAAAGAAATGGATGGAAGCACAGAGAAAGGGCAGGGAGCAAAACAAAAAGGCAGGGTAAATCTACCCTCTATTTTACACTGCACAGAACACTGTTCCATGCACTCTTGCACGAATTGTTCCTGATCCACAGAGAACCCTGCTCCATGCACTCCTGCACGAATTGTTCCTGATCCACAGAGAACCCTGCTCCATGCACTCCTGCACGAATTGTTACTGATCCACAGAGAACACTGCCCCATGCACTCCTGCACCAATTGTTCCTGATCCACACCCACCTAAACTCACTTTTCTTCTTGTTTGTGTTTATTTGTGGTGAAACTGTGTGTGAATGCTACTTTGTTTTTGTGATAGCAAGAAGTTGGACACTAGCTTCAGATTAAAAAAATCAATGTGAAAGTATACTGAGTTTCTAATTGTTGTAGCTGGATGTGTATCTACTTTCATTAAAAAATAGACTGTTGGTTCACAAGACTCTTGCATCATCACACAGTTCGTTTGGTTCAATTCCTGGGATGCCACCATATGGCTCCGAAAAGGAAATTGTTAACACTTGAGCAGAAAATGTGCTCTGTTCGAAGATTCAGTTGCTGGGATGAGCCAATGCAGAAAGTATTAGGTATCAATTTGCGTCCGAAAAAAATAGGTACTTTGTCTTAAAAAGAAAAAGGGAGATTTCAGATGCATACAAAAACAGCCTGAACTTAAAAAACAATGAATAATTTTAATCTGCTGGGAAAAATGAAGACCTCAAGGGTAAAGTGGTAATGTTGTTCTGAACTGGAGCATGATCAAATTTAGTGGGACACAAAGTCAACAGGATGTAACATTGCTTAGACATAAAAAGGTGGCAGGTCAACAAGTTAATGAGTATTGCAGAGCAATACATAGTCCCCCGCTCGTCGCCCACGAGGTTGAATGGAATACTATATAAGGGTGTGACCTAGATGAAAAAAAAAATTAAAAGGCCCTTTAAAGTGACCCACATATTTGACCTGGTGACCTAGTTTTGCTTTATGGCACATTCTTAGATTAAGCTTCACATTTGTGTAACATTTCATTAATCTAAGTAAAAGGACAAAAAAGTTATGGCCCGGACAAGATTTTGAATGGATTTCACAGTGACCTAGATATTTGACCTAGTGACCTACTTTTGCCATGTGACACAACAACTCCCCAGGTACTATTAAAATAATAAATTTGGTAGCTGTAGGTATTATAGTAAGGGAAATAAGGCATGGACAAGGTTTTACATGGAGTTTACACTGTGACCTAGATATTTGACCTAGTGACATAGTTTTGCATCGTGACACACTTTTAGGTCCTAATACATTATCAGTAAAATTTTATAACAAGAAGTCAAAATTTTTTAAGAATTACAGTAAGGACATGAAAATACTGTACATTTATGTATTACTGTGACCCAAATATTTGACCTAGTAACCTAATTTTACTTTACGACACATTTCCATGTTAAGTTTCACATTTGTGTAAAATTTTATCAATCTAAGTAAAAGGACAAAAATGTTATGGCCCCGACAAGTTTTTACATGGATTTCACATTGTGACCTAGATTTTGAACCAAGTGACCTACTTTTGCCATCCTACACTCCAGCACCCAAAGAAGTATGCACATAACAAAGTTAGTAGCTGTAGGTATTATGGTATAAGAAATTTGGTGCTGACAAGGTTTTACACATAATTTTATGCTGTGACCTATATATTTGACCTAGTGACCTAATTTTCCCTCATGACATACTTTTGGGTCAAGGTACATTATCATGTAAAATTTTATAAAAAGAGGTCCAAAAGTTAAAAAAATTACAGTCAGGACCTGAAAATTCTGTATATTTACATATCGTGGTGACCCAGATATTTGACCTAGTGACCTAGTTTTGCTTTATGACACTTTCTTAGACTAAGCTTCACATTTGTGTAACATTTCATGACTCTAAGTAAAAGGACAAAAAAGTTATGGCCCGGACAAGATTTTTCATACATATGTATTCTGTGACCCAGATATTTGACCTAGTGACCTACTTTTGGCACACGATACACCTCTATCCTTGGAAGTACAAACACATTAAATTTGGTAGCTGTGGGTGTTATGGTGTTGGAAATATGCCCCGGAGAAGCTTCGGACGGATGGACTGACAGACGGAAGGACGGACGGACGGACGAGGTGCAAACCTATAGTCCCCCACCAAGTGGGCGGGGGACTAATTAACTCTTTAAGTGCCAAATTTTGGACTGAGCTTTTCTCTGGAACTAGAGGCATGATGGTACTTGAATGTTAAGTCTTTTTGGGAGGAATACAAATCTGAGATCCTAAGGATAATTCAGACTAGTTTGACTTTAGTAGATCGACTTTAGAGAGAATTGACACTTAAAGAGTTAAAAGATTGAATAGACAAAAGAGATACATGCACGCATGGTGGAGTGCAATTGGGGATCAAGAAGATGCTGGCAATGTGATGATCATGTGTGCAAACGCCATGCCATAACTGATGGGAAAATAGTGGACAGTACCACAGAGCATCACATCACTCATGCCCCTCATTCTGTAGATGTCCAAGTGTTGTTCAACTATATTTTGATGTAAATGTTGCATTGCATTACCAAAAGAAACTACAAACACATGTAATACATACACGTAGTCTGCCAATACAATTACATGTACTATGTGTACTTGGGCCATGTGCAAGTTTGAATACAAGGGGTAACATCCATAGGTGTCCTTGAGGCAAAAATGATTCCTCTCAAGATGCCATTCAGTTTAGTAATTTATATAATTTCTGTTCATAATTTATAGTTTTACAATGTTGTTGAATAATTGGCGAATTAAGCATTTATTTTATTTGACTTACTAAATTTTATTTGTGAACATTTTCCTGGTTATTTTTTTCCTTAACACTGATTTATTTTTAACTAGTAATTATCACAATTTATGGTAAAGCCACACTAAATGTGGAAAGCTTACATACACCCATACTGCTGATGTCTTGTCCATGGTGAAATCGCAATAAATTATCTGCCATCACATCAACCAATTTTGCCAAAGGAAGCCACCTTGAAGACAGCTGTTAGTGCCAGAGGTAAACTAAAGCCTCTGCTAGCTGCCTGGAAAACTAACATCACTTATAGACATGGTGTTTTACCCAGAATGAGAAATGGCTGACGGAAGACAATGATGGTCCGATCCAGGTCTTCATTACACCACAGAACCTCATGTGGTGGGTGCAGCCCATGTATCGTGATGGCACCCTTGTACGTCCCTGCACAGTGCCATCAGTTGTACACAATTTACTGTGAGGTAATGGGTCAAATTTTGCTTTGTGCATATTGTTAATTGACAGCCACATGTAAAACTACAGTAGTCCCTCCTTTGAACGATCTTCCCTAGTGGCATCCAAGAAGTGGTTACATAAAGCAGGTGGTCTCCTAAAGGAGGTTTAAGAGAGAGAGAACTGCTCAAGGTGATGCTGCAGTTGCCTGTTAAGAGTCCTTGATAATTGGACAGGGACCCTGGACCACCAGCCACATGCAACAATGGCCTGACGATTAGCAAAGCAGGAAAAATGCTGCTGTGACTATTGTCACTTACAAGTACAATAGGAGCCTAACGAAATCTTAGTCCTCCCTTTCATCGCCTTATTGTGACGATTGCACTCATTCCTGAATTCATAGTTATGCTAGTCAGCTGTTACCAAGTGGGACACGCTATCGTGACTACAGCGGAGGCTTAACTGGGAAACTGTGGGATGTAACCCCACACATCCATGGATATTTGTCAAGATTTGACAATTTGTGCGTATCAGCGCTACAGCCTGGTACTTTGCAATTGTACACAGGCATATTTGAGGCACAGTACAGCTTTAACTTGATCCAAATCACTATTTCAAACTTCCCCACTTTCTTCACATCCATACATTTTAATAGGGCTGTTGATGACCTGCTGATAGTGGTGTCCCATTTCCCCTGAAATACTGTTTTATCTCGTCGCGTGATCCTGGCGGTCAAAATTTGAAAACTAAATTTCGTTAGGTTGGTATTCAATAAGCCTCCCATCCACTCACAGCTGTGCAAACATGCATGCCCACTGCTGAGGCAGTGACCCCATGAGATGTCTACCTCTGCACCACTCCATTCCACCAGCCTCAGTTCAGCACTGTGAGGCAGGCTTGCATATTCAGTGGACTCTGTCTAAAACCTGATCTCCAGTCAATCAGCAGTGGCCACAACTATTTTAGAGCCACGCTGAACCCAAACATGCATTTCCCTTACCAGGGTTTGCATTGTGATTATGAGCCTTTTTACATAAAAAGTAGTGAGTGATGATTGTTCCATAAAATACTTCAACATGTGAATCTGACTTGATATCGCATATATTTCATGATTACAGTCTAAATTTATTTTGTGTCAATGTAGCAAATCATTTCATATTAAACACAACGTGCCCCCCTTTCCCCCTTGCACAAGACTATATTCAGACTATTTACATGGCAAAAAAGGCTTTAAACTTGCCACATTTAGTTGCACTTGCCAAAAATCCTGACCATGAATATGGAGACTAGTTTTGTTACATATGATGTGACTAAACTTGGTTTTCCTTGCATGAAAAAAATGTATCTCTTTGTTGCTAGTGAAAGGATATCAAACAAATGTATGAGTGGACAGGCTGGACAAACCCTATTTTTTCAATATATGAAAAAGCAACATTTTTTTTTTCCTTGCAGATTAAACATCACAATAGCCCCCATCACACCAAATACAATGATGTACATTATGGAGCTTTACAAGTATTGCAGTCTCTGAAATTTGAATTTGTGTGGTCCAACTACCACCCTTACATTCTATTGAATGTGGAGGTGGGTCTGACGGTCTGCAAAAACTTCCCATTAAAATTTGCTGGTGTATGATAGAGCTGAGTACATTAATCTTACAAGTTGGCTGGTATGTATCTAATGGTATATCTTAGAGATACACATACACTTCTTAAATAACAAATGTTCAGTTTACTCTTGGGTCTTAATAATCAAATTGTCTGAATGAAGGGGAAATAAGCTCCCTTGTTACGTCTTATGCTAAATTTTTATTTCAAAGCCCATTTCCCTACTTTTTCTCTGCTAGGTAGTCAATAATATTCTATGGATATATCTATGGGAAGATGAACAATTATCAGTTTCCTGTGTGGTCACACAGCCAGAAGCTCCTTCAGTAGGGCTTCAGTGGAACTGAATTTCCACTAATTATTCCTGCTTATACACTCAATGACCTCAGAACTGTACCAAGAGTAACCTCAATTCTTAGAGTTCACTGTAATTCAAATATTCATTTGGATTCAACTTTGTGTTGACAACCACTGTCACAAGAAGTCCGGAGCTCCGTGTTACATAATCACAAGCCCGTGTTTTACATAGCAACGGAAAAGTTATACTCTTCATTTTCCCCTTAGTCCCTGATGAGTTTCAGTTGAAAGGAAACCGGTCGGACCCTACTCCACTAACCATTGTGACCTCCACCCAGTATTTTTAGCTCATAAATTGTCTGAATTATTGTGTATAAGTGAACATGCACACAAAGGACATGAGGGAATACATGTAGTATGTGTGAGAAATGAACAAGCAAATAAAGTTGTTCACATGGCCATACATGTACCTAACACATGACCAGGATGGGCACCCACCTCCACTCCTTACTATCTGCCTACTAAACACCTTACATATCAACATTTCAACAGGGTCTCCACAGTGTTTGCTACCGAGAGGTTTCATTGTATACATGTATTGATTCCTCACTGATTCGCAGCTCCCTCTTACAGAAGACATGTCTGCATCCACACTGCCAGTGTTCTAACCTTGGGCCTGTACCACATTTCCTCCATTCAAAATGTGTGTGAAGGTCGAACTGTTCTCTTTACGTACACTCACAGTAATCTCTTTGTTTTCAACTCCTAACTGAATCCACCTCATCAATGCATCTGCAGACGCATACAGATCCAATATCTATACAAATAAAGTGCTACTTTGGTATTTCTGCTTGTACCAGCAAATCAACAAATCCAAGCTTGACCAAATGTATATAGTTGTACATGCTATTTAAGACCATCCCTTTTGCCAGCTAAAAGTGGTCACATATTGCAGGTAAATTTACGAAGAATCTGGACTGTGGTGCCACCAGAAATGTGGTCTCAGAGGCCAGGTAGTCTCTCATGGCAGTGGTCTTAAATTACAGGTACTATTGCATTAACTCTCTCAGGTCCAAGTCTGGACTGTGTCAACAGCTTTCCTCAGTGTGCTTTGAGCACAATGTATGCTGAGAAAAGCTGCTGACCTGGACCATTCTTATGGTATCTGAAAGATCATAACAATCGAGAAAAATTGCGTTCAGAGAACCGATTACCCTCGGCGCCAACAATCTTTTTTTCCTCAATTCTGCCATTTTTTTAAAATTTTCTTTTTTGAGACTTCACAGGCACCATAATACGATGTAACTGCACCAAAAATTTGGTGAAACTGTGATTAAACCTTCTCGAGATATTATGGTAACATTGTCCACTTGTGCGCCATGCAGAGAGCCTTAAAATAAATGCTTCAAAAGTTTCATAGCAAGTTTGAAAATAATACGAGGCAGCTGGTTTTCCATAGGAAAGTGGTCCATTATAATGTACATCTTTGATAAAAATTTGGTGAAGCTGCGATGAATCCTTGTTGCGATATTATGGTAAGGTCCTTCCCTTGTATGCCACTCAGACGGCCTTGAAATAAATACTTTCAAGTTTCATACAAAGTTAAAACTTTATAAATACCAAGAGGAAACTGGTTTTCGATAGGAATCTGGTCCATCACAAGGTGCTTCTGGGACAAAAATTTGGTAAAGCTACGGTGAATATTTTATGACATATTATGGTAATGTTGTCCCCTAATGTGCACCACTCAGACGGCCTTGAAATAAATACTTTAAAAGTTTGAAACAAAGTTTAAAAATAATAAGAGGCAGCTCCTTTTCAATAGGAACCTGGTCTATAACAAGGTGCATATTTTTTGAGATATCGCAGTAACGTCGACAATATGGATGGGTAGGCAGACAACACAGGGGACGACAATACCCTCTGGCACTTTATATACTGAGGGTAAAAACTATCTGTCAGAGAAAACAAAGGTGTTGTACAGCACAAGTATCATGTCTATCAGAAGATGATAAAACCAACTTACCAGCAGAGAGTGTGGAAAAGAGATGGTTGGGTATGGGACACTGTCTGCTTTCTCTGTTTGTCCATTTGTTTGTTGCTGTTAACTTCCTGACAGTCAGCCTTAATGTCTGTGGCACTCGACCATCTTCATAAAGCCTGTCAGAAATATAACAAGCGCCTATTCACACCACCATGATCATTCTACTGACCACATGAACAGGATGTGGCTCATATCAATTTAATGTGAAGAAAGTGGTAGATATCTGCATACAGGAATTATGGCAGTGGCAAATTAAAGACAATATGACATAATCCTGCCATCTGGTGGCAGTAAAGTTCAGAATTATATGCAGTGGGTGGACCTTCATTGTTGTAGTGGCATCTGAGCAAGACATAGCATGCTTGTAGCCTGATGTCACAGCTATACTCACTGCAGCCGATATTGCAAGGCCCCACCTTCACTTGCACAAATGACCATTTTTTGATGTTACTGTCAGTACATGTATGCCAAAATGCTGTTCACTGTGAGCAGCTATGCTAGGAAGGGTCACTGGCATGCTGCCCGAAGTTTTAAACTTTCAATCTGTAACTTGGGCCACCTTTAGGTCCACTTAGAGGGGAAACTACTGAGATTACAGAAGAACTGCTATACAGTAGTCACTCTCTTGAGCCCATGTGTGTGTGTGTGTGTGTGTGTGTGTGTGTGTGTGTGTGTTTTTTGATACTCTATTAATGACCACCTGCTATGCAAAACCATTTGTGGCTGGCAACAGTGGTGGTCCCAAATGGCAGGTCCTATAGTATTGACAACAGACTAAACAAAATTTACTAGGATGCATTTACTTACAATGTCAAGGATACAATGATGAATTTGTAAATGTCAAGAATCTTTTGCCACTAAATTGGGAGTAGCACTTCAAACTACTGGACAGTATGGGCCCACAGAAGTATGGTCAATATGTTTGGCTTCCTGCCACCATGACCCAGTCATCATAATTCATGCAAATTTAATTTGGCCATTCATTCATTTGCATCTGTAAATTTCCAAACAGTCATTTGGGGGGGGGGGGAGATCTTAGTTTTTTTAAAAAAAGTTGTGTCAAAAAGTCGCTGATCAAGCAACTCCACAGAAGTACATAAAAAATTAAGAAATTGCCCACTAAATTTAGAGACTTGAAGCCTCTCATCATACATTTGTGAATTACATGTATTATGTATCTGTATCTGTATTTGATGTTCGGAACGAGCGGGACTCGAACCTGCAACCTTTGGCACCAGTCGCCTAGCTGAAATGGGAAACGCACATATCCACTCGACCAAATCCCCATCCCTAAAAAGAATGGTTCAATGGAGGTAGTTATGTGCGAGTGCCATATCAACACGGTAATGCAGTATATTTACTGAGTCGGCATTTATTTCCAGAATCTGGGACTTAAATCCACCAGCATTAAGGAAATGCCGAAAATATATATTTGATGTTCAGAACGAGCGGGACTCGAACCTGCAACCTTTGGCACCAGTCGCCTAGCTGAAATGGGAAACGCACATATCCACTCGACCAAATCCCCATCCCTAAAAAGAATGGTTCAATGGAGGTAGTTATGTGCGAGTGCCATATCAACACGGTAATGCAGTATATTTACTGAGTCGGCATTTATTTCCAGAATCGGGGACTTAAATCCACCAGCATTAAGGAAATGCCGAAAATATATATTTGATGTTCGGGATGAGCGGGACTCGAACCTGCAACCTTTGGCACCAGTCGCCTAGCTGAAATGGGTATCACCAAAAGGCACTGGGTGGCCAACTTTGGTCTTGTAGCACATGTATATGTGCTATATGTGCATTATGCAAAATCAAACTTCCACATAATACACATTTGTGGTACATTTGGAATCATTTACCTTAATCTTTATCTATATATTGAATTAAACTTCCCTTTCTCAAGTGCCTAATGACCTTGAAATATAGGTCAAGATCACACAATCATTGGGCCATGGTGACCTAAAAAGTAGGTCACCAAGTAGGGTTTTATATACAATGTGCTCAAGCGCAATACTGATCTGGAGGCTCAATTCTCTTTGCCATTGATGTCCAAACTACAACCTACCATGCCAAAATCACCTCTTCCAACTGAACAGATCTGTTACCTTACAAGAATAGGTCAAGGTCACAGATCTTACATAACATATTAGCATTGGACATGATCTAGATATCCCCCAAACTTGGCATGTCTAATTAAATTAGTTTCAAAATATGGAATTTTGTATCTTTCAAGACATTTTAATTTATGATTTCCCTCAAATTATGGGTAGAGCCACTTGTATCATCAGCAATGTGTGATTTTGGAAAGAGTCAAGGCTGCAAACTTGTTTGTTATTATATTCTGATGCGTTTTGCTATGTCTGTAGCTCTTCAGGGAATGAGTGTATCCGCCTCTTTTGCGGACTAATATACCAGGGTGTCAACAGTCCCACGTGGATGATGTGGTAACCAGCATTTGGCACGCCATGTACGTGCACATGTCAGCGTGAGTACAACATTTCTAAGGCTGTGTCACAGCTCGGGTCCCCATAAGTCAGCATAATAGAAGTACATTCAACTGCCCCTCATGGGGTCTGGTTGTACTGTATAAATATGATTTCATCTGATTGTGAAATATTAAGGTTGGTACCCTTTGGTAGCCCTGTGTATGTCAAAGCAGTTAACTTGTGAGGTACGGAATTTTCACAAGTGTGTAGGTAGAAGTGTTAGCAGGCAGATAAACTCAGACATTGAAAAATAAATACAATATCATTAACAACCGAGATTTTGACCTCTTTAAAGAATCCCACTACATTTCATGAAGATCCATAGAAAATTAAGGATGCTGGACTGGTCACAAGATTTTCACATATTGACCTGTATATTACATAACACTGACATTGACTAAGTCCTGAAAGCTATATGGGCCTGACTCAAAAACTGTGGGGTGCAGAGCATTCACAAGATGACCCCTACACTCCATCAGGCCATTTGACCTTTACCTTCAACTCAGATTAAAAATTGTTATGTTCAAAATGTGCACCCCCATTCATGGTCTGTTTGTTCAGATCAGGTAACAATTTTTCGAGTTACTGAAGAAAAACAATAAACTTAGACAAGCACCAAAGTAAATTATCATTGGGTCACTGTGACCCAAAAAGTAGGTCACCAAGTACAGTTTTATGTACAATGTAAACAAGTGCAATTTTCATCTGGAGGCTCGATTTTCTTTGCATTGACATCCAAGCTACACCCTGCCATTACAAAACCACCTCTTCCAAATTTAAAGGCCTGCTGACCTTACAAAAATAGGTAAAATTCAATGATATTACATAACATGGTAGCATTGGACATGGTCAATATACACTATAAATTACTAAAAAATCTAATTCAATTGCTTTATCAAATATAGAATTTTAGATCTTAAAGCACATTTTGGATCATGATTTCTGTCAAATTAGAGGTGGCACCACTAGTATCACAAGCAACTGAGACTTTGATCCCTTCCAAAATACTACTAAATTTCATGAAGATCAATCAGACATTAAGGATGCTAGAGCAGTCACAAGATTTTCACATTTTGCCATATATTACATAATGCTGCAGGTGGTGCTAATTATTTTGAAATTGACCTACATTTTCATACACTTGATAAGTCCTGAAAGTTATATATGGGGCTATCTTTACTTTTTAATAAAAACTGTGGACTGTATTGTCCTCACAAGCAAAAAGTATACAGGTGGACGGACAGACATGAGCGATCGCATAAGCCCTGTAACCTTTGGTCAGTAGAGCTAAACAGAATCTGAATATACCTTTGCAAAAGATTGTCCAGCATTTGAGCCATTCGCCTCTTGGCATCTACAAAATCACTGCACTTCTTGAATGAATCTTCATCACTCATGGTCTGCAAGTAAACACAGAATACTGCAATAATTTTTACCACAAAATCATGTACTTTTGCAGAGAAACTATCTAGTTTGATCATCATATTTTCTCTGTATCTCTACACTTTGGAAAAAAAATATTTCCACTAACAACTTTTCTGGCATTTTAAGTTCTGGTAACCATAAAAACATTTGATGCACATATCCATGTGTATAACCAATGCCAGTTTCCTAAATTCGCCTTTTGATACCACACACGTTTGATCCTGATGCAAGATTATTTTATAGCACAAATTGGTCAGACTCTCGATCCATATGTGATAATCTTATTGCAAAAAAAATCACTCTTATTTCCATTTTGAATCAAGAAGGAACCACATTTAACAAATATGTGACAGTGGGCCTACTTATCAGTTGAGAATTATACATGTCCCCATATTTACAATTGTTTTAGAAATCTTCAATACGAAACATTAAACTGCAATTTTCCTTCATAATCCCATGAACACACAACCCATTCACATGTATTTGTTTGCACATGTTGCCCCATGTGCCAATCCACCCAAAAACCAATGCCCGTAAAAATGAAACTTCTCCCACCAGTATTTCTGGAAATAAACATGGGCCATGTAGAGTGACCGGTTTCTTGTAATTTTATGCATTAAATGGGATAATTTTGACGTTTAAAGTAATTAATTTAACTCAAAAATCGGTATAAATATAAATATAAGATGTGAATACCATATGTGTTGGTGTTGTGGGGTCATGGCAGGGAGCATTGAGGCTGACATTGGGCATGGCGGATGCCTTGACATTGGGCATGGCGGATGCCTTGACATTGGGCATGGCCTATGCCTTTGATGCCAGCAGCATTGCAGCCTGCCATAATAACAACACAAATGATATTTGTTTCTTTCATGTCTTAATATAAATTCGTACCTGTGGCAGGCCACTCGGGGTCACCAGTGAATCATCGACTCCAAAACTTAGCTGTTTCATCATCATTGCATTAGCTTCCCCAAATTGAGGCTCCAATGTGTGCATGGAAGCAGCCCTCAGGTCTGACACTGACTCCACCCCATTCATGGCAAGCTTCTTGGCCAAACTTGACCCTATCCCTTCAAAAGACACATAATAATGAGGTTAGTATCAGAAAAGTCCGACAGAGGGTTGGTTTTTTTTTTGAAATTAGTACAACTGCTTTTAAAGTTTTGCTCCCAAGAACTAAATCTATTTTTGACTGTCACTGAATGGCCAATTCAGTTGTTTTACCCCCTAGTTCAGAGATCAATACAGAATCACTTCACAACTTGAATGATAATACCACAGGGGACACTGAACGTGTTCCATTTCAACACTAGTCTTTCAAACCAAAGAGTAATTTTACTCCTTCGGAAGGACAGCTGGGTGATCCTAACCTAGCAGCATTTTGCAGGACAGTCAAATTTGAAACTGCTCAATGCCCCCCACGAATACCCAAACACGACAATCTTACGAAGACAGAGAGACAGGGTTTACGGGAACTGAAAAATAACCCAGAGTTAGTGATCAAACAGGCAGATAAGGGCTCAGCTATAGTAATCATGAATACCGCAGATTACATAGCTGAAGCCAATAAACTCTTATCAAACACAGATCACTACAGACCTGTCCCAGTGAATTTAACTTCACAACACAATGAACGAGTAGAAACTTTATTGCAGGAACTGGTAAACAACAACTCCATTACAGCAGAAACATTCAAGTTTCTGTATATAGAAGAACCAAGGGTTCCTTGTTTCTACATCTTGCCAAAAATACATAAAGGAGTCTACCCACCACCGGGCAGACCTAGTCTAAGTGCAAATGAGAGCCCTACGGAGAGAATCTCATGTTTTGTAGATTTCTTTCTGCGAACAATGGTATTACGAATTCCTAGCTACATCAAGGACACGAATGATTTTATCAACAAGATAGAATCACTTCCTCAGCAACCAGCAAACATATTGCTGGTAACCCTTGATGTCAACTCTTTATAAATTATACAAATATACCTATTGCTGAAGGGCTTAGAACCATAGCCAAAATCCTATTACACAATAGGGATCATACAGAGAGACCAAGAGTCAGTGAAATTATTTCACTGTTGAGATTGGTCTTGCACTGTAATAACTTTGAATTCAATGGTGAGCACTACCTTCAAATCAGCGGAACTGCAATGGGGACTCGAGTAGCCCCATCATATGCTAACCTTTTCATGGCTTCTTTGGAGGAGGATCTACTCTCCAAATACTCCATTAAACCTGCAGTATGGTTCAGGTTTATTGATGACATTTTCTGCATATGGGATCAGGGAGAACCAAAACTCAAAGAATTTGTCGAGTATCTCAATTCCAGTCACCCAACCATTAAATTCCCTGTCACATACAATGAAAGAGAAATTAATTTCCTACACACTCTAGTAAGGCGGAATGACTCAGGCAAACTGTCCACAACACTGTACACCAAAGTAACAGAAACACACACCTATCTGCACTTTCGATCAGCACATCCAAAACATTGCAAAACAGCTGGACCATATGGCCAATTCCTTAGGGTAAAGAGAATATGTACCCATCCAGCTGATTTTGAGGTTAATGCAGAAAAAATCTTAAACTATTATACGGCAAGGGGCTACCCAATGCTGCAATTACAGAAAGCATTAACCAAGGTGAGGGCTCTTGACAGAGCTCCCCTGCTTGAACACAGATCTGACCACCAGATCTTAACTTGAGACAGAGAAAAACTGTTTCTGATCACAACTTATAACCCTGCATTGCCACCAGTGAGAGATATCATCTCCCGAAATAGGGGCACAGTCCAAGCCTCAAAATATGCAAGTGTACTGGGGAACAAACGGGTTGTAGTTGGTTTCAGAAGAGCCGAAAATCTGAAAGATATTTTGGTGCAGTCCATACTAGATATCCATCTACCAACCCCCATGCTTCTGTAGCAGGGGTGACAGAACGGAACCCCTGCCCCACTGTGGACTGTAGATACTGTAACAAAATGAACACAACAGGTAAAGTTACCAGCACATCCATGGGGCGTACTTACAACACTCCCACAGGTGGTTCATGCAAACACAATAATTTGGTGTATTTGCTAACCTGTGGTGTCTGCCAGAAACAATATGTGGGACAAACTTACCGCCCACTAATGAAACGTCTTAGAGAACACTTCTGTTACATAAATAGGAAGGACATAACCCAACCTTTAGGGTGACATTTTGCCACAAATGACCATCAGAATCTGGACCTTCAAGTCCAGATACTAGAGCACATCCATATCCCCCCTGAGCTGAAAAAGACTACTTCACTCGGGCTACACAGAGGATATTTTTGGATCCACCAACTGTGCACCATGGAACCCTTTGGTTTGAATGTCAAGGGAAAGTAAGCATACTTGCTAAGTATTATGCTAAATTTCTCAGTTCCCATGCTTGCTTTCCCCCGACATGGTTTGACAAATATCTCACAGGTAAAACCTACCTGTATGTATACGGACCACACTTTTACTGGGATTTTCTTCTCAATCAAACGTTACATCAACTAGCATGTAACTATCTCATGCACACCCGTTAATCATATCAATTTGTCCATGTATCTTGTGGACATTCCCTCTCAATGGGGCATTCCTTCCATGGAGAATGAAGAGGAGAGCATGGGCTTCCCCCGCATTAATTACCTCACAACCCAGATCACGTGGTGTTCTCTCTTGATAGATTCCACGTACTATCTGGGCCACAGGCTGATGCGTTGATCCAACCGTTAGCCAACGTTACGCACGCACAAAATAGCGTAAAACCATAACGTAATAATAGGTTACCACAGGGTCAGTTACGCTATGGTATAAATAACGGTGTTTGTGCCCATTACAAACCAGTCTCTGAAGAGTCCGTTGCAGGACAAAACCGGTCAGACTGCTTCTAGTAAACACAAACCTCTAAGTTACCTAGAACAACTTTTTATTTTTGCAAACCGGCACATTCTCCTCCTTGGCACTTGCCGAGTATTTCATTGTTTTAAATGTATAACCTTTATTACATGTAGCACTTCTGTCAGGCACAGTGGTATCTGCTATAAATGTGAGGGGATGAAATTTACTTTTGGTCATTTATTTTAATTTAAGTTCCTTTAGATGAAAGAATGTGCAGTCAATGGACCTCTCGTGTCATCAAAGATGCAATACATTTTATTTTTGAGTGTGGCAAATATGGCATGTTAAGAACCGAGTGGGTAACTCACTGCAGGATATTGTGTACAAATTTGAACAGCAGCCATAAGACAGACAACTTTTTTTTTTTACATATATAACTCTTCAAGTGAAATGATAAAAGCACTTGGGTATTATGTGCATAAATGTTTTGAGGCTAGGGGTTAATACTGGCAGTATTTGGTGGCATGTGATTTGTACATCAGTCTATAACTGATAGTATAAGCTCTTTGTAAATATGTAATTTTTGATATGTTTTCATGTATTTTGTGTCTGTATTGAACTGTAGTAATTTCTGCTGATGTCAATAGAGGGCGCTCAGTCATGTTTTCTGTTTTTTCTTTGTCATGTTCTATTGTAACTGTTGGCCCCTAGAGGGCATAACTGGTTAATAAAGATCTGTATCTGTGTCTTTTCATGTCTATAATATGCTGAAAGTTGGGGTTTATCCTCCAGCTGTATTTTACTTTCTGCCTTGATAAAAGCATTGGCCACCAGAGGTTAATGTTGTGCTCCTTTAGTGGGTCACATCAGAACAGGCATAGTGTCAAGTGTCCATGGAGGGTGTGAAATTCTGACACAGCCTGTGTTCCAAGGAGTGCTATTAAAGCCTCAGGTCACTGCAGTTCTCAGAAATTGACACACGTAGTAGGCCAAATACATCTAAATGGATATTTCCATCCTGCATGAAAATATTCAAGTCCGCCACTCTTTACCAGTATCTGAAAGACATGGGGATTTTCTGCTGGGAACCAAGTAGTTTCCCGGAAGAACACTGATGGAATTCAAAGCATGGCATGTATGGTTTAAATATACCTTGGCAACAGCTAGCGGTGTGCAAGTTTCGTGGGTGCAACTTCAGAGACCCACAGACAGCAGTTCCTAAATGTTTGAGAATGGGGCATCTCCTTTTTATTATCTATACATATACTAGTGATATTCTGAGAAAGCACCATGTAAACAGCATTCAAAGTGGTTATAAATGTACCCAGATATAAAAACTGTACTGCTTATTACCTCTAAAAATACTGACGATATAAAAACTGTATTACTTAAGAATTAAACTTCCGCTCTAGTGTAATTACGGGCGCATGGTTGCAGTTTGTGTGACAGGCATTTCTGATGACGCGCGGTAGCGCGTCATCAAAGAAATGCCTGTCACACAAACTGCAACCATGCGCCCGTAATTATACTAGAGAGGAAGTTTAATTCTTATATTTACATTTAACATCAATTTCTATTGACATAAGAGTCAGTATTATCATTGATAGTTAATTTAAAATCGTTTTTAGCTTGTTAATTTACAAAAAATTGCCTTTTTGTTTACTACTAGTGGGAGGAGCCAAGTAGGCGGGGCTACTACATCAGCCATCAGTTGTCAAGGCAACTCCTGGAACACAAAACTAGGAAAAAAATAGTTCCGAATAACACAACAACTTTATTTCAATAAAGCTTGCAAAACCGGTAAAAGAAAACATTTAGGCAAGTTTTGACGAGTAGATATGCAATTCTTGATCATCTGATACCGTCTTCCCATTATGCTTAGGCCTATGAATCAAACGCTTCGGCAGTACTTTCGGCGGAAGCTTAAATAATGACAAAGTGCGTTAAGAGGATATTATTGCGCAGCACGTTGGTTGCACGAGATGCTCTAGTGTAACCATTGCCTCATGAACTACACTACCGTTCCTATTCTTTCAATGCTAACAAAAATAACATGTGTAAATATTAGTAGATAACTGTGCAAGCCACTTTATCTTGGCACAACTAAATATCCCAGTGTCTTGGTGTTCTCAGCCACATCAGCAGAACTAAGTCTATATTTGCCCATGTAGCTTGCAAAAATGTTGTTCAGTACAGTTGTATTAGCAGGACAAATACATTCATTTGATACCTGTTATTGTACAGTGGGTAAATACAATGTAATTAGATGACAAAGACTATGGAACAGACTAAGCTGAAAAAGACCATACTGATACTTTCAAGAGATGAGATTTTTGAGTCTCTAGAATGGCTACCATTGAAAGATTGTACAGCTTTCCACAATTGCGTCTTAGTATTTTTAATTTTTGAATTGAACAAGGCAGCACCAGAATGCCTTTTAAATTGTTTCAAGCTTGTCTCAAACCCTTATATGACCCGTTCACAAATTTGCAACCACCTTCACAATTTTCCAGATGCCAACATAATGCTCATCGTCTAAATTTGACCATTCAATGCCATTCAAGGTCAAATGTGACAGCACCAAATGAAAGCACATGTGTCATTTCCTGTCCATATTAAAATGGTAATCTTGGTCATAAATTGACCATTTTCCACATACAAGCTAGTATTACTTTGACGGATATGATCAGTGAATTTTGACCTCTGAAAGAACAAGTTAAATATACAGATATGATTTTGACTCTCAAGAGGTTAATGAAACACAACAAGAGACTTCGCTCATGCAAAATTCAGATGGCTGGCAGTCTATTCCTTCAAGAGTTAAGAGCAGTGACTGGTTCCCCCCCCCCCCTCCGACTTCTGAAAAATGGGTCAAATATACAGAATATGACCTTGAACTTCACCTAGATACTTAGCTCATGCAAAATTCCAATGGCTGGCTGCATTTGCTCAGGAGTTAGAAAATGTAATGTCATTGATTATGACCTTTGACCTCTTAAAAATAGATCAAATATAGTTATGACCTTGACCTTCAACATGCTTCTGAAACACACCTAAACACTAAGTTCATGCAATTTTCAGATGGCAAGCTGCATTTGTTCAACAGCTATAGTAGTAAGAAAGTTGATCAGTGCCCTTTGACCTCAAAGAAAAGGCCATATACAGAGCTATGACACAGTCATGAAATTCTGATGTAGTTGCAGATGTTCAAGTATTAGAGCAGTAACCTTTAGAACTGTGTCACATACAGGGATATGACCTTGACTTTCCATAAGCTTCTTAACACTTCAGGATGTTTGGCTCAAGTGAAATTACTATGGCCAGCTGCTTCCAATTAAGAGTAATATCACTTATGAGTGATAGATGGACAGACAGTTTGACAGACACACAGACTGTGAAGGGAGCCACAATACCCCTGCGGCCTCACTTAGGCTGAGCGGTAAAAATTACATTAAAATGCATGTAAATAATTTGAAGAACCCAAAAATATAATTGTGGAGAATGAACCATCACAAAAGCTCAGGTGACATACATCTGCTCAGCTAAAAATTAAATGCACATTGGGATAGTGGCTATTGAAACCACAGGCACCTCACAAACAGCTTGCCCCCAAAATTACTGACCAAAGAATATTGATGTTGACTTCAGGTTTTATTGCATGGATTCAAAATTCAAATAAGTGACCCTGCGACCTTTTGAGTCAGGTATAGGTGGCCCAAATACAACCCTAGCCTACATGTAAATCTCACCCATATACATAATTCTACTATGTTCCACAGACTGTCATCAAGTCTTTCACCAGTCATTGCATAAAAATGAAATGCATGTGACTGAACCTGTGACCTTGGAAAATTACCTCTTACTGCACCCTACGATGGGTAGCTGACTTTCAACTAGGTTAACATGGTGGCACCTACTATACATACCACCTCCTGAGGCACCACATATCTTGTGGCCCCCCTTTCAGAACAGTAAGGACTATTTTTCCAATAACTTAACCTGTACACCTGTATCTTAACCAATTGCAAGAGGACAGTCTGACCACTTTTGGTCAGCAGTAAGGGTGGTCTTTGATGGTAGGTATCGCTGTGGTGACGGGAGATTCTTGTGAGAAAAGAAGGGTTTCAGTGGCAACGGGAAATGACAAAAGAATTCCTAATTCCTATACATGCCATATCTTTCAGATAATTTACTATGTTTGAAGTAATAAGAAATGCACTAATTGGTTTAGTTGCATGCCAGCCTCCTGGAGGGAAATACAGCCACAATATCTATATAAATATCTTGTAAAGTTCGACTGCTTGCTGTGGTTTAGTTTTTTGCCCACCTGGTGACAAGACTCATAGGTATTTTCTTGTTGCAGCCTGAATGATATTTAACTGCATAAAGGTCAGCACTTGGTTCACAAGAAACTTCCTAGTGTCATCTGTGACCTCATGTAAAAGTCATGTCTCTCAAGAGAACAGACTGTTAAGAGTATAATAATTTCACTTGAAAACTGCCACCTTCTTTGGTATTGACCTGTCATTACACCAGACCAACTTGAAGAGCACATGATTGACTGGACTCTGAAAGCAGGAATCTCTACAGCACATATTAAATTCTACATTTTATTTATGTCCAAAATCGTTTGAACTTTAACAAGCTTCAGCATGATTCCAAACACACATATTCCCTGTCCACATATACAATGTATCACTCAAATAAAGCAAAGACTGAAAGTTTGATGAAAACATCTTTTTCTGTGTAAATGTATGTGTGTGTATGTATATATGCACATATGTATATAATGTACATGTATATATGTATATATATATATATATCTATATATATATATATGTATATACAGCTGTGTATCACACACACACACACACACACACACACACACACACACACACACACACACACACACACATGTGTGGCATTAAATCAAACAGCAACACTGTTCAATAACACCACTGCAACCAACCAGCACGAGGGTTGATAACTCCATTGCAGCCAATTACCATAAGGTTATGCAAGAACTACAATAACAATCTGGGGGCTTCTGTGTTTTGTAGGCCTACTGTCTCCACACACAGCTGGTTGGAAGACCATGGACAATTTCCTTGCAATTGGAAAGTAGCGTAGTCTTGTTTTATTACATTTCCAGTGTTTTGTATCAATGAAATCCTACATACTTTTCTGAAGAGATTTCTAAGTCAGTGATCAAGGTCAACATTTAGGGAGTGTAACAATGTTTGATACATACACATGTATACTGGGGCGCCCAATTGCCAGACAGCTATAAAGCACTGGGTTGCGTTCATTGCCAAACTGAAAATTGAATTACATTTACTGATGTTGTGTGGCAGTGTCGCTGCAACAACCAAACACTGTGGATTGTTGGCGTATGCTCCTAGTCAAATCACACTCTTTGGATTGTGAAAGTGCACACATTTTATAAGAGATGATCGAGAAAATGCTGCCATGAGCAGAAAGTTAGGTATGCCCAAATGTCAGACATGGGAAGTATATGGCTCCATGTTATTTTTGTTCACCTTCTACTTGGCCTTACACCAGCCCTTAAGGTGAGAACCTCTGTATTTTAAAACACAGATTATATTTACAACTTTGTTTTTGCAAACTTTCTTGCATGAGTGTTGAATAACACTTGCTGACTATAATGAATAATTTAAATCTAAAAGCTGACATTGTGTCTAAAAAAATGCAAATTTAAAAAATGGTCAACTTGTCTTCGATCCCACATCAGTCTCTCTGAGCTTATTAATTTTTTTTTCACAAATCTTGTCAATGAATGGCAAAATTATTGTCAATTTCCGAGAATTGGGTGCGTCCAACAATTAGGCATGGCTCTATACCTATAAATAGCACAAACAGTCAATGACTGTAGAAGCCTGAAAATTACATGTCTTGTCGAGCAACAACAGATCAACAAAATAGAGTTCAGAGAACGGCGGCCCTCGGCGCCCGCAATTTTTTTTTCCTCAATGCTGCCATTTTTTTCTTTTTTCTGGTTTTTGAGACTTCACAACGGACCACTTTACATACAATTTCCATACTTTTGTCTGTGAAATGAAAGAGCAATTTTGGATGTGTTCTTGGGGTCAGAAAGCCTTCAAATAAATACTTCCAAGTTTCATAACAAGTTTAAAAATACAAAGAGGAAGCTGGTTTTAAATAGGAACCTGGTCCATTATAAGATGCATCTCTGACAAAAATTTGGTAAAGCTGGGGTCAATACTTTTTAGATATTATGGTTATGTTTTCAGGATTGACGCCACTCAGATGAATAAATACATTAAAAGTTTCATAAAAAGTTGGAAAATAATCAGAGGAATTTGGTTTTCATTAGGAACCTGGTCCATCATTAGGTTCTTCTGTGACACAAATTTGGTAAAGCTACAGTGAGATATTACGGTAACATCATCCCCTTGTGTGCCTCCTAGACGGCCTTGAAATAAATACTTTAAAAGTTTCATAAAAAGTTTAAAAATAATAAGAGGAAGCTGGTTTTCCATGGGAACCTGGTCCATTATAAGGTGCAGCACTTCTGACAAAAATTTGATCCAGTACAGTAATTTTTTTCGACATATCATAGTAACATGGACAAGATGGATGGACGGACAATGCAAGGGACGACATTGCCCTCCAGCACTTTATGTGCCAAAGGTAAAAATGACCACTGATTTGAATAGATCCATGCTTGAAAGTTTGACATTTCCCTTTCAATATTTGACTGTTTTACATGTAAAAAATGTACATGTCCCCATCTGGGACTTAAGTCAAGATTTTTTTTTCTTAATGATAAAAAAAAGCAGACATCTATAACATCACTCATTGTTAATCAGTAATATTTACATACCAGTAAAATATTAGTGCTATGCCTTCGGTGTTAACACTTTCCTAATTAAATCAACCAAAAGCGTCTGGATGTAAACATGGTAAATTGCCATCTACTTTCTTCTTTAAAAATAAATTTCATGTTAAGAGAAAACATTTTATAAAGAATTGTAAACAAGTGCACAGTGATCCAAAGGATCTACGTCCCCCGCCACAGTATTTTTTAATGTCACACATAGGGCCAATACAATATAACATCAAGTGGGGCAAACAGTTGCAAAAGTGGTTGCACTTGTTGAAAGGATGCACCACCTAGGCATAATGCACATGCCCATGGTATGATGCATCTCTGGTATAAATTTCATTATTCTATATCTTAGGGTTCTAAAGCTATGCTCCCGGACAGACGGATGTATGGACGGACGGCAGGCCCCCTATCGTCACTAACTGTATGTCCCCCTATGCCAAAGTAGGTGCCACTACAAGCAAGCATTCAAAGCATGAGAATACAGACTTAAGCTATGACATAAACAAGATTTTGAATGGATTTCACAGTGACCTAGATATTTGACCTAGTGACCTACTTTTGCCATGTGACACAACAACTCCCCAGGTACTATTAAAATAATAAATTTGGTAGCTGTAGGTATTATAGTAAGGGAAATATGGCATGGACAAGGTTTTACATGGAGTTTACACTGTGACCTAGATATTTGACCTAGTGACCTAGTTTTGCGTCGTGACACACTTTTAGGTCACAATACATTATCAGTAAAATTTTATAACAAGAAGTCAAAATTTTTTAAGAATTACAGTAAGGACATGAAAATACTGTACATTTATGTATTACTGTGACCCAAATATTTGACCTAGTAACCTAATTTTACTTTACGACACATTTCCATGTTAAGTTTCACATTTGTGTAAAATTTCATCAATCTAAGTAAAAGGACAAAAACGTTATGGCCCCTACAAGTTTTTTCATGGATTTCACATTGTGACCTAGATTTTGAACCTAGTGACCTACTTTTGCCATGCTACACTCCAGCACCCCAAGAAGTATGCACATAACAAAGTTAGTAGCTGTAGGTATTATGGTATAAGAAATTTGGTGCTGACAAGGTTTTACACAAAATTTTATACTGTGACCTAGTGACCTAATTTCCCTTCATGACACACTTTTGGGTCAAGGTACATTATCATGTAAAATTTCATAAAAAGAGGTCCAAAAGTTAAAAAAATTACAGTCAGGACCTGAAAATTCTGTATATTTACATATCGTGGTGACCCAAATTTTTGACCTAGTGACCTAGTTTTGCTTTATGACACTTTCTTAGACTAAGTTTCACATTTGTGTAACATTTCATGACTCTAAGTAAAAGGACAAAAAAGTTATGGCCCGGACAAGATTTTTTATACATATGCATTCTGTGACCCAGATATTTGACCTAGTGACCTACTTTTGGCACATGATACACCTCTATCCTAGGAAGTACAAACACATTAAATTTGGTAGCTGTGGGTGTTATGGTGTTGGAAATATGGCCCGGAGAAGCTTCAAACGGACTGACTGACGGACGGACGGATGGACGGAAGGACGGACGAGGTGCAAACCTATAGTTCCCCACCAAGTGGGCGAGGGACTACTAAGACCTATACAAATACACACCCCAGGTCAATAGCTTTCCTTGATGTGTGTTGGGAGCAATACCTGTTCCAAGGAAAGCTGTTGACCCAGTCTTATTCTCACCAGGGCAATGTTAATTGAATATAGAAGCAAATGGCATGCAACACATGTTTCTGTACCTGGCAATTTCTTTGCCTTTCCCAGCGGCACCAGCAACCCATCTGTGTCATGAGGCAATAGTGTAGTTTGCTGGTTAGGTTTGTGTGTGGCTCCAACAAGCTTGGCCAGGACTTTGTTGTGGGCTATCCCTCCACAGCTGGTCAGCCCCAGAGACTGGTACAACTCCGCACGGATATGTGCAGCGATGTGTGAGCCTATCAGCAGCCTGGTTTGACAACCACATGTACATGGATGCTGTTGTAGATCTGTAACATACGAAGAGGATCAGAATCAAGGAAAAATTCATATTTAATGTGCACCGATTCAACAGTGCTACAAAAAAACAAAACAAAACAGAAAAAAAAAAAAAAAAGAATCAAAACAAAACAAAAAAAAAAAAAACAAAACAAAAAAACAAAAAAAAAAAAAAAAAAACCCCCAGTAATTAATATTCTGTTGAAAATTTTGTAGTCTAGCATGCCTTTGGAAATTGGACACTGCAGTCTACAATTTGGTCTAACTACATGTATTGGCCTTTGTTTTTTTAGTATACTGTTAAAATGGAAAAGTACCTGCTTAAATCCATTCAACATTCTATCTGTCTCTGATATGAGACCCATGGGCCTAACGCTCTGATGACATATAATCATATGACCCATCACAAAAAAAAAATCCCTTTTCTGAAATACAATTCCTCTGTGATCTAGAGAAAGTAGTTCAGGGTCATTTGCATTGTGCAATTTCAAACTTCCACATGATACATTTGTGGTACATTTTTTTTATCATAAGCCTTATTCTTTCTCAACATATTGAATTTAGTGCCCTTTACTAAGTCCTTGATGACCCTTAAATGTAAAGTTCTCCGAAAATTTTGCAAAATTTTACCATTGGAGTTGCATATATTTGGTGTACACTTTGCAGTTTTACCTCAATTTATCATTGTAATGATGAATTCAATCTATTTTTGATACCTATAAAATTAGTTCCAGTTAATGCCACCTGTGGCACCACCATGATGCCATGTCATAGACTTTTATCTGTACATGTGTAATGTTCCTTTAATGGTATATGGATATATGTTTACAACTCAGGATGTAATAATCATCACCCCCCTACCCAAATTGACACTGATGCTAACCATATCTCCCATCCAGGTAACTTTAATACAATGATTTCTGTCTTGAGAGAGCACCCCAAGGAGCTACGCAAGGCTTATAAAGTAGGGCCAATGATTTTCCGTTCCAAAAAAGAGTAATTCCGTTTCATCAGCAAAATTTTTTCAAATTCCATTTCACTGCCATATACTTATGCATAATTCTTATAAGAAAAAATATCAAATTCTGCTTCAAGGATGAAAAAAGGGCTAAATTCCACCTGGTTTCAGAAAAAACGGAAAATCATTGGCCCTAATAAAGTCATATTTGAGAGGCTCTGTAAAAATCTCTGATTACTAAGTGTAATTGTTTTGGAGAAATGGCCAGGAAATACTTCTCAGAACATCACTAATTAACTAATAAAGCAGAATAATTAGCAACACAAAACTATCAAAAGGCACATCCAGCAGGTAAGGGCAACAAGCTATAACTCCCTAGGAGTGTTCCTGTGTCCTATCAAAGCAATTGGATGAGCGCTTTCAGAGAAGATTTTCTAAGATTTCTCCCCAAAAAGAACAAAAAATTCATAAAAAATCCCAACAATCAATGGAGCGTGACCATTTGAACAACTTGGTAGAGACCCCCCCAGGTACATCCCCAATAAGTTTGAAGTAAATCTGACTGACAGTTTTGGAGAAGTCAAAAATGTAAATTGTGGATGGTGGACAACAGACGAAGGACCATCCTAGAAGTGCAGCTGACTTGACAAGTCAGCTGAGCTAAAAATCATACTCTCTTTCTCTAAAAATCATACCTTTATCAGCATCATTTGTTGCAAAGATGGCTCCCTGAACACCAGTATCTGGCTGAATGTCACTCCAGGGTGCTGTCTGTACCATCTCAGTCACATCCAGAAAGTTCTCATCAAATCCCAGTCTCTCAACTGAGGCAGTGTACTTCATAAAGAAATCTGAATAAAATATATACTGTTTAAATGAATGTTTTACATGAAATCAATTTGAAAGCTTTAATCAACAGAACTCTTTAAACAATATACAGATACATGTACATGTATGTTTATTAAGGTGCCTAAAACTTTTAAAAGCAAGGCACTGTTCAAATTGAACGAAGTAGCCACACAATGCTTCTGTCTTATTTCTTTTGGGACAATGGATTGGGGGTGGAGAGCATCATGTGACTGAGGTTCAGAATATAAGGTTAGCTACTCATTTAGTAGGTAAAATTAACCAAAAGAACGTAGCACATTGTGACCTTTTGAAATTTTATCAATAGGTGTCTCACGATTTGAGAGGGCAACACAATAATCCCTGCCATAAAGACCTCTGCCAAGGAGAGACCACACATAGATCTTCTGAGACACTGCACCCACCTTTTATTTGAAATCTAACAGTAATCAAATTTTTACCCCTCAAAATACCCAAAAGTACCCTTACATAACTTTTTTTTTAAACCTAAATTCTTGTCAACAGAAATAAAAACTGATGAGAATTATTATTGCAGACAGAACTTATCATGATAGGATGACAGGTCAATAGTAGAACTTATCACGATAGGATGACAGGTCAACAGTAGAACTTATCACGATAGGATGCCAGGTCAATAGTAGAACTTATCATGATAGGATGCCACGTCAATAGTAGCACTTATCATGATAGGATGCCAGGTCGATAATAGCACTTATAATGATAGGATGCCAGGTCGATAATAGCACTTATAATGATAGGATGCCAGGTCAATAGTAGAACTTATCATGATAGGATGCCAGGTCAATAGTAGAACTTTTCATGATAGGATGCCAGGTCAATAGTAGAACTTATCACGATAGGATGCCAGGTCAATAGTAGAACTTATCACGATAGGATGCCAGGTCAATAGTAGAACTTATCACGATAGGATGCCAGGTCAACAGCTGCAATTTTCATGAGTTAAGTGCATTGCACCAAGGTAAGCTGTTGACTCATTCCTATTCTAACCAGGCAGGGGTTAAGGGTCACCTGCGATAGGAGACCACCCATTATAGGCAACAGGGGGTGCTCTTGGGTAATGGGAAGCCCAACTTGGTGGGGGTGTTTTTTTGGCTTATTTCAATTTCTGTGGAGTTGATTAGGCTAGCTTTATTGGTTATGTATGTACTCCTGAAATCTGAAACAGTTTTCAAAGGTTTATAGTACTAAAAACATGGAAACACAGAGAAAGATTTGCCATCTCCACAGCCAGCACGTTTGTCCACAAACAGCACTCAGCAACTGCAGCAAAGCATGCCCATTAGTTAGTCACATGGTCTAACCTGGCAACCAGTGCAAGCAGTGATCTAGCAGAGTTCTCAAGCTCATCTTGCCCTAACATCTGTGGCACTTTTGACAATAAACAGTAAACTATATTATAACAGGACAGATATTAAGCAAACTATTCCTGCAATTCAAATAGGGAAGTTACGCCCAAAAAGTGAATCAGCCATGTTTTGTCGTGCATATCTGACATGATGAAAAACTGGAACATTTGAAGTGTATTTTGTCAATGAGTCATGACAAACACTACCTTAACCATTTTGCACAATATGATACTGGTAATATGCGTAATGTCTTTGCTGGTATTTTAAATTTTGGTTGTATACATGGGATGCTACATGTTCCACACGTGCGTCTGTGCCTGCTGGTGTACAACCCAAATTGATGGATTCTTATTTACCTTGTTCGGCTTTTTATTGTCATAACATACATACATGTACAGTGGTACCTGCTATTTAAGACCACCCTTGGTGGTCACATATGGCAGGTGGTCTTTCACTGCAGGTAAACTTACAAAGAAATTAAAGGCCATTGTCTTGAAATGGTGGTCTTAAAAACTAGTGTGGTCTTTCACGAGAGGTGGTCTTTAGAGCAGGTACCACTGTATGTGTTTTCATATACATACAGTGCTCCCTCTTAATAACACTAGTGTTGGGGTCCACAGGGTTTACCGTGTTATAGCAAAACTGCCTTATAACAGAGGGACTTTAAACATAGAAGTAATGGGAAAACTATTTCAGTGGGAGCCATGGTATCTACCATGTTATATCAAAAACCACCTTAAAATGAGGGGTGTTATAAAGAGGGAGTACTGTGTGTGTATATATATATAATATTATGTATATAAAAACACATGTATGTATGTATGTTCTGACGACAAAAAGCCATACAAGGTGAACAAGAATAATAAACACACAGGTGATATATCCGTCATCCCACACATTTCACAGGATATGTATGTTTCCATATGTCATATGTAACTGACACTGGGGGTCTTGTTTTCTTGATTAACAGCCAACTCAAATCTAAGCTGAGCCTTCATGGTATATGTCCACGGTGACCTCAGATGACCAGCATACATTGTTCCTCTCAAATTTGGTTTTGGTATTAACAGTCCCCAGAGGTGCCATTCACATGCACCTGGCAGACCCCCAGCGTGGGTTTCATGTGACATAGGGAAACATACATATCCTGTGAAATGTGTGGGATAATGGATATATATCACCTGTGTGTTTGTTGCAATTTACTGTAATGAATTTAAGGTAAACCCAAAACTGCTCCCCCCTCCCCCACATTACTTTTTGTACATTTTCATGTAGCTTTGTATGTTTCTATCTACTGCCCCAAATATAAATCAGTATCCTACCTGGTACAGTTCCCCTGAGAGACAGCTCAAGAGGAAACTGTACAGGGTAGGAGACTGATTTAGCCATGGGATGATCTTTGTATCCTACATGTATCTACCATAATTAGGATGAAAAAGCAAGCCAGTAATGACACCCAAAAGAGGAAGGATGATAGAGGGAGCATGTGCACCGGGAGTCACCATAAGTTCCAAAGGAACGAGATTTGGCGTCACAGGACCGTCAGGCTTTCAGAATCAAGTAACTGAAACTCAACTCCATTTCATGGGGGTTCAACCCAGACACAGAGGTCTGGGCAAATGGTGATCGAGAGGTAACATTAGATAACTAATGCTATATTTTACTGGAAAGAACATGATCCATGGATTTCAAATATGATTCTAATTTCAACTGTTTGAGCTAATTGTTAAATAAACATTGAACTCAATGGCAAACATGTCAAATTTCAGGTCCCTTTTCCAAAATGCCTGCTTCTTCTTGTAGTTTTATTCAATCCTCATTTTTTCACAAAAATAATGCTGATTAGCAAGTCTGAAAAAAGGTATTCAGTACCTTGTTTGGTTTTCCAGATATATGCTTTCAAACATGGAGTGAGTTCAAAGTATGGAAACATCAAGTTTGGCTTGTCATAACTGAAAAACAAACATTGATTGAAAAAAAAGGTTGATTCAATTTTGAGCCGGACTGCTGTACATTATTTTTGAGAAAAAAAGGAGACTGAATAAATCTGAATGAACAGATGTCCACTTGAAGAAGGGGTCTGAAATTTGATATGCCTATCATATACCTGAATGTTTATTTACCAGTTAGTGAAATATTTCAGAATTATAATCACATTTAAAATCTGTGAATTGGGCCTTTTCAGTAATATGTAGTTTCAATATGTTTCTCAGTGATAGTTTTCAATCTATAGGCCTTGAAAGGTGGTGGTTACCTAAAATTGTTTTGTGTATCTTGTGTTGTTAATTTCAGCATGCTCAATATGCACAATTATTCTTCCACTCTTAGATCAAGAATCAGTCATACCTTGGGAATTGACTCAAGGTTACTCATTTCAGAACTTGGCCTAGCTCTGATGGAAGGCTATATTCCTGTGCACTATGAAACCCCCAGGTCAAAAACATGTTTAGTTATCATGCAGAAGCCAAGTTCACTAATAAGACTGTAGGTGGTGACCTTGGGAATTTGGTCAAGGTTATTTATCTTCAACAATGGCCAAGCCCTAATTGAGGACTATTACCATGTGCAACATTGAAGTCATAACTTTAATATGAGTTACAATGCATAAACCAAGTTCACTTAAGTGACCTTGTGACCTTTGAATTTAGGTCAAGGTCACTCAACTTAGAATATGACCTAGCCCTGGATAAGGACTATAATCCTGTGCAATATACAGGTCCTATCATAAACACTTTCCAGTTATTGCACGGAAACCAAAACTTAAATAGTAACTGTGACCTTGGAAATACGGTCAAGGTCAACCACCTTCACACTTCACCTAGCCTTTATACAGAAATATATACCTAGGCACTGTCAAATCCTATCTCAAACATTTCTTGAGTTATGGTGTGGAAACCACAGTTTCTCTACAGATTGACCGACCGACATGAGGAAAGCTATTTGCCATGCCTTCTTGGGGGGGAGGGGGGGGGGGGAGCGCATAATAATAGCAGTTAAATGCACTTAGAGGTATAAAGATGGATCACTCAACCGAGTATGTAGGGGCCAAGCAGTTGTCATGTGTTGAACTTTCTGTGCAATATCTGGTCTTTTTGCTCATATGAGCTACAGAATAGTAGAAATTCAAGTCTTTATTTAGAACCTGTATAATTTTGAGAAATACAATGTTGGAGCTTTGATAAACAGACAAGTTAGGGGGTTGGACAAAGGATAAGCCTTTGACAAAACTTCACTTTGATCCAGCAGTAAGCCTACGAGAAAAATGTACTTTCAATCCTATCAGGACAAGGGTCGAGTTATTCCCATGCATGCTGCCAGGCAAAATTTGTAATGCACATTCTGAAGATTTAATCTGCAAAAACTCTATAGCTTTAAGTTACTCTTACCAGTGACTTTGTATGACATTTCCCGATAGTGAGTGAGATCTTCTCCATTGACAATCACCAATTGTGGACATTTCTCCAATGCTTCCCGAATACCCATCAATTTTGTCACTCCAAAATCCCTGGCCACATAGTTGCAGGTCACCAGCAAATATTTCTGCTGGATACCTAGAAGCAATTTATTTTTATTTTATTTGTGTAAACAAAACATGGTAGTGTTACATTTTTAATACACCGTGGATATCATTATCTCAATCTCTGGTTCCCTGAAATCCTGAAAACATGTATTGTTTTGGTTTTATATACAGTCTGTCATTGTTCTATGACACATTGCTCCTCTCACAAATCAGATTCATTGCCACTTCTTTTTAATACATCTCCCAATGAAAGGACATATGCTTCAGGTTGACTGTCCATCATTCCGTAGATCCTGTTCCAGTTTGGTACAAAAGTATTTTGTAAGCCTAAACTGAACTGATTAGACTTGTGGTTGATTATGACCTATTTCTATATCTGTGACTAGTGCTAAGAATCAAAAGAAACTTTTTGATGGCTTGCAAAATCAATTTGAACTCTTCCAGTTGAAGCCAAGATGGATCTTTGAATTGAGAACCCAGAACAGTGGTAACAATGAAAAGCACGATGGTTTGTTTGTGTATTTTACTGACCCATTTAGCAATGAGAGAGGTCACAAAATTTTAGCAATTATATATGTATAAAAACTGAATACACAACCCAATACACAAAAGCCATGCGGGATAGAGGTGTGTATTCCCATAAGATTATGTGTTAAAGTAACATTTAATACATTGAATAGTTTTGCAGCAAAAGTTACCAAATTTACAGGAGTATTTTAACTCTTTCCATACTAAGGTCACAGGCCTTGGTAAGTGGTTCTGGCACTGCCTAACAAGTCATGCTGTAGCTGCCCTTGCGGCAGCTGCAGCATGACTTGCCAGGCAGTGCCAGAACCACTGACTTAAGACTATAGGCATGTTGGTACTTGAACGAAAGCTCTTTACATGAAGAATTTAAATATGCAATTGTTGTCTTAAATCTAGGTACAGTGCTACCACTGCCTAATTGCAAAAAAAAGTATCCAATTCAACTTTAAAAAGTATAAATTTTCAGAAAAAAAGTATAAACAAGAGGGCTGTGTGAACAGCCCAAGCCTCAGCTGATCTTGACATTCATCACACTTGCAGATCTATGAACTTGGGAGAGGATCAAGGTCACCCATGTTCTGAGTAAGTCTGACCATTATAAAAGAACACTTACATGTGCAACATCAAGGTTCAAGTAGTTCTCAAGTTATAATGAAGAGTAAAATTCATGTATGTTGCACTGTGACCCCATAAACCAGGTCAAAGTCATTCATGTACTGTCTGAGCATGACCTTCATACAAAAACATTAACATGTGCAGCATCACAGTACTAACTCAAAACAGATCTCAGGTTATCAAGTAAACAGTAAATTTTGTGTCAGTTGTCCTGTGAATTAGCACTAGAATGCCCATTGACTTACATAGTAATCAATAGGAAAGCTGTATTGATCGATAAGTACCCGAATGGAAAATACTTAAAAATCAGGAATCTAAAGCAGTGCCACCTAGTAAACACTTTGTTTGACCCTTCCACAACAACATATCCATCACATTTTACTTTAATCTGAGTCCGATAAGTACCCAAATTGAAAAAGTTGTTAAAAATCAGGAATCTGCAGCATTCCCACATAGTGAACAACTTTGTTTGACCCTTCTACGAGGAACATATCCACCACGTTTCAGCTTAATCTGAGTCACGGTTCTGGAGAAGAAGTCGAAAATAGCTAGAACACACAAAAATTCATAAAAAATTAGAAAAAAATTGCAGCGCCACCTGGTCAACAAATTAAGAACATGGAGTCCCTAGGTGTCTTTCCGTGTGATATCAAAGCGATTGAGTAAGCGCTTTCAGAGAAAAAGATTTTTTAAGATTTGTCCAAAAAAAAGAACAAAAAAATTCATTAAAAATCCAAAAATCACTGGAGCATGACCATTTGAACAAATCTGGTAGACACCCACCCAAAGTACATCCCCACCAAGTTTGAAGTTAATCTGGATGACGGTTTTGGAGAAGAAGTCGAAAATGTGAATTAGCATTAGAATGCTCATTGACTTCCATAGTAATCAATAGGAAAGCTGCATTGACCGATAAGTACCCGAATTGAAAAAATCGTTAAAAATCAGGAATCTGCAGCATTCCCACATAGTGAACAACTTTGTTTGACCCTTTTACAAGGAACATATCCACCATGTTTCTGCTTAATCTGAGGGACAGTTCTGGAGAGGAAGTCGAAAATAGCTAAAACACACAAAAATTCATAAAAAAAAAGAAAAAAATTGCAGCGCCACCTGGTGAACAAATTAAGAACTAGGAGTCCCAGGGAGTGTTTCTGTGTGATATCAAAGTAATTGGGTGAGCAGTTTCAGAGAAGAAGATTTTTTAACATTTGCCCCAAAAAGAACAAAAAAATTCATTAAAAATCCAAAAATCAATGGACTGTGACCATTTGAACAAACTTGGTAGACACCTACCCAAGGCACATCCCCACCAAGTTTGAAGCGGATCTGGCTGACGGTTTCGGAGAAGAAGTCGAAAATGTAAATTGTTGACGGACGACGGACGGACGGATGGACGATGGACGGACGGACGGACGATGGACGGACGACGGACGGAGGACCATAAGATAAGCTCAGCTGACTGACAAGTCAGCTGAGCTAAAAAGTATAAATCTGAAGCAACTCACGGGTATTGCAGCAATATTATACTGTAAAAAAGAGAGCTGTGTAACAGCCCATGCTCAGCTGACCTAGAGATTCATCACACTTGTGACCTTGGGTCACTCAGGTACTGAGTGTGGCCCTCAAAGAGGGTATCCGATGTCTCTTAAAACATGAAAGTAGATAAGTAGTTCTCAAGTTATCATCTGAAGAGTTGAATAAACCTAAGTGACCCTGTGACCTTTACATTGAAGTCAAGGTTACCCATGCACTGTGTAACTCCGGCTGTCATGCCTTCAAGTCTTCCTATTAAATTTTGAATCAATTGGCCAAGTGGTTTTGTTGGAAATTTTTTTTAAGATTTGGCCAAAAAATTTACCAAAAACTCATAAACAAGAGGGCTGTGTGAACAGCCCAAGCCTCAGCTGATCTTAACATTCATCACACTTGCAGCTCTATGAACTTGGGAAAGGATCAAGGACACCATGTTCTGAGTAAGTCTGACCTTTATAGAAGAACACTTACATGTGCAACATCAAAGTTCAAGTAGTTCTCAAGTTATAATGAAGAGTAAAATTCATGTATGTTGCACTGTGACCCCACAAACGAGGTCAAGGTCATTCATGTACTGTCTCAGCATGACCTTCATACAGAATGATTAACATGTGTAGCTTACTCAAAACAGATCTCAAGTTATCAAGTAAACAGTAAATTTTGTGTCAGTTGTCCTGTGAATTAGCATTAGAATGCTCATTGACTTGCATAGTAATCAATAGGAAAGCTGCATTGAACGATAAGTATCCGAATTGAAAATCCTTAATTATCAGGAATCCAAAGCAGTGCCACCTAGTAAACAACTGTTTGACCCTTCCACAACAACATATCCATCACATTTCAGCTTAATCTGAGGGATGGTTCTGAGAACAAGTGAAAAATAGCAAAACCATACAAAAAATTCATTAAAAAATTGCAGCGCCACCTGGTGAACAAATTGGGAACTATGTGTCCCCGGGAGTGTCTATGTACGATATCAAAGCAATTGGGTGAGCGGTTTCACAGGAGAAGAATTTTGAAGGTTTGCCCCAAAAAAGTACAAAAAATTTCATAAAAAATCCAAAAATCAATAGAGCGTGACCATTTGAACACACTTGGTAGAGATCCACCCAAGGCACATCCTCACCACGTTTGAAGTAAATCTGGTCAATATTATTAAAGTTATGACCATTACAAGAAATTCCCATGTTAAACTTTCCTATTAAAACTTTTGTAGAGATTTTTGAAAAAAAAAATCATAAAAAAATCCAAATTTATTGGAACAGGACCATTGGAACCACAGGGAGACTGTAAAATTGTGTTCGGCCTTCACTCTGGCCCCTATAGATAAATGACAAGGGACACAACTATGGCGACCCTGGCTTTCCGAATCTGTACTCGTCTGTTGAAAGGTGCCTAATAAAGTCCAAATATCCCATATAATGTGGCATACCATACGTCTCTGTGTTCCTTGTTACTTATTCTCTTAGATACTCCTAACTTTCAGCTTCCTACCTCCTGTTTTACACACGTAACTGCATTCCGAAAACCAAAAATACGATTTCCTTCAACCTCCTCGATGGGCGGCACTTCCGATTACAGTCATGTGTTGGGGGAAATGTGAAACCCGCTGCAACGAGACACGCGCCGTCTTACCGAGAATATCAGCGACGTGACGCTGACAGCGAAGGTTCCCTTCAAAATTTCCGGTTGATTCTGTATCTCGTTGCAGCGGGTTTCACATTTCCCCCAACACATGACTGTAATCGGAAGTGCCGCCCATCGAGGAGGTTGAAGGAAATCGTATTTTTGGTTTTCGGAATGCAGTTACGTGTGTAAAACAGGAGGTAGGAAGCTGAAAGTTAGGAGTATCTAAGAGAATAAGTAACAAGGAACACAGAGACGTATGGTATGCCACATTATATGGGATATTTGGACTTTATTAGGCACCTTTCAACAGACGAGTACAGATTCGGAAAGCCAGGGTCGCCATAGTTGTGTCCCTTGTCATTTATCTATAGGGGCCAGAGTGAAGGCCGAACACAATTTTACAGTCTCCCTGTGATTGGAACAAACTTGGTAGACACCCACCCAAGGTACATTGCCACCAAGTTTGAAGTAAATCTGGATGATGGTTTTGGAGAAGAAGTCGAAAATGTAAATAAGCATTAGAATGCCCATTGACTTACATGGTAATCAATAGGAAAGGTGCATTTACCTCAAAGGAGCCGAATTGAAAAAATCATTAAAAATCAGCAATCCGCAGGATTCCCACACAGTGAACAACTTTGTTTGGCCCTTCCATAAGGAACATATCCACCACGTGCAAGCTTAATCTGAGTGACGGTTCTGGAGAAGAAGTCAAAAATAGCTATAGCACACAAAAATTCATAAAAAATTAGTAAACAAGAGGGCTGTGTGAACAGCCCATGCTCAGCTGATCTTGACATTCATCACACTTGCAGATCTAAGAACTTGGGAAAGGATCAAGGTCACCCATGTATTCAGTAAGTCTGACCATTATAAAAGCACACTAACATGTGCAACATCAAGGTTCAAGTAGTTCTCAAGTTATAATGAAGAGTAAAGTTCATGTATGTTGCACTGTGACCCCAGACATGAGGTCAAAGTCATTCATGTACTGTCTGAGCATGACCTTCATACAAAAACATTAACATGTGCAGCATCACAGTACTAACTCAAAACAGATCTCAAGTTATCAAGTAAACAGTAAATTTTGTGTCAGTTGTCCTGTGAATTAGCACTAGAATACCCATTGACTTACATAGTAATCAATAGGACGGCTGCATTGATCGATAAGTACCCGAGTTGAAAATACTTAAAAATCAGGAATCTAAAGCAGTGCCACCTAGTAAACAACTTTGTTTGACCCTTCCACAAGAACATATTCATGACATTTCACTTTAATCTGAGTGACAGTTCTGAGAACAAGTGAAAAATAACAAAACCATATAAAAAATTCATAAAAAAAAAAAAAAAAAAGAAAAAATTGCAGTGCCATCTGGTGAACAAATTTGGAACTATGTGTCCCTGGGAGTGTCTATGAACTATATCAAAACAACTGGGTGAGCAGTTTCAGAGGTGAAGAGTTTTTAAGGTTTGCCCCCAAAAAACGAAAAATCATAAAAATTCCAAAAATCAATAGAGCGTGACCATTTGAACAAACTTGGTAAAGATCCACCCAAGGCACATCCCCACCTAGTTTGCAGTAAATCTGGCCAAATTTATTTAAGTTATAACCATAACAAGAAATTCCCATGTCAAAATTTTGTAAAGATTTTTGAAAAAAAAATCATAAAAAAACCAAAATTCATTGGAACATAACAATTGGAACAAACTTGGTAGACACCCACCCAAGGTATATCCCCACCAAGTTTGAAGTTAATCTGGATGACGGTTTTGGAGAAGAAGTCGCAAATGTGAATTAGCATTAGAATACTCATTGACTTCCATAGTAATCAATAGGAAAGCTGCATTAACCGATAAGTACCCGAATGGGAAAAATCGTTAAAAATTAGGAATCTGCAGCATTCCCACATAGTGAACAACTTTGTTTGACCCTTCTACGAGGAACATATCCACCACGTTTCAGCTTAATCTGAGTCACGGTTCTGGAGAAGAAGTCGAAAATAGCTAGAACACACAAAAATTCATAAAAAATTAGTAAAAAATTGCAGCGCCACCTGGTCAACAAATTAAGAACACGGAGTCCCTAGGTGTCTTTTCGTGTGATATCAGAGTGATTGAGTACGCGGTTTTGGAGAAAAAGATTTTTTAAGATTTGTCCAAAAAAAAGAACAAAAAAATTCATTAAAAATCCAAAAATCACTGGAGCATGACCATTTGGACAAATCTGGTAGACACCCACCCAAGGTACATCCCCACCAAGTTTGAAGTTAATCTGGATGACGGTTTTGGAGAAGAAGTTGAAAATGTGAATTAGCATTAGAATGCTCATTGACTTCCATAGTAATCAATAGGAAAGCTGCATTGACCGATAAGTACCCGAATTGAAAAAATCGTTAAAAATCAGGAATCTGCAGCATTCCCACATAGTGAAAAACTTTGTTTGACCCTTCTACAAGGAACATATCCACCACGTTTCAGCTTAATCTGAGTGACGGTTCTGGAGAAGAAGTCGAAAATAGCTATAACACACAAAAATTCATAAAAAAATAGAAAAAAATTGCAGCGCCACCTGGTGAACAAATTAAGAACTAGGTGTCCAAGGGAGTGTTCCTGTGTGATATCAAAGTAATTGGGTGAGCGGTTTTAGAGAAGATTTTTTAAGATTTGCCCAAAAAAGAACAAAAAAATTGATTAAAAATCCAAAAATCAATGGACCGTGACCATTTGAACAAACTTGGTAGACACCCACCCAAGGCACATCCCCACCAAGTTTGAAGTGGATCTGGCTGACGGTTTCGGAGAAGAAGTCGAAAATGTAAATTGTTGACGGACGACGGACGGACGACGGAAGGAGGACCATAAGATAAGCTCAGCTGACGCTAAAAACTGCAGCGCCACCTGGTGAACAAATTAACAACAAGGAGTCCCTAAATGTCTTCCTGTGTGATATCAAAGCAATTGGGTAAGCAGTTTCGGAGAAGATTAATTTTTTTTAAGATTTGTCCAAAAAAAAAACAAAAAAATTCATTAAAAATCCAAAAATCACTGGAGCATAAAGATTTGAACAAAATTGGTAGAGAGCCACCCAAGGTACATTGCCACCAAGTTTGAAGTTAATCTGGATGACGGTTTTGGAGAAGAAGTCGAAAATGTGAATTAGCATTAGAATGCTCATTGACTTCCATAGTAATCAATAGGAAAGCTGCATTGACCGACAAGTACCAGAATTGAAAAAATCGTTAAAAATCAGGAATCTGCAGCATTCCCACATAGTGAACAACTTTGTTTGACCATTCTACAAGGAACATATCCACCATGTTTCAGCTTAATCTGAGTGATGGTTCTGGAGAAGAAGTCGAAAATAGCTAAAACGCACAAAAATTCATAAAAAAATCGGAAAAAAATTGCAGCGCCACCTGGTGAACAAATTAAGAACTAGGAGTCCCAGGGAGTGTTCCTGTGTGATATCAAAGCAATTGGGTGAGCGGTTTCGGAGAAGAAGATTTTTTAAGATTTACCCAAAAAAGAACAAAAAAAAAATCATTAAAAATCCAAAAATCACTGGACCGTGACCATTTGAACAAACTTGGTAGAGACCCACCCAAGGCACATCTCCACCAAGTTTAAAGTGAATCTGCCTGAAGGTTTTTGAGAAGAAGTCGAAAATGTGAATTGTGGACGACGGACGGACGACAGACGACAGACCCTCAAAAAACCTCAGCTGACTGACAAGTCAGCTGAGGTAAAAATCCAAAAATCACTGGAGCACAACCATTGAATGAACTTAGCAGAGACAAACCCACAGTACTTCCCCACCAAGCTTGAAGTGAATCTGATGAGTGGTTTTGGAGAAAAAGTGCAAAATGTGAATTACCATTGCAATCCCCATTCACTTACATTTAGTAATCTACAACACTGTATGCATTAACCTACAAGTGACCGAATTGAAAAATTCATTGAAAATCAGCGATTCATAGTGTGAAGTTCTCACAGGAAGATTGTCGCCTTGAAAACGTGAAAAGTTTATTAATCCCACAGTCCATATATAATGTATCAATTACAATTCCAGTTCGTTCCTAAGGCACAATATTGCCTGGGTCACGAAACTCACAGCCAGCCTCTTTTGACTACATAATTTCAACAAGGCAGATTTTTACTACCACTAAGTAATAATCTATACAAATTGCAAATAAAATAGACTTTGCATGCTTCACACGTTTGTTACGTGCATGATTTGCATATAATTTGGAAATTTTCATCAGCAGAAAGTTCTGACATGTTAACACTGACCTTCCCCTTGCACCTTTTGATTGTGGCATCATTTACCTAGTAGTCCCATTTTCCGGTCAAGATTACTGTACCAGACTCTAGGATAGACAACACTATCACTGATCTTTCAAATGATGACACTGTGCTCTTACCCAAGATCACATCATTATTAAATAACAGTGGACTTGGCCTGATAAAACTCAAGATGCACACAGATGTCCCAAGCATAAGCAGTCAGTTCTAAATGTCACAATGCATAGATTTCATAATCATTGTTCTTGGATACCTCAAATCACTGTAAAAATTTTAATCTCACTGGAAAATTAAAAAGAATTTTTAAAAAATCTTTACAATAGCATCACCACCTTGTGAACACCTTTGTTTGACCCTGCTTAAAGGAACATTTCCTCTAAGATCTAGCATAATCTGAGTGACAGTTTTGGAGAAGTCAAAAATAGCAAAAACACATTTTTTCCATAAAAAATATTTGAAAAATCACTGTGCCACCTGTTGAACAAATTAAGGTCTAAGGGTCCCCAGAAGTCTTCCTAAGCAATTTCAAAGCAATTGGCCAAACAGTTTTGGAGAAGATTTTTTAAAGATTTGCCCCCCACCCCCACCCCCCACCCCCCAAAAAAAACAAAAACAAAAATTTTACAAAATCCAAAAATCAATGGACCATCACCATTTGTACAAACTTGGTAGGGACCCAAGTACATTCACACCAAGTTTGAGGTAAATCTGGCCCGTGACTTTGGAGAAGAAGTCAAAAATGTCAATTGTGGACACCGACAGACGGACGATGGATGTCTGACCACCACATAAGTTCAGCTGACTGACAAGTCAGCTGAGCTAAAAATCACCCATAGTTGCTTGTGATGAACAAAGAACAGACTTCCATGCCCATTTGTACCACTTAAAGTGCATTTTTGGCTGTGTCTGATGGGAACCAGGACCTTGGCTATGCATCAGGTATCTCTGTACAATTGAAAGGGTCCCAACTTCCTATTTTCTTTGTTAACTTTGCAAAGGATTGCAAAAAAAATTGAATCTCTCTCAGGTTGGGATCCTTTGAAAAAATTCCTAACAGAAACACTGACATGGACCCATGGTTGTCACTGAGTGGGAAGATGGTTCATCATTCTTGTTAACCAGACACTCAGAAAGGCTGTGAGAATGCTTAAAACACTACCCTTCATATCTAACTGAATTCCAATCAGAAGTTTAAAAATCTGCCAAAAAAAGCATAAAAAAGTATTTCAGGGAAAAAAAGTATAAATAAAGTATAAAAAAGTAAAACAATGAAAATAAAGCATCATACTTTGACAAAAGTATAAAGTGGCAGCACTGTAGGTAAATAAACGGAAATATCAGGGACTGGTATGGAATGAGTCAACTGTAGACAATCATTAAGAACAGCTATCTTTGGTGTGGGGTGGGTGCGTTGTGTCCAACCCACACCAAAGAAACCTGTTGACTCAATCGTATGTTAACCAGGAAACTAACTGGATATAAGTGAAAAATTTACTTTTCAGATTCAAAAGGATCCCTACATCTTCCATGGCAAATGTTTTCTTATACACTGTACATGTAATACATGTATGACACATAATTTACAGTGGTGTAGCAGGAGCTTCCACACTGAGGATTTTTTTGTTTTTTTTGTTTTTGTTTTTGAATTCTGCAGTCTGTGGTGTCTTTACTTTGCAGGTGATCTCTATCAAAGTGACACACCTTTTAACATTGGGACCTGCCCCCCCCCCCAATTCTGCTATACACACAAATGCATCATATTTAACCATCTAAGACAAAATTCATAACACTTTGAAAGAATCATTTGAACACACATCAAACCTCTGTCGAAAGAATTAAGACAGCTTTTCCTAGGCATGGGTACAGTGCCAAGTGCCCCACCAATGCAACAGCTGTTAAACTGGGTCATTTCATCTTCAAAGGTCTCATCTTTGGCACTCCATGCTCAAATTTTATCCCATGTATGTGTAGTCCAGAGTAACCACGGACGGGCCGTTCTGCACCGTGTAGAATTTATTGCCGATCCACACGCCCATGTAGAATGGTCGCGTGCATGCCCTACTTTCGCACTGACCACTTTTTCATGGGTGGGCACCGAGGATGTTCATTTATCGTCTACTGCGGTATTTGTCGTTGATTGCTGTTTCGACACAACACTATCACTTCTTTTAATGTGGAATGGTAGAGAATACTCTGGACTACACATACATGGGATAAAAATAAAACAACACTCTTGCAATTACCTGGCCGTAAATTCTGCATGGCACTCGCGTACCCGTGGAGCGGAAGGATACACTCGATGGCCCGCCTGCGGCGGGCTGCATCTCGTGTATCCTTCCGCTCCACGGGTACGCTCGTGCCATGCAGAATTTACGGACAGGCACTCACACTCGTGTAGTTTTATTATTGTCTTTCATCACTGTTGAAACTGGTCAAAAACATTGAAGTGGATGCCATTTGTCCACCCACTGCATGGTTTGGGCCAGCAATAAGGGGAAAGGATGCATGTACACAAATTTTGGTGAAGTGTGGAACAAATGTTCCTCATAAAATTTAGACAAACTGGGTCACTGTCACCTATTTATTGATTAGTTAAGCAATCATAAATAATTGTGGGTATCACCCCATACCTACCCAGTGGTTTATTCCTCAGCTCTGGATTTCTGACCATTTCTACTTGCGCATAAAAGCAATCCAGGTCAATATGGATGATTGTCCGACTGTGCCCCAGCTTTGACTGTTGACTAACATGGAGTCCTGTCATTAATGGTCCAGCTGTTTTCTCCAAGCATTGTTTTTCTGCTGATGTCCCCTGGTGGACAGTTTTTGAATGAAAACCAGTTGTGGTTGATGGGTGTCCCAAGTTGTGTATATGCTCTGTTTTATTACATGCCTCAGCTTCAAAGGCCTCTTGCCAGTCTTCCTCATCCTCAGAGCTTCCATCAGGCATATCCATACTTAGATCTACAATGTAAGGTATTATCCATATTTATATCCACAACAGAAGGCATCTCCATACTTACACATGTAGATATACAACAGAAGGCAATTACCCATACTTCGATATCTTCAACAGAAGGCACATTCATACTTAAATCTACAATAGAAGGCATATCCATACTTAGATCTACAATGAAAGGCATACCCACATTTTTTACAATGACAAAAAGTTAACCAGTTGTGTTAAATGATGAAAGAAAGAACATTCTCTAAAGTCACGATGCTGACAGTGTGAGCATGAAATTAGGAATCAAGACCAGGGCACAGGTAAAGTCATGGTATGGAAGACCATGACATGGGTGCCCCTTCATATGTAACGCATCTTTATGTAACCTGGTAACATACCATGGATGTATTCGTAACTTTGTCTCATTTGACTGGGATTTTCCACCCTTTTATCATACCATTCATTTTCATCAGGAGGATAACTGTATCAGAGTGACAGACAGAGTAAAATAAAAGTGACAAATTTTACTTTCGTCAAAAGATCTTTTCTTATTAGGAAATGTTTGAGTAGAAATTACAATATCGTAAAACCTCAATAAAATATAGAATTACACATGAAGCAAATTTTATTTCCATGTGGAGATAAGCTGGATAAATTTACCCATTTCAATTGTACCTGCACAATCAGTTACTCTCAATTTGGTAAGATCTTTTTTTTTTATTGCATTGATTATACATAATGCTCTTGTATATCTCGTATGTATACATTTCAATTTTACATGTCTTTGAAAGAAGCAGCTAAACTGAATTTTTTGTTGGCCAACCATACCAGATCCATTGTTGGCGGTACAAATTATACCATTTACATTTACATGGCAGATTTCATACTTGCCAAACCTTTTTAGCCTCGGCTTTCAGGGACTTACATTCAGCATTTTTATTACTTGTCTCACACCATTTTTTTGTCTATAAGGTAGTGAATTACATTTCTATTAATCTCAAAATTTTTACTTGTCCTGTTGTTCTGGGCAATAGAGCTTTCCTTCATGTCAAGCCCTGCTTGGGAACTTGTGATACTGTGTTGGTGGGTGTACATGTATTGCACTTTGGTACATGTACATGCAATTCCACATATCCTGCAAGGACACTATGATGAGCTCACCATGTGGGCGGGGGGGAGGGGAGGGGAGTATAAGCAGCATGAAGTGTCCCCCCGACACCTACATATACAGTAGTCCCTCCTTTGAAAGACCACTCCTTTGGGAGACCACCTCCTTTGAGAGACCACAGCTGTCAGGTCTTTCTGTTGTAATTTTCATGTTATTTATACCTTCTTTGAGGGACCACCTGCTTTATGTGACCGCCTTTCGGGTGGCACTAGGGATGGTCTCTCAAAGGAGGGGCTACTGTATGGGAAACTGCAGGGGTACATTTACTGAATATGGATAATAAAGGCATAGTATGGAAGTGATATCTATTACAGATTTGCTTGTTTAAATTTTGTAGTGATTAGAAGGTTTGTTACAATATGGTACAGAAGATTTGACCAAATGATATTTCAGGAACTGTGGGAAATTGTGTTGGCAATTACATGATTTACCAAGGCTTATGGCTAAGGAAGAGTGACTCATGACTGTTTATCACTGCGATTCATGTTTGATTTGGCAGGGATGTTATGGTGATGTACATTCTTTACACTTCATAGCATGCTTGATGATTTTGTTATACATACTGTGTGTGGTCTAGCTGAATGAGTGTTTTCAGGTCATAAGAGTTTTTACCTTTTAAAGAGAAGTACATTGAGAATCTTAGTACTGATCAACCCAAATAAACATAGCAAGCAGCAAGACTTTTAAATTGACATTCATTATGATATAAAATTTTGTGAATATGGTTGGCATCTAGTATGCATATTTTAAAACTTAGTCAATGATTTACTATTCTCATAGAAGCTCATTGGCCCAGGTCAATACATTGAACCTATACCCTCCTTCCTATGAAGTGAAGCATGTTGAAAAAGCACATGCACTTTCACTTTCAATGCAGGTGGCCTCTTAACACAGGTATCACCATAGTTTCATAAGGAGATTATCATTATTGTTTACAGGAAATTACCTAAACTTAAAATAATACCAGATTTGCTTGGTGGGTTTTTTGACCGTAGAATTATACAATATTCCAGGAGATTGCAATAATTTTGCACAGTTAAATTTCTACATGTGCATCAGGACCAATAGGAAATTTTAACATCTGCCCTTTTGTTCTAAGGAGCCATGAATTAAAAAAATTACTTTTCAACATTTCATTGCAAATGCTCTCAGTACCAAGTTATTTTCTTGTTTAAACATTGAAGTTCCAAACAGAATTTTTAATTCATAATTTAGAAATTAAGCGCCTCAAATATTAATGGTTCTATTTAACCATGAATGAAACTGAATTGCTGAATTGGTTCATTCTCACTGCCATTGGCACTGGCATGCTTCTGCTAAGTTCTGGGCGAGTTTGACTGCATTTTGGGATTGACGTCATGACTGAAATAACTAAGCAATGCATGTCAATGATAATGAACTAGAAGTTGTAAACAGGTATAGCTATCTCGGCATTGACTTCACCACTTCGGGTAACTTTACTGCTGCAATTCAAAAATTGAAAGAAAAGTCATCTAAAGTTCTATTCAGCTTAAAATACTGCCTTATCAATGGTGACATAGATGTGGCTCAAAAATTGTTTGCCTCACCAATAGCACTTTTTCGTTGTGAGGTCTGGGTACCCTACTTGATACACGGTCTCAATGATAATAACTTCATGAATAAGTATGACAACACCCCCACTGAACAGGTACATGTAAAATTTTGCAGATTTATCTTAGGGGTACGTAGGAAATCTTCTACTGCAGCTGTAAAAGGAGAACTTGGAAGTTTCCCCATTCTTATACAAGCACTTTGTACTAGTACCAAATTTTGGGCAGGCGTACACACGTGATCAGGATAGTCTCATATTAGACTCATGCCTAAGGGAAAATTACATACTTGTAGAGATCAGCAACTTGTGCTGGATGCATTACATGAAGCTTCTATTTAACAAATTTAGTATGACGACATTATGTAATAACCTGGAAGTAAACAGTATTAGTAACGGTATCCTAACCCTCAGAGAAAAATTGTATTTTGTGTATGAAAGGGATCAGCTAAGGTATGTAAAGGTACAGACAGAAATTCTAACAAACTTAGAACCTATTGCAAATTAAAAAAAAAGACTTCAAACCACTAGAGAAATACCTAGAACTTAAAATACCACTAGAGAAATGCAAGAACTTGACCAGATTAAGAATAAGTGCTCACGACCTCAAAATTGAAACAGGCAGAAACAGGGGGACCAGGTAAGATAGAACTTGCACCTGCTGTTCAGTACCCCAGGTCGAAGATAAGTTATACTTGAATCATGCTTGACTGCATTAAATATACCCATCACAGAACTGTACTATATTCAAAACTAGAACAGTATAATTTAGTTGTATTAACTCCTGATGAAAGGTTCATAACACTAATGTCCAGTTCTGAGCAACATGTAATTAAGCATGTTCTCAATTATGTCCATAATTCATTCTGTGCACGCCTCTAAGCACCTAAGGCTCTCACACTTTATCGGTACATTGGGTTGCCCCACGTGACTTGTCCTTAGGTAGCAATGTCTGATAGACAACTCTGTACATATTTTGTATTTAATCTTTATGCTATGTCTTAAACTTGTTTAGTCTCTTTAGACGTAGTTAAGTGTAATTGATCATTTCTGTTTTTCTTATTTATATATAGGCCTAATATATCTATGTACCATACCACTGTAACATTGGTGAATGTACAATCAAGTATCCTACATTATGACAGACCTCGATTAATTTTGCCACGATAGTAAGCAATACTTTATCTTTGCATGGAGGTTTCTTCCAAGGACATGATACAGTTCATGAACAATGGTATCAACAGCCCCTGATTCCAGGGTTGAGCCTTTGCTGCATTGCCATTGGCTCTGGGCACAGGTGCCCTTTCCCTCCCCCCCCCCCCCCACCGCCTGTTGGCTTTCGACTGACACTCCCAAGGGAGTGTCAGGCTGGAGGGGGGGGGGGGGGTCAATACACTACGAAGACCTGTGGCTCTAGGCCTAAATCTATAAATGTGTTGTGGTTGTTAAGCCTAAAAGCACTGTCAGTGACAGTGTCACCGTGTCCACTCCAGATCTGAATCTGATACTTCTCTACAGTATGGCCATAAGGGCGAAATACATAAACAATCTGACGAGTTCCTTACACCGTCACCTAATCTATGGAATCATGCACAGTAAGATCCGCTCCTTTTCGATTTAGGATGCTACTACGCTCCGTGAATTACGGAGATGATGCCACATAACATGCTGCCTTGTATAATGTCATGGTTCGCCATCCGCTCCATCTCGGCGCGCTTTCTACCCTATTATGCTGAAGCGTCATCTGATGGGAAATCTATGAACTTCACCGTTAAACCCTTCCCACCTGCCCCGCCCCCTCCCCCCGCCTTTTTTTTTTTTTCAAATATCCACATGTTCTATATGAAGGAAATTAAATAAGTAAAGTAAATTAGTAAAGTAATAATAATAATAATAATAATAATAATAATAATAATAATAATAATAATAATAATAATAATAATAATAATAATAATAATAATAATAATAATAATAATAATAATTTATTGATATTCAAATACAGGTCAATACTGACCTATTTGTCAAACATACAAGATAAATATTAATACATAAATTACCTATTTGCCATACATACAAAGCAAACATCATACTAGCCCCAAGAGACCTCCCCACGCTCTGTAAGCTTGCGGGTAGCCCGCAAGCTTACAGAGCGTGGGAAGGTCCCTTGGGGCTAACATCATCCGTAAGTTCAGCTACTTAATTAGTTCTGCTAATTAGGTAGGCCTACTATATCATAAGGCAATGAGCAAGACAAATACTAAATTAGGACAGCAAACTTAGATTTGCATGACCTGGAAAAAGGAATAACATTGTAAGTTACTACCAGTGTAGCAGCATAGAAGTAAACACCTATTGTACATAATACTTTTCTTAATATATATATATATAATTTAAAAAATCAATATGTTCATGAAAACTTTAAAGATTTGCCAAGACCACCAAACCACATAACATAAACATTCTATGTTCCAAATAGCACCAATTAAGATTGTAAGTTGCTCAGATCTCATGGTCTGCATATGTATGGACCCTAGTGATCCTGAGTAAGAAAGAAGTGGGAACAGGTGTAACTACTATAACTATCAAAAATTTCCAGGAATACGTGACTAGGTTTATTTGCTATATACAATGAATGAGGAATACACGTGACTAGGTTTGAATACTATGTACAAAGAACGTGGATAATGAGTGTTCAAAAATTTTGTTATACCAAATTTATCCTGCCAGGAATGTGCCTATCGATCCCCACTCTACATGCATGTATACGGTGTTAACATTTTGAGAGACCTTCATATATAAATTAACCAAGCTATTGGAGACAATGTGCATCACAGTGTGTTATGATTGCAATAAATTTTTCTTTTGTGGCAAGGTTACTAAAGTTGTCAACAAACAGATCAATTGCATTAAACAAAGTTTGCCTAGCAGTATTATACCTTGGACATATCATTAAAAAAATGCCTCTCATCCTCAACACATCCCATGTTACATTTGATGCATTTGCAGTACTCTCGTAGTATTTTCGGCCTTGCATGCCGACCTGTTTCAACAGCAAGATGGTGAGAGCTAAGTCAGAATCTGGATACAGCTGTTCTATATCGTTGGTCTTTAATTGCACCAAGATATGGTTCTTTCTGAAACTGATTTTAGAAATTTATTAGGTGCATAATTTGCCGCCATATTCTTGGATTTTACTCAGACATGCATCTTAAAAATTGTCTTCCAGTTTTTCTCGGACGATATTCAAGAAAATATGGTGATCTGGAATATTCTGATACTCCCAGATATTTGCAAAGCCCAGTTTGTTTTAAGAAACTTTCTCACATTTGTGCACCAGTTTTGTTGACCGAGTCGATCCAGATTAAATAAAGTATTATATGCCTGTTTAAGAGGTGTAGTTTCCGCTAGATGCACTATTCTAATCCGGAATTTTAATGTTTTGATTTTGTACGATTGCAATACAATACAATATAATACAATACAATACAATACAATACAATACAATACAATACAATACAATACAATACAATACAATCATCAGTTTAATCATGCAATTTTGTTTTAAACCAAGATGAACTCAATGGACAAAGATTTTTTCCAGTTTAACTTTCGCCTGTTATATTTTAGTTAAAATGTGTATATGTTTTAAATCTTTATAATTACTGATGTATGTACTTTGAGTATTTGATTTTTAATGTTAATCTTGCATTTTCCCATAACTATTTAGTCGGACTGACTAGATCACGACGAGCTAATGATATCTGTATATTTCTCCGACGATAAAGAAGATTTGTATTGTATTGTATTTGATTTGATGCCTTATGTGCAGGGGGAACCTCCCTGTTTTAGCATTTATTGCTTCCGTATTTGTTTGCATCTTTACGTTTAGTGTTTCTTCCAAAAATGTTAAATGAAACTTTTCAATAATATCGGCCGGTTTGCTTCGGTACCAGATTTCTGCGCCATATTTCAGTATAGGTAATATCTGAGAGTCAAACATTTTTATAGCCAGTGAGGGGCTTAATTTCTTTACAGTCGGACCTGCTATTTTATATACACCGAAGAGGGCTTTCCTTGCTCGTTCAACTAGGTACGATTGTGCTGTGCCAATGCATTGGTGACGGTGATTTTCCTATAGTTATCAGGATTATCCTTAGCCTTAGCTTCATGAATAGGGTTTATGATGCCCTCACTCCACTGTTTTGGGTACTCCCCAGATTGTAAAATATACTTAAATAATGATGTAATGATTCGCACAATTTTAGCTTTTACACATTTGCAGAATTCAAAACCTACACCATCAGTGCCACATGCTTTCCCTGTTTAATTTAGCTAACTGGCAGTGTACTTCTTCAACAGACATTTCGCGGTTCAGAATACCATCTATAGCTTCATTTTGACACTCTACTATATGCAGTTTGTACTTTTCAATAAGCTCTGCAGCTTCTTGCATCTGTTAATAGTCATAGTTGGATGGAACTGGTGGTGTGTTTTGGTTTCAAAATATTTTACAAAGTCTTCTATATCAATGGTATTGTTTGCTGACCCATACTCATATAGGCCCGCTGTCTGCCTTACCAGGCCAGGTAAAAACTCTATGCTGAGAAAGGACAATGATGTGACCCTGGCCAGAGCACAATACATACACCTGTTTATGGCTATTAGCTCACATCCAGGTGTTGTTACGTATTTGAATTATCACCAATTAATGAGCTGGGAATTATATGAAAAAAATCATCTGGTTTTTTTTCCCTGACATTTTCATCTGTTAAATGACGTTCAAGAAATTTCAAAATACCAAAATGCTGGGGTTTTTTTTAGACTGAAAAAGGCTAAAATGAAAAATAGAAGGATTTATAACTGTGGTCTGTTGCCTAAAAGGTGGCGCCCCTTGACGACCAGGCGGGTGTTTGGAGAAGCCTACTTGTGGTGATTGTTGTACCGTCGCTGTACCATGGAGGAATAAACTAAATTTATTTCTAGTTTATTCCTCCATGGTTGTACGACTCGACAAAATATAATTAAATACTCATGATGATGATGATGATGATGATCATCATCATCATTGCAGGTCTTTCAGAAAACCCTGAACACTACTACTACTACTTCTACTACTACTACTACTACTACTACTACTACTACTACTACTAATGATAAATTTATCATAAAAATAAATGCATTACAAAATTATTTAAAAACAATCTGGAAGTAACTGATCCGAAAGAAATTTTACATGAAGAGCAGGTATTTTATCAGACTTTATACACTTCCAAAAACTTGGACTGGGATCAGTTAATACTTGAAAATACATATAAACAGCTGTTAGAAAATCCTGACATGCCTAAACTTAAAGAAACAGACCAAATTATTTGTGACAGTCCCCTAACAATGTATGAATGTACAAATGCATTGAAACGTTTTAAAAATGGGAAAAGTCCTGGCTCTGATGGTTTTACAGCAGAGTTTTATAAATTCTTTTGGGATGATATAAAATATTTAGTTTTTAACAGTTTACAGTATGCTTTTGAAGTTAATAATAAATTGTCCATTGATCAAAGCAGAGGAATCATTTCCCTAATTCCAAAGAAAGATAAATCTCGTACTTTGTTAAAAAACTGGTGACCCCTATCTCTATTAAATATTGATTACAAAATCTTAACCAAAGTGTTAGCTTTAAGGTTGCAAAAATTTATGCCTGATTTGATTCATGAAGATCAAACTGGTTACATTAGGGGAAGATATATTGGCGAAAATATTAGACTTATATCAGATGCTATACATTACTACGATAAACATAATCTATCTGGACTGTTATTACTGATTGATTTTGAAAAAGCATTCGACACCATTGAATGGAACTACATTGATAAGGTACTTTCACCATTCAATTTTGGACCAAACTTTCGTAAATGGATTCAAATATTATATAATGATGTTTCTAGCTGTGTCATTAATAACGGGAACTTCTCTGAATTTTTTCCAGTTTCGAGGGGTGTACGTCAGGGGTGTCCTCTTGCTCCGTTTTTATTTGTTTTAGCGGTTGAGCCAATGGCTCTAATGATAAGACCCAATAAAGATATCAGTGGTTTAAAATTTGGTAATCAAGAAATTAAAGTTAGCCAGTTGGCTGATGACACCACATGTTTTGTCTCAGATCAGAAATCAGCTAAACTATTATTTGATACTCTTAATGAGTTTGGAAAATACTCTAGGTTGCTTTGTAACATTGAAAAAACATGTATATATTGGCTTGGGCAACAGAAGTTTGATGAAGACTGGGATTTACCAGTCTTCTTGAAAGAAGGCAAATTTTGCACATTAGGAATTATTTTTGATAAGGATGAAAATTTAATGTGTCGACTGAATCATGGTTTGAAATTGCAGTCCTTTAAAGAAATTCTTAAAGTTTGGAAGATTAGGAATTTATCATTGATAGGTAAAAATATTGTTCTTAAAAGCCTGGCCACTTCAAAACTCCTGTATCCAATATCAGTAATACACACTGATGATAATATTGTCAAAGAAGTACAATCTGCAATATATCAATTTATATGGAATAACTCCACGCATAAAGTGAAAAGTTCAGTCATGCACCAGAGTATCTTAAATGGACGACTTAAAATCACACATTTTATTACATAAGTCCTTGCTCTTAAGTTAAACTGGGTGAAACGCATTTTTAATAACGTTAAAGCTAAATGGCTTGTCGTCTTCCAAAAACTCATTCCGGAAATAGATATTAAGGACCTCTTTATGAGTAGATGTTACTTGGATATTTCACAATATAATTTCCCATTGTTCTATCAAGACATTAATTCTGCCTGGAAATTATTCCGAAATTTTGCTCACCCCAAACATTTGAGTGCTAGTTTCTTGTGGTTTAACGCATTTATCATGGTTGGTGGGAAAGCTGTATTTTATAAACAGTGGTATAAAAAAGGAATTAAATTTATAGGTGATATACTAAGTATGCGTGGAGAATTCCTTAACATAGAAGAATTGCAAAATAAGTTCAATATACGAATACATTTTCTTGAATATCACTCATTGATATCAAAAAGTTGCATTTAAAAAATATACATTTTACAGAAAATCCTTCTACTGTATTTTTTTTATCATTAATGGCAAGAAAAAGAATATCAAACATATCATGTGTGAAGAATTCTATTGGTTTATTATTATTGAAAATGAGATGCATGAAGTTCCTACATGTATTAATAAGTAGCCAGACATACTTAACGTTGAGATAGAAGAATGGAGTAAAATCTTCGGTCTTGCATTTAAATGCACTATAGAAAGCAAACTTCAAGCATTCCAGTTCTCAGTTATAGCCAGACATACTTAACGTTGAGATAGAAGAATGGAGTAAAATCTTCGGTCTTGCATTTAAATGCACTATAGAAAGCAAACTTCAAGCATTCCAGTTCTCAGTTATACATAAATTTGTTGTGCATAATGCAAGACTGTACAAAATGGGACTTGTTGATTCTGAACTCTGTAATTTTTGCCACCAAAAAGACACAATTTTACATAGATTTTGGGACTGTCAATATATAACGGTTCACGTTACAGTCGACGTCCAAGACCCATTTCACAGATCACGGTAAATTATCAATGCAAATTTAAACCACAGTAGGCCTAAATTACTTTCATTATAACTTCAATCGCGTTGATCGCTTAAAGTTAAATATTTGTCTAAATCACAAATATCGTTTAATAATCAATGGAGTTGTATAACGTTTCACAGCTATTTATCTTGATCTGATCAGAAATGACGGGAAATTATCCAAATCATAGTTCACGGTTAATTTTTCCTTCCATCACAAATAAGGAGTAAGTAAATGGGTCCGATCACGCATAACAAAATAGGTATTACCTCCCCCTTACATTGGCCTATGTCCCCATAGCATAGACATTATAGGCATAGACCTGATTAAATATAGATTAGGTAGAATCAATCAGGCTGATATTATAAATTAGGTCTATGTACTTGACTAACTGGACAGCACTAGTCTATACTCTATAGACCTAGGCTTTTAGTCTAAACTTAAGCAACCGATGAGGCCTACTGGGATCGAATGCCAACTGTCAGAGGATCTTGTGGCCCTACTCGTTTGATATAGGCCTACATGTATTTAGGCCTACGGTCATTATTATGCTCCCTTTCCAATCTTCGTTTGACATGGTAGGCCTATGTAGGTCTGCAATAAAAATACGCCAACCAGTATGAAGGCAAAATTAAATTGCGGGGCATAAATTTCATAAAATTCTAAAAAAAACTGGCCATTTTGACGTACTGGTAGGCCTATTAGCCTCCTGTCAAAATTAAACAGCCTCTAGAGGCCTAGATGCCTAACCTTAAGTTTAGACTACTTCAAACATAGGCCTAGGACGAATGCTATTAAAACCGGGCCTGTATAGTCAAATGTCTAGGCCTTTCTATAATCTGCTAATTCAGATTAATTATGGTGTCGCTCTGCGCTTCTGGATGTCTGTCATCATCAAGAGGTGTTGGGGCCGGGTCGCACTGTGCGCGCAAATTGTCCGAGAAAAGCTGTTGACCTGACTGCTTTTTTCTTTATGCTTCCTGGGATTTGAATGAAAGGTCGATTCACGAGGAATTTGAATCTTAAATCTACTTGCGTGGTTTTAATATTTAAAAGGAAACTAGTACTAGGCTACATGCTTAGTTGTGATTAGCGAGAAATGCTGCAATAAACGAGGAATGAAAATACACATGCAATTTTGAACCTGCCACAAGCGATTATTGATCGTGCAACAGAAGATTAGGAACAGAAATTCTGACATGCCAGAATTCGCGCTACAAGTAGTCCATGAGCCAGACTGAAAATTGGTACCATCTGAGGGCACCAAACGAAACCTTTATACCTGCGTTCGTACACCTTAGCCTTAGGGTATAACAAAAATGCATGATATTCTTTCCAGAAGCCCAGCTGGAGCCCGTTATTGCAATTTTAAGATTTTATACCTAGACGGCCGAAAAATGCTGTATATGGTGAATCGTGTTTTGTTATAGTTAGCCTCTACATTATAATAATACTTGAAATATACATATTATGTTTGTATCCAGTTAACAGCTGGCACAATGAACTTCATGCGACCTAAAAATACTAAATGAATCCACACGGGCAAGAAAAAAGCCATCATTATACCCACATTGATTGGATTTTTTTTAAGGGGGGGGGGGTTGCTGCGGTCAGCTTGTAGATCAAGTATTACATTTCTGCAATTTCAATACCTCATGAATACATGGTCCAAATCTCTTGAAAAATGGTGCAAACATGCCTCTGGGTCATCCTTTGATCCCTAGATTTTTTTTTGTCCTTGACCCTATTTTCAAGGTCACATCCTTGTGGAGGATATAACTGGTAGGCCTGCGGAGATTATTTCTCCATTGTAAGGCACATATACATCCTTGTGAATTTCACATTCTTTGCATGTATAATCTCACTTTCCTTTATTTTACTATTTGAAGGTGATTATGTACTGCATGATGATGAATAAATTTTGGTGACCTTGACATTACTCTGAAGGTCACACACTTGTGGGCAGGTACATTTAGGATTTTTGTTATATAAAATTATATGAAAGGAGACAAAATCCGTTTTAAGCACAGTTATCCACGACATTTATTTCTATTCTTATCAGTCCTCGATTATGTATGGTGACCAATATATATATATATATATATATATATATATATATATATATATATATATATATATATATATATATATATATATATATATATATATATATATATATATATATATGTATATATACATATATAAGTATAAAAGCATTTTTCTGCGTTTCAGACACGACCGGTTTCAGCATTTTTATGCATTGTCAAGCTCCATAACGCATAGATGTTGAAATAATTTTCAGTCCAGTATAATCTTGACGTTATCTGCTGTTATAGTGAAATCTTTAGCATAGAAGCATATTATGATGTTCATTTATTACGTTACTGATTTAGGCCTATTACATGACGTCATTGCCATATCAATTAATAATAAACGTCTCGTAATGAAAATAGGCATAATTTGTCCCAGATTACTATAATTGGTAAATTACACTATTCAATCTAGGCTTGTATTTACGTTAAAATATGAATTCTTTTTGCTGTCTTTCTATGTCAGAATCATTTGACATCTGATATATAGGACATACAAAGAATTTAGGCACAAGAATAGAACAACTATCAATATGTTCACTGAGCTGGATTTGCCGTGTCTCAGGCACCCGTATTTGCTGTCTGTGGACAGTCATGCGCCTGAGTAGTTCGTTGCCTGTAGATCCAATGTATACCTCATTGCATCCTCTGCAGACAATCGCATAAATCATATGTTTACTCAAACAGTCCATTTCTGTTCTCATTTGAAAGTTTGGGAGCTTTCCTGTTGTGTCCAGCGAAATTGTGTCAGTAACTATCATGTTTATACAATTGTCACAACGAGGAAGGCCACATTTTTTGCTCCCACCTTGACTGGCCCTTGATTCAAAGTTTGCTCTCGTAAAATTTTATTTGAAATTACGAGGCGGTCATTGGCTTGAAATAAAATTCAGAGTTTTAAATATTTCTCCAAGTGAGGGATCCATTTCCAAGATTGTAAGGGTTTCACGTATTTGTGGTATTATCACAGGATTGTTAGGATTGCATCTTGTGATCTTGGTCAGATTTTTGTCATCCCCCTTGTTATTTTTGCGGTCCTTTCTTAATGATTCTTGTGTTACACTTAAAGCTCGCAGAATACCCATTGAAATGAGTGATTCTGGGTAGTCCCTGGCTTTTAGAAAATTTCCCAGTTCATCCAGATGCGTTGCTTTTCTATTTGTATTTTCTACAATTGTACAGATCCTTCTTGCTTCATTATATGGGATATTTGTCTTAATGTGCCGTGGTTGACATGAATTGAATGGCACATACTGATGAGTATCTGTATTCTTGTAGTATATATTCAGTGAAATCTTTCCATCATGTAGAAGAACTTTCAAGTGTAGAAATTCTAATTCACATTGACTATATTTCGTTTCATATTGAATACTTGGTTCAAGCTGATTTAAAAGTTGGTGAAAATCGTGTAAATCTGATAGCGACTTTGTCCACATTATAAAACAGTCATCTGGATAACGTTTCCAGTTCCTTTTTAAAAAACATGGCGATGGATTCGGGTGTATTTCTAAGTTTTTCGTATGATAAAACTTCTAGATATCCAAGACTAAGCGTTGCATAAGTTGGTGCACATTTAGTTCCCATCGCACTCCCTTTTTTTCTGTGTATAGTATTCTCCATCAAATCTGAACACACTATTTTCTAATATTAGTGAAAGACCTTCCACAATAAATTCTCCTGTGAAACGTTGATTTTTTGTGTCAGGATATTTGTTCAGCCAGTATTCAATCGCACGCTTTCCTAATTCATGAGGTATGTTACTATATGAATTAATCACATCAAAACTGACTAAATACCGATCCTTGACTTGCTCTCGTGATATTTTATTGATGAAGTCGATATTGTCACACACGTAGCTGTTGACATGCAATAAGTACGGCGGTTTTAAAATTTCGTTTATGAGTTCACTAAGCCTGCTCGTATTGCATACATGTCCTGCGACGATTGGTCGGAATTTTCAATCTGTAGGTTGAATAATATGTACATATATATACACCATCTTGTTCACTTATAGCTTTTTTAGTAATATCAGACTTATGAACTTTCGGTAAGCCGTATAAATTACTTGTGTTTGACTGCAAGCCATCCAGATAATTTCTTTCTTTCGTTGTAAAGATGTTACGATATTTGTCAATAAATGTTCTTAATTTATCACTCACTTTATTTTCTCTGTCTGGTTCGCATCGCTCATAAAATTGTTCATCATTAAGTAATGATTTAATCTGTTCAGCATAATAATCAGTGTGCATAATGATAACCACTCCATCCTTGTCTGCTTCCTTAATTATGACAGAATTGTCAGTTTGCAATTCATTCATAGCCTGTAACTCCTCTTTAGTTAAATTGTTTTTGTTGGTGGGTGAAGGTACTTTGTGGAGAGAGTGCGCAATTTCTTTCAGTCTGTCAATACATTTTTCTAATGTCTCATTTTGACTTTTAGGAGGAGTGAAAGAACTTTTTTTCTTTGACCAGTGATTCATCCCATTCCGTATCTGTATTGTGGAAAAATACTTTCAGACGTAATGTACGACAAAATTTTAAAATATCACACACTTGTTCTTCTGTGTCTTTTCTTGGTGTCGATGTGAATTTCAATCCCTTTTTAAGCAACTTTACTTGTCCTTGTGTCAATTGTTTGCTTGATAAGTTTATAATTTTAACAATAGATGTATTTGAAGTTAATATCTTCTTGGCTCCTGCTGTTGGGGGTATTGTTGCGCTCTTTCTCTCCATCTGTTATATTTTTGCTCTTTTTGGTAGGTGTCTCTCTTTACAATCAAGAGTAATCTACATTCATTTCAAAAACCTGCATCTAATTGATTTTATATGTTCAAATTTACAATTCAATTTGGCCAAAAGGTGGTATCTGTTGTGATATGCTAATATGTGTAATGTAAATTAGATATATAGTGACAGTAAAAAACAATATACGTACGTCGCGGTATACATTTTCTTGCATATGGGTAACCCTAGCTTGTATATGGGTTCCAACTTCTACAAACAGGGAGGCTGTCTTATTGATTGGCACTTTCCTTACCATGAATAGATATTGATTAGCATTGTTTAGCAGTGTATGGAAGTTCTTCAAAGTTGCTTAGCGGTTGTTTGGATGAGGCATATATTGACCTGTTCAAGTTACCTTATTCTACAATCTTTAGCATTTCACTATTATAAATCTATACTGATTTGCAATGATTAGCAGTCTTTGCACATTTATTAAAATTGATTAGCACTTCCATTTCCCCAAGTTTCCATTTCAATTAACAAACTGTGATTCAAATATTGCTACCTTTTGCCTTGTGACATGTATACTCATCAAAGGAATCACTATGCAGATTTTTTTTTTCACTTTTTATGTAAAATAACATACATCTATTAAACTGCGTATACTGACTAAAAGCTGTGCCGCAGAAAAGTCCATCATGCTGTTTAGAGTTCCTGAGACATACACCAATCAAAAAAGCATTGTTAAGTTTGGTGCTCTCAGATGGTACCAATTGGTCAAAATTGGGTCCTCAGCTCATGGACTGAAGATGCGATTTCGTTGCAAGCGACCACCTAAAATACACATGCAACTTTTTCGCTTGCAACGTGCAACTCGAACCTGCGACATGCAACGAGCGATAAAAGTTGCACGTGTATTTCCGCTTGAAAGCGGAAATACACGTGCAACTTTTATTATCGCTCGTGGCATGTCGGTTCAGGGTGAAGCATGGTCAGAGTCACAGCTGCCGTACTTCTTGAAAGAGAACCACTTTAAATAGGCCTGTATATAAAAGTAAAATGTTAATTGGAGATACGTTAAAACTCTACGGCGTCAATTGTCTAAAAGTTCTTCCATTATGTGACAGTTCCACTGCTTAATGTCCCAATCTAAAATAACAAGCTTTTAATGTAGTTTTAAAAATATCAATAGCTGGTGAAGATCTAAAGTCCAGGGGCATGAAGTTCCATAAACGTGCTGCAGCCATATTAAATGCATAGTCACCATTTGTTGAACAAGCTGGAATTCATCGCCCGACCGCACATTTGTTGGAAACATATATAAAACTATCACCACGTATTAGGCCTAAGCTCTGTATTGCAAGCATTTGAAGGTCAAAAATAACACTTCAAACCTAATTCTGTATTTGATGGGGATCGAGGCAATGCAGCTTTTCCAGAACAGAGGTGATGTGTTTATGTCTGGATGTATTTGACACGGTTCTCTCTGCCATATTCTGCATACGTTGTAGGTTAAAAACACGAAACTATAATATGCAAAAAAACAAAAAAAAACAAAACAAAAACAAAAAAAAAAAAAAACAAAAAACAAAAAACAAAAAAAACCCCCGTAGTAATACCCATTTATTCCAGCTTACCTTGCCTGTACCATATTGGTCACTTAATTGTTATAATAGCGGGGCAAGGCCACATTGACTATAGAGGTACATTGAGCTTGCCATGGCGGGCATGAAAGACCGGAGATTTCTTCTCTGAGGCACAACTTGATTATAGGGACAGGTCTTGAATGGAAACAAATTAATCAATCTTTTTGTGACGATATTGCCAACTGTTCTATCGATGTACAAAATGAGAACAGGATAAAGCTTTTGTCACATCGTGGCACGTGGACCGAACAATTAACTGTAATGCTTCAAAAACTGGTCCTCCCAGTGTTACCATATTCATATACATATATAATTACTTCAATCCATAGAATTTGAATTTGCTGCCAAAAGCGACAACAGTAATCCACCCTCCCCCCCCCTCCACGCCAAACGTACCGCACTGGAAGTGTAACGAATGGCGAGGGAAACGTTTTCAATTTTTACTATCAGTGCATTAAAAATTTAAAAATAGAATAAAATAAAAGGAAGGGGGGAGGGCGATATAGGCCTAAATATAATGAATGATAAGAACCAAGGACTCACTGTCCCAGGCTTGGGAATATTTTACGAAATTCAGAATAAAAACCATTGCAAGCCACAGTATTTTGTACCTTAGTTTGCATTGTTTAGCCCTTTTCAAAATTTGCTCGATAATAGTTATCACGGTTATGAACGCCTGGGAATGATGACGATGGTTGTGGTTGCAGCGACAATAGTAGTAGTAGTAGTAGTAATAGTAGTAGCAGTAGTAGTAGTTGACTTAGTAATAGTAGGAGTGATACAAATAGGCCTACATTTGTTGTAAAACCACCCGTTTTACTCAGGAGCAACGACGAATCAGGGCATGTCTTGAATGTATCAACTTCAGTATTTAAGACTAAAATATTGTTGGGGCTATACGTATACATGAAATGAAAATACGTCACAAGGATGAACTATGTCGGTGCATTTAATTGGTAGCAAAATCATACAAAATATGTAATATATCCGTGTCGCAAATTACTGCACTTCAAATCGGGAAGTGTCGGTTTGTCTTACAAATATAGACCGACAGACGAGTGGGAAAAATAACCTGAGTGCACATTATTGTACAAACAGGTGCTGCAGCGTCGCCTCCTCCGTCTAGTCCTGAACCAACCAACCAACCGGCCAAACTAAGTAAATAAATAAAAAAATAAATAAGTAAGTAAGTAAGTAAGTAAGTAAGTAAGTAAGTAAGTAAATAACACGACCCAATCTCTCTACGCTCCATATCCAAACCAGTCACTGTCTACGTCTTAACTTATACTTAATCACTATTTGCACGTGCAATACAAAAATTTAGAAAAATTCAAGGTTTTCAAGAGCCGAATGAAATTATAAACGTTCATCAGCGTGAAACCAGCAAGCATGTTTCGCGACATTTGTATGGCATGCAGAACAACACATTTATGATAGCGATGGACTGGCGTGCAATCAAATATGCCGCAATCAGCTGGATGCCAATATAGAGAAGTGCCAAAAGTGGATATGAATGACAACATCGATCATTGGTACAGTGTGAGTTTCATTTGTAACACTGGTAACCTTGTGTTTATAGGCTTATGTTATGTCCCAGACAGCTCTACGTGTCTTCTGTATAACAACCAAACCCTCTAACTTTCAAAGCATGTTTTCGTAGTCACCAAGAGGAACTATCCATATTTAGTTTGTAGAACTATCTTCGTTAATATACACGTGATACTAAGTACCGTAAATATATACTGAAAAGACAACGCAGTCTGTTTCATGTTTATTCTTCTGTCCGCTGGAAAATGGGGAAAAATAAGATATTTGCATGGCATTAATATTTGGTAAGGATGTATATGTAGTTTCTACACGAGGAAACAAAAATTCACGTAAAGGAGAGAAGCACCAAATGTGCAATTTTAAAAATTGTTATTGCAAAATAGAATTGTTTATATAGCAAATTTGCAAGTAATATGGTTTTACGTATGCCCCATATATGGTGTCTATCACATATCCAAATTAATAGTAGTTTTAGTGTCAATGCAGAAATTACCAAAATACTTTCAATATTAACATGGTTGACAATGGGCCGTGTTAACAATTTGGATCTTGATGACTGGGTATCTGTTCTAAAACGACCGTTTCACATGGATATTTCTCTAAAACTAATGCTATAATTTTAATCAAGCAAATACTGATTGACTCTGAAATAAGTGTTGTGCAAAAAAGCATCACGGATTTTCTAAGAAATGATCAGTTTTTTTTTGCAAATGCGGATCAGAAATGAACAGTCCCACAAACGTTATCAATTTTGTCAGACAGGACTTGATTAAGTTTTTAGAAGCCCACATGCCGTGCAATAAACATTAAAATTTCTATGTCTATCAAAGCACACATTATAAAAGGCAGGGATGAAGTGGACATATGTTCAGATATCTTTGTGGGTGTCCTCGTGAAAGTCAACGCTCCTCACATATATGACTGATCATGATTTTGTAGGGTGTAGAGGCTCAGAATAAAATTCTGAAAGTTCCGGTGGTGGACTTATCCATGTGGTGAAGGGAGATTGGTGGCGTTGTGGGAGCAAGGTGGTTAGTGTCGGTATATAGTAATGATAGGAGATATTCATATGTAACTGCGATCCTGCACACTTCCTGTGTTGCTGGGGCAACAGACTGATGCTTCCACCATGATCAGGGCAGATTTGTATTATATACTACAGAGACATCCATAAATAACACATTTTTAACCAAAAGAGAGCCCATTTCTAATCAATTTAGGTATCCTTTATGTTTCAAATATATGTTAATACATTTTCTTAAGATTATTCTGTGTTCGTGTTGTTAATTTTATTGGGAAAGTACTTTTGACTATGCTAAATACATGGATCTGCCCTGATGCAGGTGGCTCCCTCTTTAGCTCGATAGGTGTTAGAGTAGGACCGCATTTAAATATGAATACATCCGATTGAGAAGATGCCCCCAAACCTAAGATCCCATTCAACAATTTCACAAGAATACTCATTTTCCAATTTTTGTATCACCATAGTAATCAGACAGATACAGTTATGAAAAATCCCTGATACCTTTTTGCAGATACATATGTTGAGATTATAATAGCACAAATTTGACCATTTTGATTATTTTTCGAGAAATATCCAAAATTTTACAAAAATCACATTTCATCCAAAACGCTTGTGTCTATATTATATTTGTGTCTTTTCGCCTAAAACCACTTCCTAGTAGTCATTACCCTATTCCGCAGTCCGAACTCTTTACTCTCCATAAGCTAACCTGTCCCTGTCTAACCTCGTTACATATAGAAGTACTATTGTCCATATTACACTCGTTCCTCTGTAAAATTTTGACATAGGCTGTATTAGCCCAAATAAATTAAAGGGTCTTCAGCGGGTAACTACTCAACATGTTTCGAAGCCTTTTACCCGTATATATAACTTTGGATTGCAAGTTCCATCTTTACTGCAGACAGATTATGCAAAACTTGTTTACATATTATGTCGGATGAGTGTTTTTGAGATATTTGGCCTGAAAGTTAAGTCATTTTTTTCAGGCTGGACATTAGCATAATAAAAGTGAAATCACTTTTCCAGGCTGGACATTAGCTTAATATCTGGTATTGTATGTTCATGTATCTCCTTTCACACACTCAGCTTGTAAATTGGATAGCCACTATTTTTCTTACATGCGTGAGAGTCCTTTATACTCTTTTTTCCCACGCATCGACTTCCAGATTTCCAACATTTTATTTGCTTTTTCTTTATGATGTTATGATCCAAAAACCCTCACCATGAAAACCAAAACTGGAAACCGAAAAGACAAGAAACAAAACGAACAAGAAAAGAAGTTTGCTTGGCAGCAAATCTGTCTGGGTGCCTTCAAAATAAGAACAATTTGAAATGCTACAATTTGCCATCGTTCAACATCTAATTTTTGTGTCTTAGCCTAATTTGCAATAATTAAAATGCTACAAGTTTGGTTCTTGGTTCATTGGATGTGACCATGTCACAAATTTATAAAGTGAAGTTTGAATGCCACTACTATCTAAAATAGATTTGAAGCTATTCAACATTTAAATTTTGTGTATTTGCCTAATTTGCAAAAATTAAAAGTACAACTTTTGTTAATGGTTCATTGGATGCGACTATGTCACATACTTAAAAATTGAAGGTGGAATGGCACCTCTATGTATAATAGTTTTGAAGTTATGCAATATTTAAATTATGTGTGTTCATCTGATTTGCATAAATTAAAATTGTACAATTTTGAATCATGGTTCATATGACGCGGCTATGTCACAAACCCACAAATGGAAATTGGAATGGCACCTCTATCTTTAATACTTTTGAAGCTATTCAAGATTTAAATTTTGTTTATTCACATAACTTGCACAATTAAAATCCTACAACTTTGGTTCATGGTTCATTGGATGCGGCTTTGCCACAAACTTGCAAATTGAAGTTGGAATGGCATCACTATGTGTAATAGTATTGGAGATATTCAACTTTTAAATTTTCATTTACTGTCCATTGTAATGGCAGGTGTCACACACACACACACACACACACACACACACACACACACACACACACACACACACACACACACATATATATATATATATGCACATTGAAATTTTCTGTCTATCTGCAACAGTTTGGAAAATACGGAACGTTTACAATTTTAATTGCCCCTAATTTGCATTATTTTAAACATCATGACTATTCCAAACCAGATGCGCAATTTCATTGGTAGGTCAGTCACCATGGCAAGTTTGGTGTTGTTCGGAATACTAGTGTCTAAGAAAAAATCCCGACAAATTTGGTTGTAAAGAAGAAAAGAAAGAAAGAATTGTTGGAAAAACAATATGTCTGGGCAGGGACGTGTTATAACACGTCCCTGGTCTGGGAACGCACTCAGACATAATTATTCAGACACACAATTCCACTGTTTATTTATACAGTGAAACCTCTCTACAGTGGGCACCCTTGGGACCAGAGAAAATGCCCACTCCTGCCAGGGTCAGCCCTTTTGGGCAGCATGGATGAGTGTATGTGCTTGTGCATGTATATTATACATACATGCACAATATACATGCAATGTATACATGTTATAATTCAAGGAGATATATGCATACATGTACATGCAATACAAAACTGTCTTTGTTCCTTTATTACATAAACCAATTGTAACAGCCGCTGTCACGAAATTACATGTGTCTGTGAAGTGAGACAAGCACTATATATTGTCTTAGTATTCCTTGTCTTGGCAATAAAGAACCCTCTTAATAATAATAAAGGCGTCATCTCACTGGTCACAAGAAAACAAAGACATGGAAGTGTCTACTGAGAGGACACAAATCCACACACTGTTTCAAAATTTATAAAGTTGTGAAAACATTATTGACGGCTGGAACACCATACTTTGATGGGTCTAGCCAACTCAGGACTGTATGCACATGTAGTCTATTTTTAGTAGAGGGTACACATAGCAGGCTTATTCTGCCCATAAGTTCATTCAGGTGCCTGCGCTTCCTTGGGATTGATCAGCACAGCAGACTCATGATAGCCTCAGGCAAAAACAGATAAACCAGGACACCAGTCTCAGTCACAGTGCACTGGTAACTCTGTTCAGCAACAGTGGGAACTATTAGCCTGCTTGGCACATAGAGTAGCATGGACCAGATCTGCTCTTGCATGAACAGAAAGAGACTCTCTGTATTTTATTGAGAACCTCATTACAAAGTTGTGTTGGGAGTCCTCCTCCACACCCCCCCCCCCCCCATTTGCTACCAGACCCAAACCATACACCTAGCATGCATGGACAGAAGGCTGCCTATGGAACAGGTTCAAGCTAATTTATTATGAATGCAAAATGGTTGCCTACCATCATGGGGGCCCATGAAGCTTGTAACAAGCAGTAGAAGGCCTGGATGTTGATTGTGGAGAAATTCAGTGAATTTAGCAGAATACATTAAAATTCCTCTAGTTTAATTTGCATGCTGCTAGATTGGTCAAATGTCTCAAGCCTACATTGTGTAAGTTAGAACTTTGTGGCTATATATAATATTTTTGAAGATTTAGGGCTTTGAAAACTTTTATTGACCCTAATTTGCATAATTTTAAATATCATGACTATTCCAAGCGATTTGCACAATTTCACTGGTAGGTGAGTAACCATGGCAAGTTTGGTGGCTTTCTGAATAAAGTGTCCGAGAAAACCTCCGGACAAATATGGTCGTAAAAAAGAAAGAAAGAATTCTCGGAAAAACAAAATGTCTGGGTTCGCACCTAGACATAATTCTGGGATAGCTAATTAACGTGCGAAGTTGCTTGGAAAGCAAATTGATTGGTCGGAACGTTTAAGGTCTCATTTGGGTGCTGAAGACAAACCACATGAAAGCAAGAGCTGGCTTATGATAGTTACAGACGACGCTAACACATCCCCGTCTCTGTATTTGGCTGCAGGCTGTGCCCGATTATTATTAACCTGGTCACACTGGACTGATAAGTGGGGACATTATAATATTTGTTAAGACCCACTCACCCATACAAGTTTCACCCCCGAGTCCGGCGTTTCTTTTGGTGGAATAGCGTGCTAACTGTAACAGAAAGCAAAGCGTTTAACCTGGTGGAACATTTAGGCCATATACACATTTTTGTACAAGGGTTTTATTTTTTACCTTTTGAAGTTCACCGGGATATATGCACATTGTGGGTGACAGCCAGGTGACAATGAACGTAAGGCAAGAAATGGAACGTTCGACATACACTTAGTTGTACTGAACAGATGCAGGTTCGAAAACTGGTTTGGTTAATGGCTGCTATTTGACTTTTGGTGTTGGTCATTCTGGACTCACATGAGCTTGGTGCATCGAAATACTATGTAAAACACCAAGTGATACACAAGGTGCCAATACTTTTCTAGAACTCGTATGGAGTAGCAGCCAGGTACCTGCTCAAAACAGCATGGGATTTCTGCGCCCGAATTGGAGAAGAGCAAACATAATCCGCGCTGCAAACCTGCAAAGCAAACTTTAACCCTTTATTGCTGCTGTGACTTAGGGCGCAAAACGGACAAAATGGATTTGATCAAACGCTTTGGAGTTGTGTTTGAAGGTCCCGATACCGTATTTCACGAGGGGCAGGTGGTATGTGGACATGTCACTGTGGAACTGTTGCAAGACATGGCAATAGAAGGTGAGGATCTTGAGGACACGGCTTTTCAAGTTACTGCGTGGCTTATTCCTAGCTGTTTTGTTCAGTTAAGCAAGCGGTGGCTACTAATTTTTAAAGTAGGCATATGTTTGACCTAAATTGAAATAATCTGATCAAGCTATAATTATCAGAGTATGATTGTACTTTTTAACGTTATCGGTGTCCACGATGCCAAAAGGGAAAATCCGTCATAGGATCTTCGCAAGAGATAAATACGATGAGCTCTGTGCTACATTGACTCCTTATTTCTTTCATTCGCCTGGGCTGCTTTAATTAACCACACGATCGATAATTCGTTTACACAGACGTTGGAAGACTCTAATACTACTGGGAATATGTTCACCAATGGGTAATTCTCAGTTGAAAAAAAAAATAGATAAAATAAATATGAAAAAATGACCCGACTATGGAAACATTGTAGTACATGGACGCTTTAAATATCCAAAACTTCGGTTCCTATCAGGCTGGGGAATGAGAAAACAACATTTTCCTATGCTTTTATGAAATTGCCCGCCCCCCCAAAAAAAACAAACAAAAAAAAAACAAACAAAAACAAAAACTAAAACAAAAAACCCCCAAAACAAACAAACAAACAAACAAACAAAAACAAAAAAGACTTCAAAACAGATACAAATGCAGTACTGTACGCAATTTTATTTTTAAAAAAACTGTCACTGCATTTCCAGGACAAAATGCAAAATTGCAAGACAATAATAGTATGTCGAAGACAATTCAAGACAGTTCAAAGGTTATATTTTTCCAATAAAACGGAGAAACCTGCCCTGCTGTCAATAGAAAGCTCCTTTTCTTTTCTTTTTTTTTTTTTTAATTCACTGAAAACATTTCATCTACATATATAGAACAGCCGAATCCGGATGGCTCGAACTGTCGTAAAAAAGCTACCCTAGGGCACCGAAATACCCTGGGATGAGTGGTTAACTCAAGGTTCAAGAATGAATTCCCTCCGGTATACCGTCTTCGGAGCTTCCGTGTTCTGTTGCTTGTTTTCGTTAAAAGGGAGTCGCGGGTCAACTGAAGAATTATAAGGTACCTTGTCCTTGTTCACGTTAAGCTGCACTGAAGCATAACAAGAGAAAACGTGTTCCATGTGATCACACCACCCTGTGTATTTATGTCTGGTATCATTCTGTTTACAATGACCAGAAGAATAAAAAGCCAACCAAAATGAAGAAACAGACAGCGCTTACATCGTTAAGTGTCTCGGTATGTGTGCAGGACGAGGAAAAACGAATCACTTTAAGCGGGATTCTAAAGGTTTACAATATAATAATGAAAGCCAATGTTGAAAAAATGAACGAAAAAGCAGGGAAGCATAAAGAAACAGAAATAACTTGATCGCCTTTTGTCAGATGAGCTCCTTTAAAGACAGCTACAGTCTGTGATTATATGTCTTACGCGTAGTACACATGCAGCTATTGGGCTGTAAATGTTCGAGCGCAATTTATTATCAGAAGCGTACATTGTAATACAACTTTAACACAGAATAATGAAAAGGTAAACTAGAGCTATGATTGCCAGTTATCACTGGGATGCCTTACCCTACCCGTTTTACCCATAAATCGATTGCCCACGATGCCCACCAAGTATGACGAATTCATTTTTGCTGCAAAGTGATCCATGAAAATGGAATGAAATTCCAACGCTGTCATGGAGACATAATAACACCAATAAATAAAATTTGAACAAAATCCTTCCAGGCACTTTGAAGATATTCAGTAACAATGTCAATTTGACTGTAAATATGTCAAAGTAATCATAAATTAGGTCACAGTGACCTGAAAATTTAATTGGCTTTTTTCACTTAGAATGCATCTTTCTCACAAATTTGGGAAGAATCCATCCAGGCATCAAGATATTGCAGTGACAAAGTCATATTCACCGTAAATAGGTCACAGAACCACACAATATGTCACCAAATCAGATAAACCAACCTTTGTCTTATAATGCATACCTGTGCCAAATTTGAGAAAAATCCATCTAATCACTTTGAAGATACTGTGGTTAAATTGATAGTAAACAGATCACATTAATCGCATAATTGGTCACAGTGACCTGAAAATCTTATTAGCCTATCTTTGTCCTAGAATATATATATCCGTACCAAATTTAGGACTAATCCACGCAGGCACTTCGAGATACTGTATTGACAAAGTCAAATTGGCTGTAAATAGGTCAGAATAACCAACAGGAAGGTTGTGTGAACAGCCGGTCTTCAGCTGGGCAGATATCTAATTCAGTAGTGACAGTACATAACAAATCCAACCGTAGTCTAGGGGTACCGAAGATTGCGCGGTTTTAGGGAAAAATTAATATTTTGCCAGAAAATGAACGAAAAATCATAAAATCCAAAATTTGCTGGAGCGTGACCATGCGAACACACTCAACAGAGACCTACCCAAGGTATACACCCTCTCACTTTGTAGTGAATCTGGCTGATGGTTTTTTGAGAAGTAAAAAATGTGAATTATCACAGTGATTGCAATCCTCATTGACTCACATTGTAATCAATACGAATGTATGCATCGACCCGGAAGTACCCAAATTGAAAAATTCGTTAATAAAAGTCAGGGACCCAAGGCATCATCACCTACTGAACACCTTTCTGTGACTCTTTTGCAAGACATATTTCTGCCTAGTTTCACCACAAACTGCATGGTAGATTTGGGAGAAGTCACAAATAGTAAAATCACACAAAAATCCATAAAAAAGCAGCACCACTTCATGAACATATTAACGTGTAGGCGTCCCCAGAGGGTTCGTGTGCAATTTCTGAGCAATTAGCATAGCGCTTTCGATGATTCCTTTTTAAATGTTATCAAAAATAAAGGAAAAATTCACGAAAAATCTAAAAAAAAAAAAAATCACTGGAGTATGCCCATTTAACAAATTCCACAGGGACCCACTCTGGTACGTCTGTAACATAATTGAGAAAGATCCCTTATCTAGCGCATGCAGGTAAACCGAGAAATGGTTCCTCATATGACTGTATGAAGTTGGCCAAGAAGAGTTTTTAAGGGAAATCACGTATGTTTGGCCAGGCGTGTGTCAACAAAAAGACTTGGAAACTGAATTCCATGTTTCAACTCAGAAATTTTAAGACGTCATCTAGCTCAGAAAAATACTTGTATGCTCAATCTTAACTTAATACCCGATGAGCTTAAACACGACAGAATGGTTTCTTCTCTCAAGAAACCTTTCTTGACAGAAACAATGCAAACAATTACAGACCAATAAAATTAAGTTCTGTTCATTCTAAGTTAATTGAAACGTGTTTTGTGTCACACGATGTCACTAATACACATTTTGGGTACAGGAAGACAATAAGTACTGAATTTGGATGTGTTTGTATTCTTAATGAATCCGGGTGTCCAGTTTTCGTGTGTGGACTCGATGCTAACAAATGCTTCGACAGCGTGTGACATGACGGTCCTCTTTTTCGTTTTTGTTTACAAATATTTAAAAAAAAAAAATTGTAGTCATATACCGTAGTTTAAGAACAAAGGTCAAATGGGATAATCAGATGAGTGAAGTTTTCATACAAAAGTTAAATATTCAAAACGTTCGAATGGAGTAAGCTTTCCCTTGTGGTTAGTTTTGGCGAGATCAAATGTGGTTAAAGTTGACAAAGCCAATGTGACAGATATTCAAAAGAATGCCTGCATGCAGAGAATCTTCGAAATTACAGAATTCCTGTAACCTCTATAAAGGTGGGCTGTCATTGATTCGTTGAACTATCCATTCATTTAGACCCTTTGCTTCACCGAAGGGTGCATCATGATGCATTTCATTGCTTGAAATGTTTTAGGAAATAGTGCCAAAGCACTATATTAGTCGTTAAATGAAACTCATACACTGGTGGGGGGGGGGGCGGTTGAGACACCTTTGGGTCTGGCAAAAGTGTATACAACAGACAAGGTCAGACAAAAGCACACCTACCAAACCGGCTGTTTGGCTCACTATTAAACACTAGCCCTGCTCAACAAAATAATTCAGGACTGAGAATCCCGAATATTAATTTGCATCACTGCTAATGTGTGCGTCTGAATGACAATGGCTGTGATTCATAACAACTGGCGTCGGACAGATAAAAGGAAACTTATAAGATTAAAACTGTTATCAAAGTCAAGTCTATTTAGCGCGGTGTTGTTTCGCGCATGCATTGCTACACACATGTTTGTATGCGATTTGTTCCACATTCTTGTTTCTGACCCCTGAGCTTCCCCTTTGTTAAATATATTATTTTTTTTCCAGCTCGGGTCAAACTGATTGCATTTGATGGTACGATACAAGTGTGTCTGGCGTTATTCACTTTGCATCTTACCTAGTGCAGTACTACAATTTAAATATTCACTGTTATTACTAGCCCCAGAGAATTTGTGAGGCGCAGTACCATATACATGCTGACCAGTAAGTTAGGTTCAATTTATTACTGAAATGAATTCTCTACTACACGGAGATCGGAGCATGGTTAGGCAGAATATATGTGCCTCACGATACACACTATTACATATAATTGAATTTCACCTGGTACGTATCATTTGAAATTCTCACTGGTCTTTTTTCCTGGTGCATTACTGATTTGTGTGTTATCGGTATATGAATTCTTGTCATTCTTTATGGAATCTGGTATTGTTGTAAAAATGAATATCATAATTTCCAGTTAAATCTAATTATTGTATAAAATGAACTCCGCCTTTCGTAAGTCTCTACTTTTTTTGAACAATTTTGTATTTAATCTTTTTGTATTCATGTTCATGTTCCCGGAAAGTACTCAATTATTCTTACTACAGAAAGCAAAAATCAAATACGTGTCCAACAGTAAAATAACCCAAGTTGTTTATGCAGGAATTTGTTCCTCAGAGATAATCGATGGGTTGTAATTATGCTCAGCACCGGGCAGCTATTGGTATTTTCAACTTGCGAAGAGACATATTTAAGATAGAAGTTTGTTTGTCTTTAAGTGATGATTTGAAGGTGCCCCTGTGCTTTATCTTTTTAATTTCTATATTGTTCATGTTAAATGTTTTCCAATGCTTACGTCACATTTGCATATCTGTAACTAAGCACCTCCTGACTGCATCCGATGTCCATCCAAATCCTGGACCATCTGATACAAAACAACTTAAATTAGGCCATGCCAACATTAGAAGTATTAAAAGTGATGGAAAGTTAGACGATCTTCAATTACTAATGCAAAATGAGGATATTGATATCTTGGGGATATCCGAAACATGGCTTGATAGTAGTTTTCCTAACGATCTTCTCTCACTAGACGGTTACCAACCCCCTCTTCGGAAAGACAGGGCATCGGGTGCAGGTGGAGGTGTCATGCTGTATGTGCGGGATTCACTTCCTTTTACTCATTGCAAGGAGTATGAACATGACAATGTTGAAAGTTTATGGATAAAAGTTCAAACGCGACGAGGCAGTATCCTTATCGGCACCTTTTACCGTCCGCCAGGCCAAACAGCAGAGTGCCGTGATCATTTCTTAGACACTCTTTCCATTTCGATTTCTCTTGCACTGGAAAGCAACCCTTTTGCCCTTATCATACTCGGTGACTTTAACGATAGATGTAGAGACTGGGAGTCGGATCATACTGACAGCGAGCTGGGTACAAAACTCTTTAATATCATCTCCCAAAATTATCTTTTCCAACTTATCAATGAACCCACGAGATCCACTGAATACACTGAAAGTCTATTAGATTTACTTATTACGGACTCTCCCGGTCTTATCATCAACAGCGGAACGTTCCCTCCAGTCTCTTCGTCCGACCATTCTGTTATATACTGTACCCTTACTTTAACTGTAATGCGCAATCGTCCATTTAAACGCACCATATGGGACTTCAAAAATGCAAATTTCGAAGGGCTAAACTCTTCACTGTTGTATGCTCCGTGGGATACTGGCTTTAGTGTTTTTGACAGCATTGATGATATTGCAACCTATTGGACTGATCTGCTCCTCAGCATTACCAAAGATTATATTCCAAGCAAAGAAATCTTTGTGAGACCAAAAGACAAACCCTGGATGGATTCATTTATTAAAAGAATGAGGAGAAAACGGGATCGTGCATGGAGGCGCTACAAACGAACTAAATACGATGTCCATTATCAAATCTATAAGAAATTTCGTAACATAACTGCAAACGCTAATAAATCTGCTATCCAGTCTTATTTCTCAAAACTGAGAGATGATCTAGATAACAAAAATTTAAACCCCAAAAAATGGTGGAGCCTGACCAAATCCATACTGGGTTGCAAGATCCATCAAAATATACCGCCTTTAATTGAAAATGAAAATGTTATATCAAATAATATAGAGAAAGCCGAAATTTTTAATGAGTACTTCGCCAGTCAGAGCAAGCTTGAAGCTGATGATACCTTTACTCTACCTACTTTCGAATATCATACTAATGAGAGGCTCAAAACGTTTATATTCACTGAAGAAGAGGTTAAAAAAGTTCTGCTCTCCCTCAAAACAAGCTCTGCAACTGGTCCCGATAACATTGGTAATTTCCTTTTAACCCTTAAAGGGTCAGGTTAATTTTTATACCAGGGAAAATAAAAATGACAATGTTCATTGAACACGGTGCAGTGGAAACAGTTTTCTTTAAAGCATACCAAAACTATATACCCTTGTCATGGCTGGAATGCCAAGTTTCATTATGTGCATTAAATTGCCAATAGTCACGTGACTGGTTGCCATGGCAATCACTTTAATCACTCATAAATGGCAAAAAATCATTAAAAATCTGCTGAATTAAGGAACAAAGTATCTCTTCATTTTACGTGAAGCACCCTTCTCTCCAAATATGCATGGTATTTGGATACCTGGAGATACGAACTTTCAGCAAATTTCGAAAAAAAATACAGATCACATGACCTGTTTCCATAGCAACGGTTTAAATATGGCCTGTACTTGGCTAAAAATTGAAAAAAAACTGCATTTTTATATAGATCTGCAGAACCAGTAAGATAGCAGCTACTTTGCATAATAGTCACCATAAGTATTCATAGATTATGTTTCATGTTAAATATTCTGCAAGAAATGACAGAAATAAAATAACACTGCTGTACCTTTATGAAAAATTTGTGTTTTCTCCATTTGAATATGTTACCATGGAAACAAAGTGTGATGGGATTCACAATTATATATATGATGCCTTATACTGACATTTAGTTTGCAAATGTGGATGACATGCATGCATACAATTTACATGTAATAATAGAGTTATTTATTTCAATGCAAAAGGCAAAGTAGGCCTTCGGTATTGGCTGCCTATCACAATCCCTGAGACAGACAAGAATATTATCATGTGTCTGTCTGCTACCATGCTCCTTTCCTACCCCCCCCCCCCCCCATCCGTGTAAATTGACTGAGTGCAGAGAAACGGTTGAGGTTTGAATGTATGGTTCCATTACTGGGCCAAGGCAAAAGGTCATGTTCATAAAGTTTATTGAACACAGGTTTGACAGGGAAACAGACTTGGGGATACTTGGTGAGAGCAGGCATTGATTCAATGATTGAGTAACTGATCGGCTGAATGACAATCTTTGCCTATGCCTTTGCTTTGGGACCCACTGTGGAACCACATGGACTATGCATGGTCCACTGATACGCTTGACATCTGTGGGCTCCAGCCTCATTAAAAACAAAATACTTACAACCTCACACCCAACATCGACTTCACTGTTCCTCTCCTCTACATAATCCCACCCTGCCCACTCCTGAATAAGATTAATAGGCTGGACACTTGTATGTAATTGACGGACACCTCCAGCTGAACTGGTACTGGATGCTGCCCTCTTTGTGACGTCACGCACCTCAAGGGAATCACCGGGGAATCCCGTGAATGACAAGCAGAGACGCGAGAGGGGGCGGTATACATAAATAGATCGATGTGTTTCTTGGGGGAAGCACAGCAGCTGTCTATGTCAAGTTTGGTGATGGTTTATGAGTTGTTTACACAAGTTAAGCTAAGCCAGTGTTAGCCCAGCATAAAATCACGTGATTACCGGTCGTTAACGACCGGTCTGACCGTTTAAGGGTTAAAAAATGTGGCAACTGGTATCAGCTACCCACTGCTTAAGCTATTCAATCTTTCAATGCAGTCATCTTCATTTCCCGACTGCTGGAAAAAGTCAAATTTATGTCCAGTGTTCAAAAAGTCCGACCGACAAAGCAAAACTAACTACCGTCCAATTTCCTTACTATGCAATGTGTCCAAAGTATTGGAGCGTCTCGTGTTTAATAAATTTTATGAATACTTAGTTAGTCAAGGCCTATTAACGTCCAAAAACTCAGGATTCAAACAAAATGACTCGACTATAAATCAGCTAATAAGCATACTGCACAATATTTATAACGGTTTAGAAAACCACAACGAAGCTCGAATAGTTTTTCTAGATGTCTCCAAGGCCTTTGACCGTGTTTGGCACGAGGGACTATTGTTCAAACTACGCCAATTGGGTTTTGAAGCATCATTGGTACGTTGGGTACGTAGTTATCTCTCAAATCGTCGGCAACGAGTGGTCATCCAGGGCCACTGCTCACAATGGCTCCCCGTGGAAGCCGGAGTTCCCCAAGGATCTATTCTTGGACCCCTTTTATTTCTTGTATTTGTAAATGATATTGTAGATAACATATCATGTGATATAAGATTGTTTGCCGACGATACTAGCATCATCGAAATTGTAAAAAATCCCACCATCTCAGCGAACCGCATGAACGGTGATTTGAGAAAAGTTGACCAGTGGGGTCATCTTTGGCACGTCTTATTTAATGCATTGAAATCTCTTTCTCTAATATTTTCGACAAAACGCGACAAATATGAGCATCCTCCATTACTTCTGGGTGATCAAGTCATACCGGAAACAACCAGCCACACTCACCTGGGGATAACTCTATCTTCAAATTTAACGTGGAATGCACATATTGAGAGAATTATAGATAAAGCCAGTAAACGTCTTGCTGTCTTGAAGAGACTGAAATTCAAACTATCTAGAAATACCTTATGCAAACTATATCTCACTATGGTGCGTCCGATACTTGAATATGGGTGTGTGCTTTTTGATAATTGCAGCAAAGGACTCTCGGACCTTCTTGAGTCCGTGCAATATGAAGCGGCCAGAATCTGCACGGGCGCTCGCCGCCACACCTCGCTTGACCGTCTACTCTCTGAATTAGGGTGGCAAACTCTAGCAGACCGGCGTAAATATTTCAAACTAGTTGCTTTCTTCAAAATGTACCACGGATTGTGTCCCGAATATTTATCAAGTATAGTACCCTTAAAACCAGCCGATACCAGTGGTCGTAGTCTTAGAACACCGCAGTATTTGAGACAGGTCAAATTTCGTACAAAACGGTTTGGTGATTCATTCTTGCCTTCAGTAATTAAATCGTGGAACGACCTACCGGACGACATACGTAGCTCTATTTCTCTATCAAAATTCAAATTAACCCTCAAACAAACTTTGTTGGCCATTGATAATGTCCCCCCATACTACGCTCATGGTGACCGTTTTGCCAATATTTGCCAAACCCAGTTACGTCTACGTCACTCAGGTCTACACGCACATCTCTTCAAAATAAACGTTATAGCCTCTTCATCGTGTGATTGTGGTCATCCCGTCGAAGATATTATTCATTTCTTTCTCTTTTGTCCACTACATGCTGCCCCCCGTTTAAACCTGTTGAAGGAAATTAGAGATATTGTCGCACCAGGGGTTCACTCAAGCTTAATGGTCCATGTAGCTAGCGAACGCTTGGTGGAAATTCTGTTATATGGCAACACAGACTTTACACTTGAAGTTAACCAACAAATTTTTTCAAGTGTACAAAAATTCATAATCAATACTCGGAGGTTTCACTTTTAAGGTCTGGTGTGTCATATGTTGCTGAAACTAATTTGAATCGTTAATAGATGGGTTATTTGTACATTTTATGTGAGGTATAAACTTGACGATGTATGCTTTATTGTGATATATAGGACTGTAATGCTTTCCGTTTAACATATATCTTTCATTGTACTTGTCCTGTGCGTCTTGTACATAGACCATGTGTTGCGTTGTATGTCTGGAGAGCCTCCAGATTAGTAATTTTGTACTACCTAGGCAATCCAGGTAAAATAAATATGTTTATAATAAAGCTCTGATCTGCACATATGTTTATTTCTTTGATAGAAATGAACATATGATAAATTGGGACTAACATGAAAGAATTAGAACATATTTCATTCTTTGCGTACAAATAAAAATAAGAAAACAAAACGATCGTCCGGCGAAGTGATATTTACATATTGAAAAGAAAAGAGACAAAACAAAACAAAAACAATTAACCAAACACGTCTTTAAGGTTTTCTATAGGTTAAATTGGGTGATAAATTCTTTTGACTCGATAGGGATATATATTTATTGATTGCGTTTACCTTCCACCAGACAGAACAAAGAGGGACCTCATATGGAAATTTTATATATATATATATATATATATACATACTAATGAGGGTAAAGTGTTGGTTAGGGACCCAAATGGCAGAACCGGCAAATCCGACAAGAATTCGTTATAACGATCGTTGTGACCACGTGCCACTACCGAGTGCATGCATGTAATGTCGACAATTGTGAAACCCGTCAGTTCTCAGGCAATGTTGTCAATAAACAGGGCGAACCTATGCCACAGTATTGCATAAGTACTGAAAAAGACTAGTAAATGGACGTATTCCTCGTGAAAAAAACCCCAAAAAACTGTATGTTTACGTGCCATCGGCCAAATGGTTCAAGTGTACCAGACTACATGATTGAACATACTTCCCTGTTCCCTGAAGTGTCTTTCTTTCAAAATAGTGAACACCTAGAATTTATTATCAGGGAAAACTTCCCCTTTACTGTGGGGGCAACGATGAAATGGGGTAAATTCCATGATGCGTCCAATACATATGTACCAGTAATCCGTCATCCTTATTGACACAGATAATATGTATACGTTAAAAATTAAGTATCTATAATTAATAATTCGTGATTTGTGTCCTCCGCACCAAAACCAGAGATAAACCACTCATTGGGACAAAACTTTAGAAAGCGCAACGACAAGTACATTATACATGTTACATAATACAATGTAGAACATAAAGCTTCCAGTGGTACAATCATTGAAAAAGAGGCATTACCACTGTATGTATATACAAATCAAATCACAAAATTGTCCATTCACCATGGTTGCATACTTATAGAGATGTGGGTTTATATGGGGGGGGGGGGGTCCCCAGCAGAGTGACTGGGGGGAGGCGGGGGGGGGGGGGAGCGAAGCCGCGCAGGCGTAACAAATCGCAGCGGACACCGGCTCTGCTGGTTTGACTCCATTTATATGCAATACAATACAAATCAGACCAGATAAAAACGTATTATGTATCTACATTATATTTATAGGGTCTCTTCCACAAAAGCTCTTCTCACCTTCCAGTTGGCTTGCGCACTCTAGTGAACTATGTCCGAGTAAGTCTGAAAATGGTACTCAATGTATGGACACAGAATTTCTAAATTTTATGAGAAGAGTCAAGACCAACATTGATGAAAATCCGAGTCACACATCTTGTGCTCCTTTTACAACAGGAGAGCTGTCTGAATAGATCTGTGGCATTAAAAATGGCCAAAGAAATGGACCAGCCTAGGGGCGAAAGGCCAGGGGCAGCATATGCGTTGAAGCCAGTATCGTCGTTTTTTACTTAATATTTTCAATAGAATTCTAGCTTAAGGTTTGTATCCAAAGCACAGCTTCCTAATGCCCATACACAAAAAGGAAAAAAGACGACCCAAATAATTACTGGGACAGAGCATCTATTATTAGTGAAGTCTTTGCAGTAGTAAAAAAAAAAAAAAAAAAAAAAAATTACAAAAACAAACAAAAGAACCCCACCCCACCCCCCCAAAAGTGTATATGTATTTTTTAACGCAGAATGGTTTCTTTTGCGAGGGTCAGTCTGGGTTTTTTGCAGGGCGCCAAACTTATTTGTTATGAAAATTGAAAAATGCAACTGACAAGTACATGAAACAAAAACATAAGGTACATGCTGTCTGTATCGATTTTAGACGGGCCTTTGATTGGGTTTCGACGGAATAACTATTATACAAAATGTATAAAGCAGCCATAGACATGGATACTATTGGACTCATAAGTAATATGTACGATCTGTCTACAGTCTCAGTTAAACTCACAGGCGGTGTTACTCAACCCATTAACTTGGCTTAATAAGGGTGCCCAGTGAGCCCTCATTCTTTGATATTTTTGTTTAATGACATGCAAGCTCAGTATTTGCAGATGATGTACTCCTTATGTCAGATAGTGCAACAGATTTACTGCACCTTTATTTATTTGAGATTTGTAAAAGCAAGTGGCACTTTTTCCCTCGTAAAACAAAAACAGTGCAAAAATGCTAAAAAATTCAGGTGAGTTCTGAAAAAAGGAATAATTGGTGATAGAGATCACGTCGATCTCCTATGCTATGGACTTATTTGACACATGTAAAAAACGTATCCTGTTATACGGATCTGAGATTTGGTCAGTAGCAATTTTCCAAAATTCGAAGCAAGCAAAGCAGGTTGCTGATCTCCATACACAAAATTTGCTGAACGTAAATAACATAGAAAGGTTCAGTCTGATTTTGGCAAGTTTGTACTTGGAGTTTCTGACAAATGTCAGAATTATACTTCGTTAGTGGAAGTCGACAGATATCCAATATCCAGAGAAATAAAACTGAAAATTGTCAAATACTGGTTACGCAAAATAGATTTACCTGATGGACATATACTTCAACGACTCTCTACGAGATACGGTCGATCCAGATTCGATGGGGCAAACTGTTTGGGTCACTGCAGCACGTTAAGTTTGCAATACATTGGTTTTGGAGATGTTTTGTTAAATGCTGGAGCCACCGGTGATAATATTAGTAAATATGAAAGTCGATTACAGGACCAGTTCTATCAAGTCTTCTACTCATCATTATTCCTGGACAATGCCAGCAACAGCTCTGCTCCGAACTTGCGAATGTACTGAAATTTCAAATTTGAATACAGAAGGGTAGATTTTTTTAAAAGTTGTCAAAAATTTCAAAGTCTGCAGATCTATGTCGAAGTTGCGTTTGAGAAATCATTGATTGCGTGTTGATATGGCAGATATTTGAATAAAAGTTAGGTTTCTAGAATTTGTCTTTACTAAGGGAGTAAAGCTATAGAGAGCGAAGAACCTTTCTTTTTGTCTTGTGAAGCTTATCTATGATAATTTGAAAAAGAACAATGCCTCTTTTCTGGCACGACCAAAGCTAGATATAAAACGTGTCTTTTTTCCTGAGGCTGATGTGGCAGTGCCAGTTTATAAATTTATTTATAGTCTATTTAAATAGCGGCGAATGAATTTGTGAATATGTAATTTGTGATAATGAGCCGCCTCTTATCTATATACTGTTATTTTGTATATATGCTGCGAACCCATCTTTGTCCTCTTGTTATTGTTTCTTCGTCAGAGCAGAAAGTCATTCCACATATTCCACCTGTGATCAGTAGATGACATTTATCCAGATGAGTCTTTTTTTACCAGGACAGTAATCACTGGCAGCAGTAGATCTGATGGTGGGGGTCATCTATTTGGGGATTGCTCAAACTAACAGTCTGACTGTGAACTGTTACTATATCTGTACATGATGTAATCACATGCATCAGTGGCACCTAATAATCGTCAAACTAGGAGAAACAAAGAATAAAATATCGCGTTTTTCGGAAGCCTGATTTTGATGACGGAACAATTTGCAACAGTCGCAGACGAATGACGTGCTTCAATGTCACACTTTTTTATAATTATTTTCGTTGTTTTTCTTTTACAATTGTTTGTATTTAATGTTGCACTTTTGTAAGATTTTGTAAGAGAGTAACAGCAAAAGGCTGTAGTAAGCCTGTTTCTGGTAAACAACTGTACCCTGTGGCGTACTCTGGGAGCAAATATTACAGCCACAGGGTGCTATAGACAGCTGTTGACTCAGCTTTGAACCATCTCGGGTTAATACTTATGGGTGAAAATAACTGCCTTGTATATACCTCTAGATGAAGCGAACATCAATTTACAACAATAAAGCCGGACGATATACTAATAAAACGCACAGGTTATGGTCCTACAAAGAAACAACACGTGCAGGTTTCTGAAGCAAAATTTACCAATGTATATTTCATGCGCTGAGAATGAAATTTGTGAAATGATACGAGCTCTTCATACCTTCAATTTCAGTATTATCGATAAGATAGAATATCCGAGACATTTTGTTATGTAAAACAATTGTGTGACGTCACTGATATGAACATTTAATGAATAGGCATGCCCAGGCCACAGTAATATTTGTTCAATTCTAAAAATGGACATGGAACCATGCTTTGAACACTAGGTTATCAATCCAAACACACAGGACGCATTTTATGAAATTGCACATTATTTGAGCTTACAGACAATAAATGCAAGAAAATAAGAAGCATATCTTTGAAAAAGTTCATGGATCTAAGCTTGAAACTTTTGGGGGTAATTTAGCAAGAAACTGAATGAAAGATCTCCCCCTTTCCACACTAAAATTGACATATATATTAAACTATATATAAGTATATTGATGCCATCCAAGAACATCTTGGAGGGACTGGGGGTGGTATTTATTGTTAAGAGCATATTTGACAAGTTAACTCAATTAGCACGGTGCTGGAGCTCAGTACCCGTCCAGTTAAACCACGTGTAATCCTCAAAACATAAAATTTTGTGTGTTAGCAACCACATAAGTGCTTTTTTTAGTTGTTCTGACTGCATATTTCAAAGTCACTCAGTCTTACATGTAAGTTTGAAAATAATGATTTTCCCGAAGCATTCTTGCGATTGATGTTCTCTATAAAATACCGCTATAAGATGTTGCATTTATGCTTGACCCATTCGTTAAACATAATAATAATATATCATTTCGTACAAAACACACATTCCATGTATGATTTATTCATGTTATGTTTCTTCCATTCAGAATCACTCATGAACGTATTTATTTGTTGTCATTATTTTTTCTTTGTTTGTAAGCTGTGGAACTAGAGTTCATCGGAAAAGCAGAGGTGCGTTGGGTGAGGCACGATGACGTCCAGAGCGAAACTGGTGTCGCACCCAGTGAAGAGGAACAGCATCTGAATCAGAAATGTACTCTGTACAGACGAGGTAATTTTGGTTGCATTATTTAAACAATTATAAATGGCAACTCTCTTGAGACTGAGTGATAAGCTTTCATGGGCTCTAAGGAACATCGGCAGCGTTTCATGATGGCACAGGACAAATAAGAAGCAGACCACATTTACAAAATCAGACCCTTGTCAGTGCGTAATTTTTGATTGGTAAAATGCTGCAAGCATGTGAGTTTTGTACTGATAAGCATGTGAGTATAGCACTGGTTTATGCAAGTTTAATTCATCGTTTAAGTTCTAAGTGCTCACCGATAAATATTCAGGCCTTTTGTTGTCCGTTACTACCTTAACCTTCACGGAAACTTATTTTTAAAGGAATACTTGTTTTTAAGATTCTGAGCCTGACGGTCGCTTGGTTGTGGAGGCTGGGAAAAGCACTTTTCACTTCCGTGTCCAATTGCCATACAACTTGCCATCCAGTTTCACAGGCTCTCATGGGGCTGTCAAGTACTGGGCCACAGCCATATTGGAGAGGCCATGGAATCCCAGGAAGACCACAACTCGAGAGTTTTCAGTCATCAGCGTGGTGGACCTAAATATGTTGCCGCAAGCTATGGTCAGAACTCTACTTAAAGTATTTCTACATTTTTTCGTTGTTCTATTTGTTTTGTCATGAAAAGAAGTTTATTTTCACATGCATACATTTTCTTCTTTTTTTTTTTTTTTGCATTTCAAGCCTTTTTAATTTTACTGTTTTCGACACAGTTCACATTAAACCTTTGTTAACATAATCTTTTATTGTTTTGAAATTTTTACCGTTTTGTGCCGTCAGCGAAGTGAGCAAAATAAAAATACAGCGAAATTAAGTGATTAGATAGTAGTTCAGGGAAGATGAGCAACAGTCACTCTCATATCTTTACTCTTTTTCCAAATTCTGGCAAAAATATGTGGCTTAATGTGATTTTAATGGAAGTGCAAGAAGGAGCACGTTTGCCATTAATCCTTGACATTTTCACAGTTGATAATTTAACCAGGTATTGGGTAATTGTACAGACTGGATATCCTATGAGCAAGCGCGTTTCTTCATTCTGATCACTGAACAGTTGACATGATAGCATGTATCGAGTATCGGACCAAAAAATTTGATAAGTTTACTTGTGAACATTTATTCTGTCATGAATGTTGTTGCAATGTTAACTTGCCCATGATTTAAATCCAGTCATACCAGGCTATTCATACCTCGCTTCCTGCGCGTGGTGATCAGGCTATTGTAAACAAACATGATTAGGCTTTCCCACAATTTTTACTCGGCGGAATATAATTATTTATTAATGGACAAGTGTGCTGCATGTGAAAATAGGCAATAAGCAATGGCTTTCATGTGTTATTTATGCATATGAATAGGCTTATTTAGAAATTGAAAAGAAAAGTGTCTTTAATCACGTTTGTTGGCGTTGGGCCCTCATTACTCCGGGTTGGCAGTGTAAGCCATGGTCGGGGCACGTGCTATTTGGCTTAGAATGCGGAACTGGGTTTGATGAGGGGCCCAACGTCAACAATCGTGATAAAACCCCTAATAGGCTATATCGTGTATCCCAAACACATAGGATGCCGGTATCAACCATTTTCGCTGCGTGGCATATCAGGTTAGAAAGTTTAATAAGCTGACCCACGAATACATTTCATATTTTGCAGGACAAGTTGGCCTATTTTATCTTATGGGCCTAATGGAATTTTTTTCAAGCATTAAAATTAAGACTTTTCAATTTCCATGAAGTACACCATGGTGCGTCACGTTGCTGATTCAGCTGTACCCTGTATTCTGAATGTTCCGTTGCTGACTGTATTTTCCTGTTATTATGTTGTTAACTCAGTTGCATTTGTGAAGGGAACACAAACTTTACACTGATATATGGTTATATATTACAGCGCCCTCTTCAGTGTGAAGGAGTTAAGAAAATGGGCTTTGGCTGCTGTTTGACAGGGAATATCCATTGCACATGGAGGCTTGACAGGATGGGGTACGTACCTGGCGAGAAAATTAACCTGAACGGAGAGATCAACAACAACAGCAGACGCAAAATACGCAGGTCGAAAGCAACGCTGGTTCAGGTTTGTCGTTTTCGCCTGGTAATAGGCCTAGCTATGTCAACCTTTTCAGTTATCTACTTTCAATGAGTTAGGTATTCACTGTCGAAAATTTGCCGTCGGCCCAGGCTTCCGTGGAACCTGGGAAACACGCATGTAAATGATGTAGCTGCATTCACGGGAATGCTTGTTTTATTGTATAGAGTATTATTTTACCAGAAGAGAACACTTATTATTATTATTATTATTATTATTATTATTATTATTATTATTATTATTATTATTATTATTATTATTATTATTATTATATTGAACTCATGATTAAAACGTCAGTTTAATGTGAAAATTATACATCAGCCGCATTCTATTTTTTCTTTTGGTTGCCGTTAACATATGAAAATGAGAAGTAAATTCAGACTGAATTCAGAGGGCATCAATATTTGTGGGTACTGCCATAATAATGATAGCGTGTTCTGGCTTTAAAGGAACGTAGCAATAGCGATGTGATTCTTTTGAGACGCGACACACATGGAAAAACATTTCGCAAGGCGTACGTAAGGCACAAGCAAAACAAGATTCAAGGTCGTGGTTCAGTTTGATCACACACACGTGCGCACACACATATACCATACGTCCAAAAATATCATTTTATTTTTATCTGTTCAGCAGCATTTAATGTTAATCTTTTATCCAAAAAAAGAGGGTTTTCCCTAAAGCATAAACGGTTCTACTGAACCGCAGTGCTCTCGATGCTAATTGATTCTTTTCTGTATAGGCATACAACGCTGTAAATTTACTTAAACAGTCCAAGTATGCAATTTTAGAAAGCAAAGTAAAGATTCACGCTGTGGAACTTTGGTTACGTTTTTTGGAAGTAGTGTTTGCACAGCAATTATAAAAAATGTAGAAAAGTGATCATCATTCTTTGATATAATATTTCGATTTAGCCTGTAAATTGTTTGTAGGCCTTTTTTCGCATCAATTTATGGCAAACTCTACAGGACAGTGCAAAAGAAAAAAGCGTGTCACTGTCCCAGAGTTTTAATATATGTTGTTCTTCCTGATATACAGATTTTGAAGTTGGAATGATAACACATCAACGGAAAGCGTCTTTTAAATTGACCCTGATAGCAAAACTATACCAAATTTTCAAAATCGGAAACACCTTTAAAAAAATGCATATACTTTATTTTTGTGCAGATTTTAGGTCCCTATCTTTAAAATTTAATGAGTTTAATCAATATTTGTTATAAGTCATGATCTGTTATGTAATTGTAACGTAAACATTGCCATCAAATAACATTTAAATTTGTAATGAACAGGAGCTTCAGTTTGGTAGCTTTTGGAAAATGTGTACTTCGTCTCACTGTGTGTATGAATCAAGGGTTGTATGTTTGCAATTTGTGAAAGCCACAAACAGGAATGCAGAAGTAAGGGCTGTACTAATAACACATAAATTTCTAATGCTGACGCTCTCAATCTCATCTTAGGCTATGCCTCTTACATTAATCTCATTACGACTTCTGCTGAAAAATTCTACAACGTTCCTTACCCTCCCCCTCCCCGCCTCTTTTTTTCATTCGGCTCGGGTGCTATGTTTGCGGCTGGCTCATTACAGCGGGTCCGACATCACACTTCAAAAATTGGTTTCGGCTTGGGCCCGTTCACCATATATGCCTACACAGTAGTCAGTACACTGCTTCGATCACTGTAGTCAACCTAAAGGGGGAAGAAAGGGCCGACATATGTCGCTTAGCGCATGTCACATGTAAAAGTTTCAAGTTGCAAGCGACGTAGACCTAGGTGACTTGATTTTGTCGCATGGTCAAAATGCGTGGTCGCTCATTACAGCCTGTATAGGCCTAATGTTACCATCAACAGCAATGGATTTAGGCCTTGATGGTACTGATAATGCATTTATTTTAGAGAGTCTTGCCATAACGTAAGTCTTCAACTAAGACGGAGGAAGAAACAGAAAAGACGATGACGCGAAATCTGGTGCCAAGATTGGCGTGAAAGAAGACCCGCCAAAGGGTGTATGTATGAAAAATTGCTTCGAGAATTGCGTTTGGAGGATGAAAACGCCTGCAAGTCGAGTGCGTGGAGTCTGAACCTTATAAGTTATATAAATATTGACCCGGATGGTGGGCGACAAACCGAATGTCACCCCGAGGAAATCATTGTCAATCGAGACCGGATGGTGAGCAACAGACGAAATGTCACCCCAACTTGCCCAAGGAAAGCATTAATTGTCACCCTAGAAGGAAGTTGTCAATTGTTTCCTCACGGTGACATTCCGTCTGTCGCCCACCACCCAGGTCAACATTTATTTATTACAGTGAAAGTCTTTGACTGCTGTATGTGAACAAGAGAAAACACCACAGGGAAGAAAACAGTCTGAGCAAGGAAACCGATCGTGAGAAGGATATAGCATGACTGCGAAGAAACCGGCACACTGTACAGCGAAACGTCACACGTGATTAATTGTTTATTCACACGTGGCTGTTGTCCTGCATGTAGTTGTCATTTCTTTTTACTTCAATGTTGGCACACGGTGTTGCTCCGGCAGGCTTAACAAAGATCATGCTCCATCCGATTCCCAAAGATAGATGCTCTTCTTGCAGGGAGTCGGAAAATTACCGTGGGATTGCACTAAGTAGCATAATTGGGAAATTATTTGACTGGATAATTTCATTAGAAAAGGGCGAATTTCTGTACTCATCTGACCTGCGGTTTGGATTCAAAGCTGATCACTCGGCGGCTGTGTTCATAGGTAGTTTAATGGAGTGTGTGAACTACTATTTATCTAATGACACTGTGAATCTCTTGTTTTTAGATGCATCTAAAGCATTTAATAGAGTTGAACACGTGAAATTATTCAGGTTATTGTTAAGGAGAGGCATGTCGCCGATTGTGATCCGTCTATTCATACACATATATACCAATTAAAAAAGTCTGTGTTATATGGGACAGGACAATCACGGAACCTTTTGCATGCTTAAATGGTGTCAAGCAAGGTGGAGCTCTTTCTCCCATATTTGGAATATATATATTGACGAGCTTCTGATAAAATTGCAGAAATCGAGATTCGGGTGTCATGTTGACCATGTTTTTATGGGTGGCTTAGCATATGCTGACGATGTGGTTCTGATTGCTCCTACAATGTCTTCTATGAATAAGCTACTGGGTATCTGCGGTCATTTTGGGATGGAATATAATGTGACATTTAATCCCCAAAAGACAAAGTGGATGACGTTTACTAACGACGATGTATATAAAACATTATCTTTAGATGGTAAGCCAATTGAACGAGTGAACCACTGTACTCACCTTGGTCATCTTATCGGTCCAAACTCATTCAACACATGTCTTCAAGTATGTTGCAGTAGGTTTTTTGCAGATGTTAATCTTTTAATGGCTCAATTTAGAAAAAAACGTTTGCTTCTACACGTCATCGTTTGTTCCAATCATATTACATGTCTTTTTATGGCTCCCAACTTTGGGATTTCTCGGGAACAGAAGTGGAAAGCGTATTTATATCTTGGCGTAAGGCTGTCAGATTTTTATGGAAATTACTGAGGAAAACACACTGTGAATTATTACCACTTATTTGCAAAGATGTTCCAATAGAGATAAGCATGCATTATCGTTTCACCAGATATAAACTGAATGTAATTAATAGTCAAAACATGGTGGTTCGTATGTACGGCAAATTGTTATTCCATGGCTCTCGTTCACATGTAGGAAGGTCCATGAACTTCTTACTTCTCAAATATAAGAGATCAGTTACTTGGCAATGCTTCAGTTGTCTTACATGGAATAAAACCTGCGACGGGTCAAAGTTCTTCGTGGTTACCTATCGAGGCAGGCGTGCCCCAGGGCTCTATACTCGGGCCCCTCCTATTCTTAATTTATATTAACGATATTGTTGATAATATTACGTGTGACATCAGGCTCTTCGCCGATGACACTAGCATTCTCGAAATAATTTATGATCGTGAAGTCTCTGGGACTCGCATTAATACTGATCTCGGCCATCTCTCTATGTGGGGTCGGATCTGGCGCATGACATTTAGTGCCACTAAATCACTTTCGGTCCTGTTCTCATGCAAACGAGACAAAGTAACTCACCCCACCTTGTATCTTGGTGAGACACCCATCCCGGAGGCTACACACCACACTCACTTAGGTATCACTCTCTCGCATGATTTAAAATGGCACTCACATATTAATCGCATTGTCACTGCAGCGAGTAAACGTCTATCTGTTCTAAAACGGCTTAAGTTCAAACTTTCCAGAAAAACCTTATCAAAATTGTATCTGACCATGGTTCGACCCATCCTAGAATACGGTTGTGTCCTTTTTGACAACTGCACACAAGAGTTATCTGATCTCCTAGAAGGAATACAGTATGAAGCTGCTAGAATATGTACGGGTGCTATGAAATTTTCGTCACGTGATAGACTATTGGCTGAAATTGGCTGGGAACCGCTTCACACCCGCAGACAATTTTTCAAATTAGTGTTCTTCTACAAAATGTTCAATAAGCTTACCCCCCCTTACCTATATGAATTAATCCCGAATTACGACTTACCCCCGACCGGCCGCCTCCTCCGCAGGCCCCCCCAACAAAGGCAAATTAAGTGCAGGACTGATCGTTACTTTAGTTCGTTTCTACCATCCGCCATTCGCCTTTGGAACGACTTACCTGATGATGTCAAGCTTTCCCAAACACTCTCAATCTTCAAAGTAAAACTTGCCAAAGTTCTGTTCTTTCGCCATGAAATTCCAAATTACTTCGTGTTTGGTGATCGCTTTGCAAATATAACTCACACCCAGCTTCGCCTAGGGAGGTCTATACTTAATTCCCACTTATATGAAGTTAATATCCTGCCCTCTTCTGCCTGTTCATGCAACTACCTAAATGAAGACACGCGTCATTTTTTCCTGTTTTGCCCACTTTTTGAACAACCTAGACTTACACTCCTGAGGTCTGTCGCAAATGTGCTTGCTCCTGGTGTACATCCTAACTTATTAGTAAATCATGTCGGCGATAGACTTCTAGAAATTATGCTGTCTGGTAGTACCAGCCTTTCGGATGTGTTAAATATTGAAATTTTTTCAGCTGTTCAATTGTACATTACCCAGACCAGACGGTTCATTAACTGATAATTGGTACCTGTTACACCTGATTGTATTCCAACTTGCAAACTGATTTGTACCGTCCTGTGTGTCTTGTATATTTATTGTGTGTTCTGTATGTCTGGAGAACCCCTCGACTAGTTATTGTAATAGCTACTGGGTAATCCAGTTCCATTCTTGGAAATAAATACGTTTACAAACAAACGCACAGCTGTGCATAGGCTTCGCTTCGGTGATCGTTTCTCACATAAATATCAGATTCACAATATCGGATTCATTCAAGCGTCATCATCGATAAGAGCATGAGGACGGATATAATCTTTTAATGGAAAACATTAATGTAGGCCATAAATTGCTATTTCAAGTGTAAAAGGTAAGATCCACACCGATAATTGATGATCTTTCAAGGACAGCTGACGGTTTGGGGTCATGTACATAGACCATAAATTTCGCTTACTTGAGAATCAATTTCAACCAATACATTATCTCATTAGAGTCAAATAAAGTGATGTCTACTGTCACAAATTTTAGATTAAATTGGATGCAATTTATTACATTGTTGGGGCAAGTTGTTGCAGCTGGGGGTGAGTTGTTAGAGCCGTTACAACTAGCCCCAATCGGGTTTCGCCTTTTTTTCACCAACTTGGCAGCTGTCAAGGACGGAAATGACAGTAAAACACTGCTTATAAAGACATTTGCAATTACTTTTGTTCAAAGCATGTTTGTTTTCGAACTACTGGACATTGGAGATTTTTTCAAAGTGAAGTGTGACAAAATTACCAATGATGGCTAAACCCGTTGTTTGTACCTACCTGTTCAAATTTTTTCACGCTTAAGCAAAACATCTCTGAGACCAAATCAAATATGCTCACATGTCACTCTTGGACGGATAACTTTTGTCATTTTGACCGCCGATCATCATTGGGCCTATCCCCCCCCCCCCGTTTATCCTGAAGTGAAGCACTGTTTGGTAGTTTTTGCTAACCGTTGGGTACAATGGAGATTGTTTACATTGTATCACTGTTCAGTAGACAAGGAATACTGTCGTGAAGTGAAGCTTATAAACTGCAAATCAACATTTGTTTTGAAATGCAGTTAGCCCATTTATTCAACAGTTTAAGAAATTCCAAGAAATGTAACAAGTATTAACTTCATAATATATGTTAGGACCTATGTAAAGTGCTACCTCAAAAATATTTTATTATTTCATTTCATTTCATTTCTCCAATACCGTAGAGCCTTACATAGACTATGATGTAGGCCTTAACTAAAAGCATAAAATCTAAAGGCAGCGCTTAGGGCCTATGGATCTGCCCTCTCACAGTGTAGCATCTAGTCCTATGCCCAGCATTGCTGCTATCCTTCCCACTACTTCCTTATAAAGGCATATTTTCACTCTGCCCCTCTGGGTCTCAGTGACATTTGTTAGCCTAAGCATTTGCAATACAGTCAGTTTGGTTTCCATCCTGGGGTAGTAGGCGTGTAGTTGTGACAGATCTATGCTGTTTCGCAGAACGCAGACATGTTCACACCGATGACAAATTTACCTTCCCGTAAAACTAATTATACATATATTTTGGATGCTATCTCTACAAAATATCCAATCGATGTGGGTGCCATTTTGAAAATTGTGAAATCCGCACCCAATGCCAATCGTTTGTAAATGAGCATTGGGATGATCTTGCCGAGTGGGGGTGGGAAGAGGGTTATAATGTACGAAACCAAAAGTATATATTTTGCAAATATTTCAGAGCATCAAGATATGAGATATGCTGTGGCCGCAATTCAGTTTGATATCCAGATCAAGTGTACTTTTGTGAGACTGTCCCGCAAGCAATGTTCAAAATGGCGCTCCGTGGAGTCATGTCCTATTTGGATTTGTTATTAACGATGATAACTGCTTAGATAGTAAGTCATCGTTTAAAAATACATTTACGACCGTTTGTCCTGATAACTCGGAGAATGGACACCTGGAACTAGCGATACTAGATGCAGGTCACCGCACCATCCTGGCCTTAGGTATGCAGCAGCTATTTCCTTCTTCCCCGGCCCAAATTAACCGTCCAGGCAAGTTGAAATAAAATGGCGTGTTTGAGTTGACTTTACTGCAAAATAACGGCACATGGTGGCCAGCTTTTCTGTTAACTTACAACTTGGTTACGGTTGATTAGAAGGACCCTTTTTACGGGTGGTCGTTTGTGAGGCGATTTTGCTGGTCGTTGGTCGCGTGTTGTAGCTGGTCTAGGGCTGTCCAACAGGAGCGTTGTAGCAAAATTTTACATCACAGTTCTTGAAAAATGCCACAGAATTTATCCAAAATAACTTTCTCGTGTGAAGAGGGAATGTAAATTTGCTGCTATAGAGATTCCAGTAGGACAGCACTGTGGTCGTTCGCGTCAGGTCATTTAACATTGCAAAAGCGCCCGTGCTAAAGAAAACTGCTCGTTTTGACCAGGTGGGGACAGGGGTCGGTAATTGCAGGTACTATTGTACCATGATTATCCCATCCAGAACCTGCCACGGTATATCAAACAGAGTGAATCTAGGACCATGTTCAAAAATAAGGTGATATCATTCTTGATGCATGAGATGGAAGTACTGGAGAGGGACCGCTTAATACATTTATAAATTTAGTATCTGGAGATCAGCCAAGGCAAGATTCCCTAGGCATTTGGTGCTCCCATTTCATGCATCATATTTTGTTGTGCTTTCAGCAATTACATTGCACCATGCTGGCATGTATGTGAATAAAATACTATCAATCAATCAATCAATCAATCAATCAATCAATCAATCAATCAATCAATCAATCAATCAATCAATCAACATTCAGTGATAAAAGTTCAGTACATTTAGGCGTAGTGATTATCATACTGTATTTTTTCTTGTAGCTTTTGCAGAGAAAACACACTACTTCCTAATTCCTCTGTTAATTTTCCCCAAATTAATAAACATAATATATGAGCAAATATTCTCTAAAGCGTTACATGTATAAACATAAAAATTGTCCTATCTTGATAACATGGCGATGGTCTTTTTTTTAAGTTTATTTTTTTTTACAAATGTTTGCTAATTTTCATCAGATTTTTGTGCAATCTGAGGGAAAATAGCCAAATCAGTACAATGATGACTAAAATGTTGTGATTTCGTTAACCGTGTCAAGGCAAGATTTTCCACTGGAAACTCCCCAGAATGCACCATTTAGCATGCCCAAATTCAATTTTTTTGGGGGGGGGGGGGGGGCGGAGTGTGTGTGTGTGTGTGTGGGGGGGGGGGTGACCTCAGACCCTCCGTCCCCCAGCATGCCCTTGGGCGCTCGGTTTGGCCCCTTGGGCCATGCACGTATGTCTTATTTGGGCCACTGAAAAAAATTATGTACTTTCTTGGGCCACTTGGGTCTCTGACGGAGTTTCTTCTAGCACTAGGTCGATCAATGTTTATTAGGAAAGGGCGGTTTGGAAGTACTTTTTTTGTTTTGTTTTTGTTCCGTTAATTTTAGGGTTGGGCCTTTTTAGTAAGGTCTGTCAGGTTACCGGAACCATATATGTATTTTGTTAGGCCTTATAGGTAACTTGGACATTTGTTGAAACATGTTTAAAATGGATGTTCTTTCCCTTTTTACACATTACCTCTTTTGACGTCAGTTTAATTTTTTACCTGGGCACAGCCGGGGGCACTTAGAACATGGCTTAATTGTTCTATATCAGTAGAGTCGTATACTATCAGGATGGAGTGGTTCATAATCGGCACGAGCATGCATGCTGATACTCGTACTGATATGGAAAAAGCCATGTATTATTTTATACATATCACATGAAACAAATCTTGAGTTCGCTGCAACAGGTGCAACACTATTTTTCGTGCAGCAAGGCGAAAAATACAAATATGCGCGAGGCGAGAATGCGCAAAGTGAGAATTTGAGAATGCGCGAGGCGAGACAAACTTAGACGCTTCCAAACCCCTCAATGGAGCTATGAGCCTGTTAATCCCTTAATCGACAAACTTTTTTACATTTTTTTTTTAGAATATACGGTACAACGACAGTGGTGGTCGGTCATTTCATGAACATCGAGTGCTGAGTGAAGTCGTGAAACCAGCGGTACTCCCTGGATATATCGGGTTTTGGCGAGAAGAGATTGAAGTTCCACCGAAACTTCCTCCAACCGGTTTGAAGGGGTGCAGGTTAATTGACCTTTGGTACACGCTCAAAGTAAGACATTTTATTTGTCTTCACAGCAAAGTCAATGGTACATACAGAATTAGCCTTGAGGGACCAAACGCCGATATTCAGCGTGGGCTTTCATCGGTTTTCTACTTACTAACCGTGATTATAACTGTATTGGCAAGGGCATTTAGAACATAGAAGAATACAAAAGGGACCGCATTTTTGGCCAGGTCCTCTCAGTTAAAATCTTGCAACTACATTTTATATCGAATAATCTTGTTTGGAACGGTTCTTCCGTACTTGGAAAGATCAGGGTCAAAGTCCATGCAAGGCCAGAATCAGAGATCCTTGAAACCATTCAATGAATGACCACTAGGGCCTCTTACCGGCCCGTGCCCTAGTATACCCATTGAGTGATTCACTTACAGTGACGCTGTTTGCAAACTCTTACCGGCCCGTGCCCTAGTATACCCATTGAGTGATTCACTTACAGTGACGCTGTTTGCAAACTCTTACCGGGCCGTGCCCTAGTATACCCATTGAGTGATTCACTTACAGTGACGCTGTTTGGTTTGCAAAAAAAGTCACCGTTCTATGTATTTTTAATTGCCACAATTTCTTATTCTTCGCCATGCACTGGCAAGCCTGTTTGGCCGGTTGTCAACGTGCTCTGTGCCATTCGAAATTAGACCGCATTACATTTTTAGAAAAATAGAACGATTCATCCTCGCATGCTTTTCTGTGTATTCTTGGCCTCTTTTTTCTATTGTTTGTTGCCTACTTAAAAAGAAAATACCATAGAAAGATTATGAGATAAACATACACAATCATTCGGGTGTGTTTCTGGTTAAATTGGGATCCAACAATTCTGCGCAAGGAAACCACGAGCCGCCAAGCGGCGAGTGGTTTCGTGTCCATCGACTCGACTTTCATATATCACTTATCAAAGTGCCTTTCCCCGCTATTAGGACCTGATTAAAAGGCACATAACAACAAATGCAACACATTTTTGCCAAAAGAGGTATACCATTCCTTGATATAGTATAATTTCATATCCAGTTACGGTGGCCAGTATGCACTTTGGTGAAAGGAAGGATATTTCCAGTTTTTTTAACCAGGGGTTGGGGTTCGAATATTACATTTCTTCCATAACATCTGTCCTGTGCATAGCAGAATGAGTTGTACCTCACTTTATTTGAGGCTACAATTTCTAAATGTAAAGACGTGGATTTATGTACATATGCACATATCAAGGCGTCACTTGTCATTCATCAGGGATTTACCATAATTACTTACAGATCAATTGCCCAGATATCCTTTGTGGCAAATCCTGCCGTAAAAACTCTATAACTTTCTTGAGGAAAAAAAGGTGCCGTTGCACCTTACTTTCCTGTCAGAGCATAAACCCCAAGTTTTGTTGCACATTTTTTCACATAAAGAGCATCTTGCTTAAAAAATGTCCGGACAGGTAGCAGTTGAACAGAAACTTTTATCAGCCAAACATAATACTTTTCACAATGCGTAGACACTGCTTGTGGTGTACATAGGTAGGTGATGATGATAAACATTCGTCTTTGTCATTGATTAATTAGATAATATTTGACAAAAATGACAGGAGATGAAAATTCATTTTTGTGACATTTATTTTGAACAATGTATAATAATTATTAGATTAAACCTAACTTAATTAACGGAATATTTCTGATATCTGATATAAATTACTTCTGGCAACAGTAACTGTTGCTTCTGGTTTCTTTTGATACATTTAGCCAGTGAGAAAGGATATTTAAACCCACAGGTGGTTTCCCTTGAAGGATGCAAGTTACAAGCGGTGCATGTATAATACTATTAACACTGGATGCATCCATATAGATAAATGTTGAAATATTTTTGCACAGTGTGAATATGTTAATAGAAAAACAAACTGACAACTGATATCAGCAGAAGTGACCAATTGAATATCTATTAGTATTTTACATGGCTGAATTAGTGGCTCAGCTTGTTTGGAACTCCTGGTTCCTAAAAGAGACATAGGACCATGAGCCTTTCTCCTGTGCTATATAATTCATACTAAATACATGATCAAATACAGATGCAGATTAGGTAGTTTATTCTCTGTTTTACACTTTTGCAGATAAAGCTTTACGTAGCTGGACTTGGTGACAACCTTGAAACATCAACAGATATAATAATAGCATCATACGGACCAGATGACGACGGCGCGTCAACGGTTACAGAGTCCACAATGCGGTCACCTTTCCAGACTCTCAGTAATATAACTGACGGTGACGACACCATACTGGATAGTTACTTCTATTGATTATGTCACCACATGTAACGCCTCTCAGTAATATTGGACATATCTAAGTGCCATATGTATATGCAGGACATATCTAGTGGCAGAAATTTTATGTTTTGAACAAAATTATTATTTTTGTTGCTTCATAAACATACTCCGTTTTCCAGTAACATAACATACTCTTAACATAACATAATTATAATACTAATTAGATGTTTTCGGATGAAATCTATCTATCTATCTATCTATCTATCTATCTATCTATCTATCTATCTATCTATCTATCTATCTATCTATCTATCTGTCTGTCTGTCTGTCTGTCTGTCTGTCTGTCTGTCTGTCTGTCTGTCTGGCTGGCTGGCTGGCTGTCTGTCTGTCTGTCTGTCTGTCTGTGTGTTATTTTACCACATCGGTATTTGGGACTTCCGATTTAGTTTTGATGTCATACATCCGCCATTTTAAATGTTGTATTGGACATATGATGTACATGGTTCAATACAAAAGGAACAGGTGCCGAAATATGCAGCAATATAAAGATCATGCAATATGGGGAAGCTGACAATTAGATTTTACAGAGCAGACAGGACAGCTTTGCGGTTCACACGTGTATTTGATGGGCGCAACTTCTGTGGCATCGGCATCTGTGTCAGGGCACTTACATATAAAACGACTATGATAATGTATGGAAATATGGCCTGAGTCCAAAAAGCCTAAAATACGAAATGTGCTTCCCGGAATTTGGGACTCTGTGAAAATCGTCTGCATGGTCATTTTTCTGTGAGGATCAAGATTATGCCAAAATATGGACTGGCCATTTTTACCTGTTGTGGGACAATATGGTGAGATACGTTCACAATCTCGGTGACATTTCTATTTCTCTTAATGTTACTGTGTAGAAGGTGGTAAAGAGCCAATTTGGAGGGATAAACTCTTTCAGTCTAATAGGTCTGTTGAACATTTAAAAAGGAACCATAGTGAATTAGGGCAAACGCCTGACAACTATTTACATGTTGATCACAGTACATTAATGGACGGTCAAAGCTGTGCAATGTCACCTGATTCGTTATGCAGTTCACAAACATCGAAGGGCTAATGTATATAGGTTTATTGTTGTTTCATTGATTTTATTGTCGTATGTCATGTATCCCACAATACACTTACGGGACGTTAGCGTCTGCAAATTGTTAGTCAAACCGAAAAGAAAATGTGACACTCGCATGATTATCTAATGAAGCAGTTTTAGCACCGAGCACCACAAAAGATTTCGTAGGCAGCATTTATTAAGATAGCGTAGATAAAGCGATGTAGATTATGGTATCGTCACTTCGAAAGGTGTAAGCTATAGTCTCAGTAACACAAGTACCCAGTGTACACAAAGGCGACCAATAAAATTACTGGGCAGGAGTGTGAGGGCTGTGAACATGATATACTGATAGCACCAAAAGCCAAAGGATGCGGATTTTGCAACAATCTACACATACACTTTCTATCAACCCAATTTTTAAATATGCGCTTATGCTTAGCTTGGTTCGTATGTGATAAAGCCCAGCAATATGTTACTATGAATAACACCACTCTTCGCTAAGATGTTATAGGTATATCTTCAACGTGACTCGTGTGGTTTCCCCTAATAGCCATCTGGCTGGCTTAATTCTAAAATGTTAATTACCAACTTGAAGATACTTTTGCGTTTATTTTACATATTCTAGCACATGTGATCATTAGGTGACAGTATCTTCACAGAAATTAGAATACCGTGCATGCTGCACATATGTAATCCGTTGCAACATATGATTTATTAAAGCAAATTCCCTGGGCTGGCTTAGTTTTCATGTTAAAGCCTCCAGGCTAAAATGCAGTCGAGTGGTATGACATTTTCTCAGCGTGGAGGGATGAAACAATAACAATACCCATCAGTAGATGTAACACAACTAAACGGTAGATTGGAATATTTAAGCACCCAAGGTATTTTTAGTTTTGGATTTTTTTTAAATGAGAAAACCAGGCGAGTGCCTGACGGTTTTGGAGTCTGTTGCTAAAAAGAACTGAAGTTTTTAGCAGGTTTATTTTTTTTATGTAGAATTGGCAAGACGCGTTTCGCCCTATCTGGGGCTCATCAGTTGCCTGAATAACGGTAGTAGTGGACGCAATGGTGTGCTGTCCTGGTAACGTGCTCTTACGTCAGGGCTTCACGTGTGTATGTGTTCGTGGAGGGTGGACGGTCGCCCTCTCAGGGGACCATTCCCTGATCCTGGGTGCTTGTGACTAGGTCAATTGACCCAGGATGAAAAATGAAAAAAGATGCAAGCGACTGGAAAAGTGGAGGATTTTCTCTTGTAATCTAGAAGTGAATTGACTCATGAGATTCAGTGTCCATGGATTAAGCATGTAAAATAAAATATTTTCACTTGCATTCTAATATGTGAGCGACGTTCATAAATAGGCATTTCATGAAGACATGGTGGCTACTGTTATTGACGGAAATTGATTACATCTGTTATCTCTAATATATGTCTGTGGGACAATAGGTAAAAGAAATTTATTTTGTTAATTGTTATTTTGTTGTTGAAATTTTTAAGCTATTAAAAGACATGCTTAGCTCGGAATAAGACAATTCCGATTTAATTTTTTAGCTGCTTCATGCAACACTTAAATAAAATCTTCAGGCATATGACAGTGCGTCACTGCTACCAAAATATAACATTGACTTCAATAAGGTTTGGTCAGTGTATATCTTGACTTTACGGCATCTTGGCATTTGATTTTTATAGAACACCAGACAAAATGATCGACCTGTTTACTTAGCATGGCATGTTAAAGAAATTGGTATATTTTGGTGGCTGCACAACATTTCAGTTTTTATTTATTTTAGGCTAAAAATTGCTTTGTATTAAAAAAACTAAATGTGAATATCATCCTTTTTCTTGAAGTAGCGTTTTTAACGGTTTCGAAGCCAAAAACTTTAAACTGCCGTGGGTGTTGCAATTACCTGAGACTTTCACTTTCACGTTTTCACTTATCTTACAATCACTATTGATATCTTCGCAGTTGATTTTATAGCACCTGCATCATTTTAGTTTAAGGATATTTATTTCTTCTGGATTGCCAAAAAAAGTACATAAAAATACAAAAAAGTTGGTTTTCCAGACACAGAGAGGCGCACAGTATAAATACAAATATACGCAGAACGTAACAAGAAAATTACCAGTACAATCATAGGTGAACATACAAAGTATGTTACCAGTACAATAACAGGTGAAGTAAACATTATCACAATACATAAAATACAGAAATGACAAAAGGACCCGTGCACACTTACAACATAACGACAATACATAAACTGCAGCATGGACACTCTTTTTTGTGATATTATTGGCACATCGAGGTTTTGCCCTCTGGAAGACACAGGCAAACATATGGAATACACGGAAGTAATTAATATACAAAACATCTGATGTCGGCTATATACTTTTGAACAGCTTTAAAAAATTTCAGTGTTTAATTCATTCGACAATTCTTTCCTACCAAAAAGCAACATTTCAACCAAACGGACGCTAGCAATATGGAGTATTAAGGTAGGGTCAACATTGGAAGCAATTATAGATATGGTGGTATTTAAGAGATTTTTCCTGAGAGTAGAAAAGTGGACAAAAGAGAAAAATGTTTCAGTGGAGTGGGAACATGAACAATCGGGATACGGAACAATATTGGCTTTGTGACGGTGGCAGTTTAACTCAGAGAAGCCTAGACGCATTTGAGTGTGGCAGATATTGAAACTGTCACCAGTAGAATAGAAGTCAGGGACATTATCAACCGCAAGAAAAGTAGCCTTCAGTCTGAATTTGAATATTTGAAGAGAAATAGAATCGGTGATGTCAGAGGGCAGGTTGTTCCATAACTTGATAGTATCGAGGAGGAAGGCAGCACTATATTCGCCGAGTTCTGTATGTAGGAGGTCGAAAGGAAGTAGAATGGCGTCAAGTCCGACCAGTGAAAGATGGGCGTAATATGTTGGACAGGTATGCGGGAGTTAGGTCATGGCGCATTTTATAAAAAAGAGTCCGCTTGAGGTATTTGCATCTGTTAGCAAGCGTTGGCCAACCGAGTTCCTGAAGACGTTTAATGTGTGAAGTATGTCATGGGGCACCGGTACATATTTTGGATGCCTCATATTGGATGGATTCCAAAAGGTCAGATAGACCTTTCCCGCCGTTATCAAAGAGCATACAATCGTATTCAAGAACGGGTCGAGTCATGGAAAAGTACAACTTGACAAGAGCTTTGCGGGAGAGTTTTTACGTGAGCCTGCGTAGGAGAGCTTTGTTCGTAATGCGAGTTATAAGATCACGTCAGGACAAGTTACTAATAAGAGGAATTCCAAAGTGAATGTGGTTGTCATCCTTAGGGATGGCTGATTCACCAGGGTAAACGGGAGGGTGATATGATTTATTGGTTTTGACAGAGAAAATAACTGACAGGGTCTTTGGGGCATAAAAGATGACACGCCATAATTTACCCCACTTATGAATAACGGAAAGATTCAAGTTTAAGTGACGGGAGGAACGTTCTGGATTTTGAACAATTTGAAGTAAGCTTTTGTTGTCAGCAAAAAGTCTGACATCACAAATTGTCTCATCAACAAGATCTTTTAGATAAACAGGAACAAGAGCAGCCGTGTATGGATCCCTGGGGTACACCGGCTTCAATAGGTAGTCAAGAAGACGTTGACCATGAATTATAACACGCTGAAAGCGATTAGATAGGCAGCTTTTGATCCAAGATAGTAGGGGATTACTAACAGCTAATTGACGAAGCTTAAAGAGAAGGCCAAGCTGCCATACCTTTTCAAAGGCCTTAGTTACGTCTAGAAAGACCATTCTAGCTTCATTGGAATGATCAAGGCCATTATAGATGCTATGAACGATGTATACGATTTGATTTACAGTAGACTTGAATCCAGAAATGTTTGAAGTGAGAAGGTTTTTGCATGTCAAGTATTCGTATAGAGCATTATATATCAGACGTTCAAAGACTTTGGAGACATTGCGTAAAATAGAGATTGGATGGTAATTGCTTTTAATCTGTCTGATGAACTTTTATAAACAGGGCAAACATTTGTTCTCTTCCAGGAAGCGGGGAAATGCGAAAGATTAACGGATAGTTTAAAGATGTTTGCCAGTGGTAGGCATATAGACTCAGCTGTATTTTTGAGTAATACATACCTTATGTTGTCAGGGCCAAAGGCAGAAGAAAGTTTGAGGGAAGATTAAACTTTTCTTACACTGTGGCCATCAATATCAATATCATATAACCATGCCTCCGTTCGAAATGTAAACTCTTGCAGAGGTGAGGCATCTATTTCGGGAGCAGTTTTGCATTGACTTGTGACGTATGTGTTGAAAATTTCACATTTTTCGGTGATGCAAGAATTAACCTTATGTTCTCCAATGATGGAAGGTATATCTGGGTGGATTTTGCAACCTGGAACAGACTTCGATAAGCTCCGCCATTTCTTAGGGTTTATGGCTTTATGGTCAAGTTGACTGCGAAGTTTGTGGAAATATGATCTAGTAGAAATTTTGATTAAATTTACGACCTTGTTGAGATATCTTTTATAGAACTGGTAAAAACTTTTGATTTTATAATGTACTTCATAAAGGTGAGGACGAGGATTGTTGGCTGCGTCCTTAAAGCGCTTCAAGGCTCGATTACGATATCGGCTGTGTTTATTAATACCTGAAGTTATCTAGGGTTTGTTTCTAGGCCTGATGATGACTGCCTTAAAGGGGATAAAATCTTTAGCAGTGGTTAGAAATAAATAGGCCCAGTATGACACTATGTCATCAACTGTATCGAAAACAGCAGTGCCAATGTCCCAGGGAACAGAGGACAAGGCGGTGTTGAGGTCGGAAACATTTGCCTTTTTAAAGTCCTATACTGGCCTTTTGAAGGATATGTCCTTACACTTGGAAAGGTTGAAAGTACAATGGACCACTGAGTGGTCAGCCTTGGAGATTAGGGCAAGTATAGTGTAGTTTAGAACAAGACCCGGTGAGTGGTGATAATTAGATCCAACAGGCTATTTGAATATTCATTAATTCTGGTGGGTTCATCAATAAGTTGATAAAGGTTGTATTGGGAAACAAGATTAAACAGCGCCAAATCATGTTCACTTGCAGGGTGCACCGAATTCCAATCAGTATACACTTATCATTAAAGTCACTGGTAACTTACAAGATGTAAGGGTCGTTACATATAGGTATGGGGATGGAATTGGCCAAAGAAGCTAAGAAGAAATCACGGATTTCTGCACACTGGCAGGGCGGGCGATCATAATTTCCAATCAACACTTTGCCACGTTGTGTCTATATATTGATCCAAATGTGTTCACTATTTGTATCTTTGAGGTCTTTACGTCTTAAACATGGAAGTGAGGATTGTACAAACGTCAACAAACCGCCACCTCTACCAGAAAGCCGGTCTGTTCAGAAAGGGGGTGAAAATTTTCCAAGAAAAGAAGTTGTTCAGGATGACTGGCATCAAGCCATGTTTCAGAGAGTGTAATTACATGGAAATTGCAACGAACATTTGAGTGGTAGATTGTAAATTGGTTATTAGGGTTTCTGGTAAGACCAGGATTCAAGTGAACATCCATAGCACATACACAAAGAAACCCATTTAGACAGACGTTAATGAGAATCAATGATAGTATGCAGAAGGAAATAGTGACCTGAAAATCCACTGTTTCACATGAAGAACAAGAGACTTTATGAGTAGTATATTTATAATGGAAAAGACTAGGGATTACTCTGTACTGCTTGATAATTATGCCCATATATTGTGTCGGTTGGAGGGACGACAAAGTAGAGTGACATGCAGGTATAGGAATCGTATTTGCTCTCTCTATCTCATTATCACACTTTAAAGACCGTCCGTTCAAACGTCATGTTTGGGATTACAATAAGGCCAATTTCCCCGCACTTAATTCTACTCTCTTATCAGCACCTTGGAATACAGCCCATGAAGTCTATTATAACCTTGACGACATCATTTCAGACTGGTTAGAATTGCTTCTTTTTACTGCCAAGGAATTTATACCCTTTAGAGAAGTCACCGTAAGACCCTCTGATAAGCCTTGGATTACTACCGGGATGAAAAAAGCTTAATCGTTTCCGCAATCGGGCATGGAAGTCAAGTGGTTCAAGAATACAGCTAACATACCACACCCTATACACTCGAGGGTTCTACAAAGGTCTTCTGACATTGAATCCCCACCAATACCTGAATTTAGCTACGGTACTGAGTCTAGACTAACTGAAATCACGTTTGGTGAGCAGGATGTTTTGAAAATATTTTTGTCTCAAAGAGTTACTTCTGCAACTGGTCCTGACAATATTGGCAACATCCTTCTCAAGAACGGTGCTCACTCCAGCTGTAATCCTCTTACAAATAAATAAATAAATAAATTAATAAACTTTCTCTTCAGCAAACTTACTTTCCCTTGTCCTGGAAACGTTCTAATATTTTTCAGGTCTTCAAAAATATCTAAGACAAATAAAAAGAAATTACAGGCCAATATCCTTACTCTGTAATGTTTTTAAAGTCTCTAAGTCAGGAGTGAAATTTGTTTCTTGACATTGGTATTGGAAGAGAAATGTTGATGCTTTGGCAGGCCTGAAATCTCTTTGCTGTCATTGTTGGGTTTGGAATTAATGAATATGGATCATGTTTTTCTGTACTATTTGAACACATAATGTTTAATGTCTTCTATGGATATTTTACTGTAAACAATCTCCTTACATCTAAAAATTCAGGTTTCAAGGCAGGCGACTCAACAATCAATCAACTTGTCTACATATTATCTACAACGGTCTAGAGTTATTGAAAGAGGCCAAAATGGTATTTCTCAACGTCTCTAAGACATTCGACAAGGTATGGCACCCTGGAGTCCTCTTTAAACTTAAGCAGCTTGGCAAATTGGATCATCTTGTTACCTGGGTCGAAAACTATCTTTCTAATTGCCTCCAAAGAGTTACTATTCATGGCAGTCTTCTGCCTGGCTTCCTATCCAGGCTGGGGTGCCCCAGGGCCCTATCCTCGGGCCCCTCATATTCTTGGTTTATGTAAAACACCTAGTGGACAATCTCACGTGTGAAGAGACATTGTTCATTGATGATTCTATTATACTCGAAATTGCCAACAACCCTGTTCAATCCTCACCCCACCTGAACACCAATGTATTTTTAATACATTACTGGGGCAGGCTATGGCGAGTGTTATTCAATGCCACCAAATCACTATCTGGGGGGTGACACCTGGTGGTGAAGTAGTCAAGGATCGGTCTCATGGCCTCTCACTTTTGGAATATTTTTTATGTTGAAGTTTGACAGCGGGAGAGCTAAATTTTGTTGCACAGCAGTGTGAAAGTGTGAAGAACAGTGGGAAAGACTGAAATATGGGAATAAGACTGGAGTTGTGGAGGGCCAGAGTTGGTACCTTCAGCCAGCCCAAGGCAAGGGAGAGGTTCAACCCACCATGTATTATTGTTTCCAGGCAGGGCATGAGCAGGTCACTAAAGTGTGTGCTATTCATGGCAATGCTATTGATCCAGGCCGGTGATGTAGAACTGAACCCAGGCCCTCCACCAGCTGGGAGGCAAACCAGGTTAACTTCCAGTGGTGAAGTTGAGAAACAAGGTGACTATAAGCAATTAAAAGATGATATGAAAGAACTGAGAGAAGAATTGGACAAAATGAAACAGGAAAATACTACTACAAAGGATGATATTTCCAAATTGAAAGAGAAAATAATTGAACTGAAAAAAGAAAATAAAGACTTGAGACAAAAGGGTCAAATATGGAGGATCAATCCAGGCGGGACAATTTATTGATATTTGGAGTACCTGATGATGGCAAAGAAAACGGATGAAACTGAGAGGAAACAAGAGAAACAATGAAGAAAGATCTTCCTGTTGAAAATGCTGATGATATTAAATTTGAAAGATGCCACAGAATATCATCAAAACGCCAGGGTAAACCAAGACCTGTGATTATAAAATTTTCGTTTCATAAAGATAAACAAGCTGTGTTGCAAACATCCAGAGAGACAAACAAAAGTAAGAATATTTATGTGACAGAGGATTTCAGTGAACGAGTTAGAACAGTCAGAAATGAACTGAAGCCACACCTGGAGGATTACCGCAGACAGGGCAAGTTTGCTAGGCTGTCTTTTAATAAGTTGGTGTTATCGGAGCGTGACCAAGACAGAGAAAACAGAAAGGACACTGTGTTTACATGGTGCATGAAAACAGATAAACTTGTTGACCTTTCCAAACCAAAGCAGAGGGCATAGGACTTGGGTCAAGGCCCAGTGTTTAAAAATATCAACATTATTGCATGGAATGCTCTGGGATTGAAACGTCATGAACATGACAGTGAACTAATTAGAACCTTGGAAACTTTTGATATAATAGGAATTACAGAAACCTGGAGTACACAAAAAACAATTTGATGCTTTTTTACATGGATATGAACACTTTGACCAAATCTTTGGAAAAAAAACCTAAAACTGGACATAATTTAAGTGGCATTTCAGTGTTTGTTAAAAAGACTTTAGTACAGTTAAATGCAGTTAAGAGGATATTTCATCATGTCTGTGATGGTATAATTTTATATTTTAAGGGTGAGTACTTCTCACTCAGTAAAGACCTAATTATGCTCTTTGTTTATATACCACGTGAAAAATCGACAATGTATAAAGAGCGAGAGGAGAAAAATGATGTCATAAATCTGGAAAATATACTGTCTAGCTTATACATAAAATATGGGGATGTGCATACTTTAATAGCAGATTTTAACAGTAGAATTGGACGATTCTGTTGATCATAGACCTGAAATGGAATGGTACCAACGAGATGTCTTCATGAATCCTAGGAAGTCCAAGGATACAAGTTAACATGATTGGGCAAACCTTTATAGATTTATGCTGTACTCATAACTTGCATTTTTTATATGGTCCGAGTGAGAATGATAAAGAAGGTGAATATACTTTTATTGGTCCCAATGGAAATAGTGTTATTGACTACATTATACTTGATACAAATCTATTTACCTAGTTAGTAATTTTGAAATATCAAATATAGATAAATCAGACCATTTTCTTCTGGTATGTAGTTCATCATCTTGTGATGGTGAGTCACAGGTAGAGAAAGAGTACAAGACATGGGTCCGGTATTTGTGGACAGATGAGAATAAGTATGATTTTCTAAGAGAGTTAAATGGTGAAAACTGTAGAAGAATGTTAGATGAATTTGATGAACAAGTAGAGCGTGGTAAAACAGATAATGCCGGTGAAATATTGGTAAATGCTATACAACAAGCAGCCGAGACTATGAAAAGTTCAAAGAGTGCAATGAGTGGTGAAAAGAAGAAAGATGTGCCGTTTTGGGATGAAGAGCTAGAAAAGTGTAAGCTAAATAAGTGTAGGTGTCTGGATAGATTTAGAAATACTGGGAGTGAAGCTGATTTAAAGTTTTATAAAGATGCCAAAAAAGAGTTTAAGAGCCAGTTTGAAAAGAAAAGAAATCTGTATCATAATAATCATTTTCAAAAATTGTCAACAACTACAGATCCAAATGTATTCTGGAAAGAGATCAAACGAAAAGGTGGATCCACTGGTCTGGGAAATATACAACCAGAGGAATGGAGGGATTATTTCTCTTCATTATTCTACATAGACAAAGACAATAGTAATACAGAATTTGCTAATGTTGTAAATGAACATGATAATAAATGCACTGATTGTGAAAATGATAATAATGTAATGAATCAATCTATATCTGTAAAAGAGATTGATGAAGCAATCAGCAGCATGCCAAATAAGAAAGCTCCCGGTCTTGATGGTATTCCTGCAGAGTTTTTTAAAAACGGTAAAGCAGTGTTGATGCCTAAGCTGCATAGTTTATATAATAGGATTTTTGAGATAGGAGCATATCCAAAAGCTTGGTAATCAGCAATCATATGTCCTTTGTTTAAAAAAGGCAATGTAAATGATACCAATAATTATTGTGGAATATCTCTGTTGAATGTTCTAAGTAAGCTTTTTATGAAAATTTTAAATACAAGAATGGTTACATGGGCTAAGTCCACAGGGAAACTTTATGAGGAGCAAGCAGGATTTAAAAATGGATACTCAACAATAGACAATATATTCAACTTAATGGCATTGATATCGAAATATTTATCCAGAACGAAAGGGAGGTGTTATGTCTTTTATGTTGATTTTTCAAAGGCTTTTGACAACGTTGACCATAATAACTTGTTTTTTAAATTGCTTAAGGAAGGGATGCATGGAAAAATTTATTGGATTTTATATAATATGTATCATAAGTTAAAAGCATGTGTACGGTCTAAGTTTGGTCTGTCAGACGAATTTGATTGTAATATTGGCACCAGGCAAGGTTGTCAAGTTAGTCCTTTTCTCTTTGTAATGTTTATTAATAGTCTAATAGAACAATTCAAAGACAATGGTTGTCAAGGTATATTTATAAAAAAATGAATTTCCAAATGTGTGTATTTTGTTATATGCTGATGACATATCCTGTGTATCAGATACGGTCAGGAGATTACAAGAACAGATTAATCAATTATCCAAATTTTGTGATAAATGGGGTATGAAAGTAAATTTAGATAAATCAAAGATCATTGTATTTAGAAATGGAGGTCCATTAAAGACAGCAGAAAGGTGGACCTACAATGGTGTCCCATCGGAAGTAGTGTCCTATTACAAATATTTAGGTTTGATATTTACTCCTAAGTTAGTGTGGACCAAAGCAACCAAAATTATTGCAGATCAAGCTAAGAAATCTATTTTTATGTTTCCGAAAGCTAGAGGTTTTAATTTTGCATCAGTGGAGGTAGCATTAAAAACATTTGATAAAATGATCACACCAGTCTTGCTTTATGGTAGTGAAATGTGGGGACTTAAGTTATCACCTCAAATATAGTGTGTTCAAATTAAATTTTGTAAGAAACTGTTGACGGTTGGGTCTAATACATCAAATGATCCTGTTTTAGGTGAATGTGGCAGATATCCACTATCTGTCTCATATATGACCCGGTGCATTAAATACTGGTTAAAACTGCAATATATGGATGATGATCGTCTCCCTAAAAATTGTTATAATATGTTACGGAAATTGACAGAAGCTGGGAGAAACACCTGGTGTTCTGAAATTAAGAAATTACTTTTTAGATATGGTTTTGGAATTGTATGGTTCGAGCATGGTGTAGCAGATGTAGTATTATTTTTGAGTCAATTTAAGCAAAGGATAAAACACTGTTGTGAATAGGAATGGAGAATACGTATTAATGATTCGAGTAAGTTAGACACATATGCATTATTTAAAAGTTTGTTGCATGTTGAAAAATATGTGACAAATGTATACTATAGACCACATAGAATGCCTTTAACAAGATTACGTTGTTCATCACATTGTGTAAATATTGAACAGGGCAGGAGAGAAGGTTTAGACACAGACAATGTTCCTGAGTTCTATTCCATGGTGACAGATTTGCTAATATTTGCCACACGCAATTATGCCTAGGATTCTCTAGACTAAACTCTAACCTTGTCAAAGTTAGCATCCTTCCCGACCCATGCTGTGCTTGTTCTTATCCCACTGAAGACTCCAAGCATTTTCTACTCTTTTGTCCCTATTACATCGTTCAGAGAAACAAATTACTTACTACTGTTATTCCCTTGATTGCCACAGGTGTTAGCCCGCATCTTATAATCCATATTTATAGTGAAAGGTTAGTTGAAATATATCTCCGTGGCAGTAACGCGCCTAAATATCCAGATCTGTGATGCACTCCAGCGGTACATTATTGATACCAGCTTTTTTAACTGCTGAATGTTTCTGTTACTGTAATGATCATCGGTTGGACTATGCAAAGTTATATGTCTCACACTTTTTTCCTTATTGAGTAAATATAGAACTGAACTTCAAACTGGTTTAACTTGTATCCTATAAGTCATCAAATCTTGATATTCGTACAGAGTTTTCATTGATATTATACATTGGTAACATTTGTATTGTCCTGTGTGTCTTGTACATACCTACCGTGTGTCTCCATGTACTGGAGAACCCATGTATTAGTCATCTTGATGTACTATAGGGCTATCCACACTAAATAAATACATTTAAACTAAAACTATAGGCAAATGTAGTTGTACCCTCAAAGTCAGATAAGTGTAGCAGTGAGGGACAGAGGCATAGATTGCACAAATGTTGCGCCTCGGCCGGAAGAAATTAAGTAAGGTTATGGGAGATGAGGAAAAGGACTTTTATTGGTAAACGAAAACATGTATACACATACAATGATCAGGGAATATACAAACGTATCAAGAAAGACCGATAAACAAGGTAAACAAAACAGGGAAAAACAAGAATGGAAAAGACAACGTAGGATGACAACCATTAAAAACAGGAGTGTAAGAGTTGTATAGTCAAATATCGGTTAAGAAAAGAATGAAAAAGGTACGAATACATAAGTAAAATTCAAGACATATGAATAGGGACATTGTTATCCTCCTAGAAGTATAATAAAATACGTTTATATTGTCTTTTAGGAACCAAGGATAGAACACACATCACTTAGCATAGTATTTTATTTATTTATTTATTTATTTATTTATTTATTTATTTATTTATTTATTTATTTTTTAAATTTTTTTATTTTTTTATTTACTTATTTATTTATTTATTTATTTATTTATTTATTTATTTATTTATTTATTTATTTATTTATTTATTTATTTATAGTAGAATTTCCGCATACTTTTTGGCATGTTACGTACAATGTTTGGTGCACTGATATCAAACATCCATTTGAAACTTTTTTTTTTTAGTATCCATCCATATGTCCCTTAGATAGATATGAGTGTTTGAACACGATTTAGTAAGCATTTAACCTTCACACAAAGTGATAATAAACTTTAAATGCAACCCCTACCCCTAAAGAAAAACAGTAAAATGTTGCAACATTATGCAAGTCATAGGAAAAATTGTCCATTTGGTTTGCACTGACAGTGTGAGTAAAGAAACAAAGTTTATACAATATCTGCAAACTTTTGACATGTAAAACTAAGATTTCTGTCACTAAAATAGTTAATTCAGTGATGCACTCAATTTTAAAAACATTTAATTGGTGCATTATTCATAGCCTGATTCCTCATCAGAACTACTTGATGAGTCTTCGTCGAGAGATTGTCCACATTTGTCTGCCTTTCCTTCACATTTGCAGGCCACGCTACATGGAAGCTTAGCCTTCTTGCAGGAGTAGTTTCTCAAACACCGACTCTTTAAACATTTGCAGCTCGTAAGAGTTTGCATAGAGTCTGGAAAGCATGAAATATCCATGGCACGTGGACTGAGGATTCCGTTTTCTTCTTTCCAGCCAAACATGTGGGTGCCGGAAGATTTGGATCAACCAAGTGGGCTCGCTTTTGCTCTAGAGTAGCGATGAGGGATCTTTGTAAATGGAGTCGAAAAGAATGTTCGGGGGGGGGGGGGCAACTTATATTCCTGGACTCATTGCTAACAAACAAATGTGCCCTCAATGTAGCAAGGGAGGAGAATTGTTGCCCACCGTATGCTGCCATCAGAAGATTTTTAGCTTCAGTGGTAAGCTCTTCACTTGGTTCCTCATTGTTTACTTCACCAAAAGCAGTCAATTCAATTCTAATATATCTTTAATGGTATGGTGAAATATGGTTTTAGGTTGCGAAAGTTACAATGATTACTCCAGACCTCCTCATATTTACACCTTTACTGCCACAATGACATTTCGTTAAATGAATCGATGGATCTTCATGACAAGACTGGATGTGCACTTGGTCATATGAAACAAAATATACAGTGACATTTTCCGTGCTTAGGGAAAGTTAATTAAGCATTATTTTTTATGCGCATTTGAGAGGAAAAGTTCAAAAATTTTATTAAATAAAAAGCAAACGAAAAACAAAACAAAAAAACACCCCCACCGCCACCCCAAAAACCCCACACACTTGCTTGACCACTGGGTTTTGAAATTGCAGGGTACCTTTAGGAGACCGGGTGCGATTTATTTTGGGTTTAATAGCAAACACAAATGAGGGAAGAGTATTTTCACAGGCTTTTTTATGTTTTTTTTTTTATTGATATATATATATATATATATATATATATATATATATATATATATATATATATATATATGTGTGTGTGTGTGTGTGTGTGTGTGTGTGTGTGTGTGTGTGTGTGTCAATAAAGTAATCAACACCTCAAATCAATATAATTTTCATTACATTCATTCAGGTTTAAGCTGTTTTTGTAGTAAAGAGCGTGTATGGAGCACTGCCTTTTCGAGTCATTGATACTTGGGGTCATTTGTCAATAAATTTTAGATCTCCATTCTGGTGAGCATCTATAGGGATGAATGGTCTTGTGTTTAAGCGGGGCAGACACTCCGTTGCAAAGACAAGCTTGCATTGTGACATCATTACTCATTACTCGTACCCAGTGCTCTTGCCTAAACAAATGATTTTCCGGTAGAAATTTACTTCTCCAAATAAATCTTATCCTAGATCAAAACTGAGTCAAGAAATTCTGTTGACTTGGGGATTGCCATAATAATATGACTCCATACAATTCAAAAAAAAAAAAAAAAAAAAAAAAAAAAAAACCTTAAAGCGAAGAGCTGTTGCAGACGATATATTACATCCGGGTGCATTTGAGCGATTTTAGCGGAGAAGGGTTACGGAGCTCTAACTCTGTTTACCTATTTATTTTAAGAAATTTAATATTTTTTTATATTTAGTGTTCAAGAAAAATATGGAGGAAGTGATAACTAATTTCACAAGGTGAACACATTTTATATTTTCTCCATCTTAACAGTGTTAGGAGAAACTAAAATTTAGCCTTTCGACAGTCAATATAGTCTTAACTGGTATTGTTTAAAATCTGGAAACTACTTTAGGTTCTGTCTATTCTCAGACAGTCGTAAATATTGACTTGCTCGTTTAAAATGGTGTGATTATATTTATTCTGACGCAAAGTACCTCTTAATTCAAGAAAATAGAGACGCAAAGTACCTCTTAATTCAAGAAAATTGAAACGTACATCACAACTAGATGCAGCATCTGATTCTGCAAGCTAACTTCCCACAAACTGCAACTGAGCATTTTAAGCTAAACAGCTCAATTCCTGTGCACCTTACCTTTCAGTGTTTTATTTCTTTTAATATTGACCAGACGAAAAGGAATTAATCCTTATTGAAGCCAGTAGCACTGCGAGGCATATCCCATGTTAAAAGGTCCCCATATGTAGTGTTCAAAGTTGTTAAAACAGAATCTAATTTTATATACGCAGAATATTTAGCAAAAATGAATTGGTTCTGATAGCCAGACGTACGCCTGCTATTATCACTTTATGCGTACATGTATATACCCAGCTGAAGATTTGTGTCTTGTGGCCAATTTTATAATCCATATATATATATATATATATATATATATATATATATATATATATATATATATATATATATATATATATATATATATATACCCAGCTGGAGATTTGTGTCTTGTGGCCAATTCTATGATCCATATATATATATATATATACATTTTCGTCAAACAGGAGGCTTGATGAATTCTCGTTCTCAGTGAAACACCACTTTCGATTTTGGAAAATATTTAACGCAACTTTATTTTCAGGTTGATTTAACTTTATTCAATTTTAATTACTTCAGGCAAATTGAAAATTTATATTTATCTTTTCTTCACCCTGCATCCTGTCATAATTGCTAAATATATAACTTATCTTTAAAAACGTATTTTTCGGTGAGATTGATACAAAGTCCTTTACAAGTATATGCTCAGTTTAATACTTTTGTACTTACTTTGTATCACTATTTAGTTACCGCTGAGCTCAATATATTTGTAAATATACCTACCCAATGAGGAGATGTGGGATAATTGGTTTACAGATGTTGGACATAGACAGTATCCCTGCACTAGCTGCGCAAAGTGTATTCGAAATTAATGAAAAGCTGCTGCACCGAGATAGAAATTGAAACTGGGAAAAATTCGAAAGGTTAACCCTGGTGGGGTCAAAAAGCACCCCGGGACTGTATTTAAAAATTGTAAACACGTGATTTGAAAGGTCAATATGGTAATCTGTTCAACTGTTATTACTGTTGCTCAATGTAGAATACAATGTACATTGTTGTTGCATTGATGCGTTTTTTACGTAAACGGGGTAGGGGTAAAAAAAGTACAAAAATAACCATCTGTAAAGTTTTACAGCTACTCCATTACTATTTTGGGGGGGGGGGGGTCAGCCTGGTTAGCTACCATATGTTTGACCAGCAACACATAAACTATAGGAATATTTAACAATTAATGCGTTGAAACAACAAGTTTACTGAAAATGATGCGCTGAATTCTAAAGTATTTTCTCCCTAAAGGCGCCATATTTTTACTCGTTTTAACTATTATTGAACCAGAATCATATCTTGGGAAGCCTATAACACCAATACAACTTTATTCCATCATTTTAGTCAACTTTAATATAACTTTTAACTCACAGATGAGTCACAGGAGAAGATATCGGTGAATATTCAGTTTTTGAAAAATTTGTTACATGCCATGTATGGAAAGGGCTGATTAGAGCATGAGGTACACTGATTTGAGAAGGTTGCCTTCTCGATTCTAAGACACTATGATGCTATAATTCATATTCTGGAGGGAAACCAAAAACAGCATGAAGTGTTTGGTTAGGTGCCCGTGCCCCCTACTAATATCGTGAACTTGCGGGTAAACATCGACAGTTCAACTTAGGTCATGTTGTGCAATGAGGGCTCCCAGAAGGATCAGATCAGACAAACACAAACAAATCTGCGAACACTATCCTGAAGAAAAAGAAGAAATCAATGAATAAGATCCAACACAATATACAATGATTAGAAACTAGTATTAGGTATACAATACACGGTGATTGGTAATATTTATTAGTACAATTGGTGGTCACAGCAGGTGTGTCTGAAGTATACCTCAAGGTCATCCTTGGAATGATTATGAGCAATCTGCAGGGTTGTCCTGACAACAACTAATCAAGGACAAGAACCAACAAGGGGCAATCCGCTCCCATAGATAGGCCGCGATCTGAATAGGGAGTGGTCTCTGTCACCGCTGACCATCAGCTGATCAATGCATGGCGTCCTTGGTGACTCAGGCGCAGAACCCACAAGCGATGCTTGGCCAGAAATAATCCTGCAAAGTCGATCCAAACAAATTCTATTGTGAAATAAAGTCGATCAAATGGCCTTGAACTCCTATGAAATAGGATTTCCCGGAATGCATGGGTAGAGAGCTTGCCACCACTATTCCACCAGTTCTGTTTCTCGGATTTTCTTCAAATACTCGCTTAAACATTGATGATTTGAAAACCAAACTGGATAGGCGATTCTATTTGATTGATATTCTTAGCAAGATTTCGACATACTAAAATGAAGAAGTCATTTTCGCTCAGAGTGAGTGGGCCAATTTCCCACTTTAGTTCCTTTTGACAGGAGGACTGAGACATTAAATAATAATCGTTGATTCGTTTTTGGAGTTTACAATGATTCGCAAGTTTCGAGAATGAATGTCATAGTTTTCAAGATATATTGCAAAATCGTGCAGCATACCTATACTGAACCCCAATGAAAAGTATCCACATAAAAAAATTAACACATTAATGTTGTAAGTTACTAAGTACTGTGTGTGCATATATGCATGGTTTGGAGCCTACATCAGGGTCATTCAGGACAACTTTTTAACTTTTGCTGGGTTGTTACATAATGCATGTGACTTTTGTGCACCGAATATGGCTTCTGACCACCACTCCTATTGGATGGCTAAAATGACCTGATGTTTTCAGTGGCTTTAAAAAGGGATGTTCAGCCAAGAAAAAAGCCAGTGGTCTCAGGTGTGTTGAGGCGATCATGCCGCGTCTGAGCCAAGGTCAAAGACACCATGCTTTGGGGCTTGCAGAGGGTGGAGTCCCAATCACTCAAATCGCACAAAGAATGGGGTGTACTCGGCGCACCATCCAACAACTAATTGAACGGCAACAAGAAACTGGATCCGTAGATGATCGGCCTAGGCCTGGCCGAGAAAGAGTGACAACACCTGGCCAAGACCGTCACATCCGGCTGATGCACCTGCGAGACCGTTTCCGTACAGCAGCCCAAACAGCCCGTGAGACTCAAGGGGTGAATCACCGTCCTGTCAGTAGTTCTACTGTGCAGAGGCGACTGAGGAGCAGTGGCCTAACAGCCAGAAGACCTTACAGGGGTAACCTGCTGACCCAACCCAGAAGAGAAAGACGACTGCAGTGGTGTAGAGCACACTCCAGGTGGACTCGCCAGCAGTGGAATACCGTCCTTTTTACTGACGAGTCCCGTTTTTGTGTCAGCAGAGCAGATGGCAGAGAACGTGTGTGGCGCCGGACTGGGGAGAGATATGCAGATGCCTGTGTCCGTCAGGCAGATCGATGGGGTGGACCCTCTGTCATGGTGTGGGCAGGCATCAGCAACCGCTACCGGACACCCCTAGTGGTCATTCAAGGGATCCTCAATGCTAGGCGGTACATTGATGAGGTGCTGGAGCCGCACATGGTCCCATTTATGGAGCAGCATCAAGATCTGGCGATCTTTCAGCAGGACAATGCACGTGCACACTCTCCAAGATTAACAATGAACTTTCTCAATGAGAACAACATCAATGTCATGGAATGGCCAGCGTTCTCACCCGATCTGAGCCCTATTGAACATTTGTGGGATCAGTTAGGCCAAGGTATTCAACGGAGGACACCTAGGCCTACTACCCGAAACCAGCTGATCCAAGCTCTGCAGGAAGAATGGAATAATGTTCCCCAACACAGAATTCAAACCCTGGTCAGCAGTATGCGCCGCAGATGTATAGCATGTGTTGATGCTCGAGGTGGCCACATCCCATATTGAACAGAAAAATTTGTGTGACTTTCAATTAGGGCAGTTAATGACATTTTTTGCCTGTAAGTGACGTTAATGTCGGTAGAGCGTGACATTATTTTTACGCCAGAAAAGTGAATGCTTTGTTAAGTTCTAAGCACGTCTAGGTATGAAATGTTTCAAGTATAAACAATAAAATACTTCAACATTGGCATGTGGATACTTTTCATTGGGGTTCAGTATATATCTCTACGATCAATTTGTGTACACAGTAATTGTCACCCCTGGTATCCGTGCTTTCTCGAGACTCTTAGAGTTACCAACGTATCAATGTTTGTCATGTTTATAAAAATTGTTGCAAATATATTAGGCTTTGAGAGGAAACCGCTTTTCTGCGTTACTACTTCCTTACGACATTCACAGCTCGACATTGGGTTCCCGCTTTCACCTATCGGGCCACCGCCATACTAATATGTCAAATTTATAGCTTTCAAATTGTTCGACAAACGCTCTGTACTAAATCACACCCAAAAAGATGCAAGCGATCATTACGAAAATTAAATCTTTGTAGCTGTACTTAAACGTAACCCTACCTATTTGAATTATATGCACCAAGATAGATACTTAATATCATTTAAAGCCACTCCAATCAAATCAATTACAATAGATACAGTAACAATAACAAGTACAAAACAACCAGGCGAACAGTCACGGTGCTTCTGCCATATTCCATCTTGACACACAATGCCAAGATAAAAAAGTGAACCTTACGCTTCCCTGCTATAAAGACCCACAATTTTCCTGCTGTTTGTATCATTTTGTACATAAACTCCTAAAAAGAGTCAAAGAATTCCTCCTAACCTAATGTACCAGTTGTCTTATCACAACAGGAAAGTACCATTGTCAGCATACAATGCTAAAATGGATGCTTGTTGACGGGCATGAGGCATACACTTAAGTTGTAAGAGTCGATCTTGTTCCACTGAGTTTATTTTTTTACCCAGTTGTCCGCATTTCACACCATATTAAAAAACTGAAGGAATTTGAAATCAAGCAATTTAAGATCAGCTTGGGAGAAGGTTCACCAAAAGAACTGTGACATGACAGTGTTGCACTCTTGAACAGTGTCAGTCGAGCCTTCTCCACCAAATGAACAGGGTTAGTAGGTAGAATATTTCTTGTCCTAGAATCAAACCAAAATTCCGTAACACTTGACTAGTTGAACTATTTCAGTGCGAGTTGAAAATAAACAGGTAATCTTAATCGCATCTTTGAAAAAAAATTGATCTTAGATAAACTGACAATGTGTCACCATTTAGCACAAGAGTCAAACAAAAAGTTCAATTTTCTTAATGGTTTCTCTTTTGTGTCTGAAACAATACTATGTCATCTGCAGACAACATATAACACGCTAATATTGCATTCAAATAAATCACATGGTCCCTCTCAACGTTATTACTAGTACGCTGTATTGGACCAATGTTATGTGAACAATTTAGGACTAATTTTCCTTTTTTTTATAAGATAGCTAAAATTACTATCGATAAAATCGCTGAAAGTGCCTTGCGCCATTTAACTCTGTTTTTTTTCTGCTTTCGTAAAGGAATGTTGTAATTCCTCAAGAAAAACACCATTTGCCTTAATTCATAATACAAATGCTTCCCTATTAACAAAACCGAATGGTTTTGTAAAATCTACGAACCACAAAAAAGCGATATAGCAAGGAACCTTTGATTTTAATTTAAACATATTTATTTACACTAGATCACCCTATAGTATATGAAATGACTACTATACTGGGTTCTCCAGACATGGAGAAAACTCACAATATATACACAGTACACACAGGACATTACAAACTATGTTATCAGATCATTTGTATATATGTAAAATATAAATGTCGTGATATACAAGTAAATCGGAGTAGTAATACCCAATACATAACATATGGTAGAGGTTGCGACACAAGGCATATAACTATTCACTCTTGACAGCGAAAATAGGAACACAAAACCAACAACAGTAATTGGAGCAGGTAAATAAATAGATAAGTACATACATAATTTCGATAAGAAGAGGTTAAACATTTTAATATTGACAAAAAAGGCCTAATGCCTTATGGCGAAGCTTATTTTGAATGATCAAGATACATTCATTTTGTTTTGCACTTACAGTGTTGACAGCGATTGGTCTGTGTGGTTTTTGCATTGAGCAGCTTATTGAAAGATGCTGGGAATGTGTTGCAATTCCTACACTTTGAGCCAAACGTGATCAAAATAGTTAGATGAAAAGTGACCAAGTTAAGGCTAGATGAAAATTTCAGAGGGCCAAACAACCTTGACTTTTGACCTTTAAAGGTCACATTCAAATTACAAAAATGTGCTTGTTACAACAGCCACATTTTGAGCCCAATATGAGAAAATTTTGAATGAAAATGACCAAGTTAGGTCCAGTTGAAAATTTCAGAGGGCCAAATGATCTTGACCTTTTAAGGTCACACGTACATGGTAAAAATTTGCAGTGTCACAATACCTGCAATTGCAACCCAACATGAAAAAATTCCCATGAAAATTGACCAATTTACAGCTACATGAAAAATTCAGCCGGCCGAATAACTCTAACCGTAAGAGGACGCATATGAATTACAAAATGTGCAGTTTTACAGTACCTATTATTTGAGGCCAACATGATTTAAACTGAATAAAAATTGATCAAGTTAACATTTTAAAGGGTCAAATCATTACCTGTGACCTTAAGAGATCACATATTAATTACAAAGCTGTGCAACATTACAATTTGTATATATTTGAATCAACATGAACGAAATTGGATAAATATTGACTCACTTCTGGCTAGATGAAGGTTTCAGACGGTCGAATGACCATGACCTTTGAAGGTCTCATGTTAATTACAGATATGTACATTAGTACATTCCCTACATTTTGAGCCCAACATATAACCAGATGAAAATTAATCGAGTTAGAGCTAGTTGAAAATCTTAAGATGGCCAGATGACCTTGACCTTTAGAGGTCAAATTTTATGTTCTGAAAATTAAAAATTCCTATATTTCGAGGCCCACATGATAAAAATTGAACACAAACTGACCGATTTATGGCATATTGGAAATCTTCAGATGGTCAAATAACCCTGACTGTTAACCTTTCAAGGTCATATGTGAATATGCACAGTTGGACCTTGAGTTGGGCTATCAAATGAACTTAACATGATCCAAATCCATTAGTAACCTTTCTAGTTATAGTCCCGAATGTGTAGTCCATAAGTAGGTCCGAACACCTGCAAAATTAGGTCACGATCACAGACTGAATACACAGGATAACCTTTTAGATGTATTAGATGGGGTACAAAGATTGCCCAGTATTGTTCAAAAAGGTCATGGACAACTCTGAGTTATGACCTTCTTAAAATAGACAAAAAATAACAGCAGAAAAGTCATGATCTTGAAAAAAAGGTCAAGGTGGCAAATCAAATATCAGGTGCAAAAGTTTAACTGGTACACTGGTATAATTCTGCTATAATGACAACTGGCAGGCCCAGCCATCTCTGCAATTTCATGTTGAAACATTTGTTTGAGTGAAAAAAGGTGTTATTTTTTTTCAAACGTCAATATGACCTCGACTTATTTACATGATCCATATTGTTATATTCTTATTTTTGTGCAGTCAGATTCCAGCTATCCATAGAGCCCACGCTCACTAGAAAGTTTCTAAAGTTATTGTAAAAAACCTACATTTTTTTCAAGATACGTCCTGATCTAAAATGGTAGGTCAAACTTCAGCGTAATACAGTCAACTTGGTGAAATAGTGGGCTCTGTGGTTTCTGCGAAAGAAAGAAAGAAAGAAAGAAAGAAAGAAAGAAAGAAAGAAAGAAAGAAAGAAAAAGCCATCCAGCTGTGCAGCGTGTTTTGCACACCCACTTTCCCAAATGCACATCATGATATGATCACAAGAAATACAGCAATCAAGAGGAGCAAATGTGCATGCACACCCAGTTTTCATGAAAGAAATGACATGATTCCAGCATCAACTTTGATATCCCCTCCAAAGCAGCCCTGGCTGAGCTTTGTTGGACCTGTGCCAACATCAGAAATTTTGCAACCTTGGGAGTCATGGCTGGTAATATGACCAGCTGTATTATGCAACACCCTGTTGTAAACATAACACAAGTGCTACTTGATTCAATTAAAAGTAGTTTCAACTTTCTCAACCCAGTTTGCATGTATATGTACTTTTGTCCCTGTAAATCTAGAAGGGATTTTACACAGTTTCAGTAAAAACCGGTTTTCATGAACCTCATTCGAGAAGATGCAACAGTCTCCCCTAATTTGTTTCAGTTTGGTAAGAAATAAACGGAATGTTCACTCAAACCAGGTACATATCCGTCAGGGATCCATCACTGAACAAATATGCAGTGAGCCTGACCTTAAACTGTCAAAAAAGAAGCATTTCTACATTGTTTTGTGAATATCATGCAATATTACTTTCACTTGGACGCAACATTCTTTAAGTTTTGACACTAGAAACCTTGTGTTTGCATCTCATAATATGCCCACCAACAAGTATCATCTGCAATTCCTGATCCATGTGGGCGATTCACCAGACGTAGGAATCCAAAACAAAGGCCCCGTACAAAATGACCATCCTGTTGGTATATGAATATACTTCGAGAAAATTTTATTGCCTGGCAACTTCTGAGGGCAATCATTCTTCATAATTCAAGAAACAACACAACCCTATAAAATAGTACTATTTGCTGTCTGCAAAGGTCAGTTGGTTCAGGACAGATTACTATGCCGTGATAAGGCTCCCATCTTAAAAAAAAAAAAAAAAAAAAAAAAAAAAAACTGTACAAAAATACTGGCTAGTTTTTACACCAAATACGGGTACTGGGGCATCAATATAGATATCTCAAACATAAATAAGGGATTTATAGTTACATATTTGTAGTCAGGGGGCTTTGGCTCAAAATGTAACTTTTGTGCACGTTTTGAGGTACAACCTGGCTACATACCTCATTTTAAAGAGACACTTCTTGCGAATCAGAAAAGGTATGTTGCCACTTTGGCGGATAATTAGTATTGGAGTTACGTGAGATTATATAAGGTGATATCGGACCCCGACTTCCAGCCAAAAATTACAGAATCCAAACTCTAATAATAGGCCCTTGATAAAAGGCTGGGTTAGTTTATTGAAAATTTTAAGCTTGTTTTTGCTTCAATCTAGATGTTGTTATCCAGCGATGTTCTGTGTTTAATTTTGAAGAATATTAGTGCACATTGTGGCTTCCTCATGTATACAAAATTATAAGAAGGCACACTGTAAAGAAAGGTAAAAACACTCTCTTCTACAGTGATGAAATTTCAGTTTCTGGTTGATTTAAATATTGAAAAAATGTTTCACATGCCTCTGAAAGCAAAGCAAACATGCGATATTTTATATATTATGGAACGCCGTTTCTTGTTTTATTCAGTATTTGATCACACGATCAAACATTTATTCAGATGAACAAATAAATTTATTCTTATGAACAAATATTTGATCAGGTGAATAAATATTTAATCAGAAGACTAAATATTTAGTCAGAAGATTAAATATTTAATGACATGATCAAATCGATTTGATCAGATGAACAATTACATTTGTTCATGTAATCAAGTACAGTATATTTGTTCTTGTGATCAAATTGATTTGATGAGAAGAACAAACAGATTTAATCAGAAGAACAAATAGATTTGTTCAGAGGAACAAATAAAATGAATTTGATCACATGAACAAATGCATTTGTTCACATGACTAAATCGATTCGTTCTTGTGATTAAATAGAATACGGTATATCCCGATTTATTCACGTGAACAAATATATCTGTTCCCGAAATCAAATTGATTTGATCTCCTGAATAAATACAAGTTTCTCCACTACCAGATAATAATTGCTCCCTCTTGTATGCCGCGCAGCACTTCCGTTTGTCTGTGTTACCATAACACGCAAGAGGTACAATCTCGAACTTTGACATTTTCTATACATAGCAACAACAAGTAGGGGCCGGGAGACGGATCGAGCTACATCCCAGGGTTAGGTTGTCATCATCCACTGTTTCAGAATCCCATTTGCAATGCTGGTTTTTTCTGGGCTCCAATTACTAGTTGAATACATTTCGAGAAAGAAATCAAATTTCTAGCTACATGCACGTTTTAATCGTTTGTGAAGAAAGAAAAGAAAGAAAGTGAGGGAGGGAGGGAGGAAGGGAGGGAGAGAGAGAGAGAAAAAAAAGAAAGAAAATGCTGACATCCTTCCCAAAAGCACTGCCTACCACTAAACTTTGGAAAGAAAAAAAAAGTGAATGAAAAAGGCCATATCCATGACCATGAAAAGCATGGCAAAAAGCAGTGCCTAACTATAGAAAAAAAGAGTGACAGAGAAAAATATCCTCACATCCATCTCGAAAGCAATAGCAAAAGATCATGCAACCACCGTCCAAATTTACATTTAATCCCACCAATACACGATCATATTTAAATGATAAATAATAAATGATACATTATGCACGGCCGGCTTTACCCGCTTTAATATCTAAACAAAGCCATAAAATGTCCGCGTTGTAAATATCCGCGAAGTCCGTGTTGAAGATATCGCGGACATTTTGAGATTGTACCTGTTGCCTGTTTTACTATTTGTTGCCGAGATCAAATACTGGCGGAAGTGATTTGTTCCGAAGTATAAATATTCGGGAACAAATCAGACAGTAAGCGTCAATTTAATTAAGTTGGAGGACATTTCATGATGTGATCAAATCGATTTGATCAGAAAAACAATTCGATTTATTCAGATGATCAAATAACATCTATTTATTCTTCTGGCCAAATCGATTTAATCATCTGAACAAATATATTTGTTCATGTGATCAAATAAGAATATATTTGTTCATGTGATTAAATCGATTTAATCAGAAGAACAAATCGATTTAATCAGAGGATTAAATCAATTTATTCACAGGAACAAATAGACTGTATTTAATCACGTGAACAAATGCATTTGTTCACCTCATGAAATCGATTTGTTCTTCTGATCAAATATTTAATCTCCTGATAAAATACTGAATAAAACAAGAAATGGCCTTCCAATATATATATATATATATATATATATATATATATATATATATATATATATATATATATATATATATATATATATATATATATGTATATGTATATATATATATATATATGTGTGTGTGTGTGTGTGTGTGTGTGTGTGTGTGCGTGAGTGTGAGTGCACACATGTCAAAATTCAAGGTATTTAAAGTAAATTCATAGTGCGGATGCAATAACATTTCAACTTTCATAAGTAACAATCATCTTTATTTTGGCCACTTTGAAAAAGTTTTGCCATTAAAATACTAAAAAAGTATTGGTAGTGAGCCAGACAAGGTCAGTCCGTTTGACTTGTGTTTGTAGAAAGTGGTTGAAGAGATCACAAAGGGTCTGTCTCGAGGAGATGTGTATTCGTTGACAACAATATGGGAACGATACACTGATCTGCTTAAAAGTGACTTTGACACAGTTGTAGGGGTGCATGAAAGACGCCATTTTCGGGAGAAAGTTAAGAGGCTGTTAAATAAAAATGCAAACTTTGCACGACCCCTAAATCGAAAGGAGTCTGTTCTAATTTTCCCAGCTGTATCAACTGGAGTTGCAATTTAGAGCCTGAAAGATGCTTGTGATGATATTTCTGATAAAAACGAGGGCACTGCTGCCTCTTCAGAGAAAACATCACAAGATTGCACAAATGTTGATCTTAAGTTACTTAGTTGGTTGTACAGTGTCTTCATAAAGGTAAGAGCAGACATTCAAGCATCACCTGGGCACAGGGTTATTGGAGACATCAACAAAGACAGTGCACAGAAAGTGGTTGCTGAGAGTATGTATTTGCTTCTTCATTTGCTCTGTTATGGTAGTGAAAAAAACAGAGGACAGTGAATCAGATGGTATATATACCAAACTGCTTAGTATTGCTCATGATATTGTATTTTTGGCATCCGGAGGCAAGATACAGACACCAAAACACCTGGGACTTGGCGTTACTATTCATCAGGCCACAAGGTCTAAAGAGTTAGTGCAGCTTTTGCATGCAGCAGGGCACTGCTTTGGTTATGAGTATGTGAATCGTGGTGATACAGCACTTGCAAATTCGGTGCTGACACGATACAGGGAACAAGGAAACACAGATATTCCTCATAATTTCGTTCATGCTCAATATTTTGGTTATATTAGGTACGCAAATGATAACATTGACATCATTGAGGAAACCCTTGATAGGAGAGGCACTTTTCATGCATCACAAACAGTGGCCTTCAGGGGAAGGGTATCCATAGATGTGACACCAGAGCTAAATGTTGATCCTGGATCAGCAAAATCTGTGTCTGTCCCTGATGATTATCAAGCCATTATGCCATCTCCTATTGGTGCAAATAAGCTGAACCCTTATTCCCAGAACCTGTACAAAAGATCGGGTACAGACCTGATGCTGCAGTCACATGTTAGGCAAAAGCTAATGGCATGGCTTTGATATTAGCAAGGCCTCAGGGACCTGATGATCAGCATGTTCCTGCCTGGACAGGTTTTAATCAACAGTTGTCTAATGTCAATCCTGCCTTAACAGCCATTGGTCCAATACCAATCAGAAATGCACTTGCGCATGACTTTGATACCCTCTGGACTGTCATTCAGAGGTGTAGTGTCAGAAAATGACTGCTGCTTTGAATCAAATTTTCGCAGTATCACTTTTGACGACTAGCTGTACTGCAAAGCAAAACTGTTGCAGTGGTTTAAGGCAGAAGAATGTAGAAACTTGGTTGTCATGATGGGAGGCTTCCATATTCAAACGAATTTCTCTGAGGTGATTGGCAAATACATGGGTGATTCTGGTTTAAGAGACATTTGGGTAGTGGAGTATATGGAGAAAATATCCTTCAGGGCTCCCTGTGGAACAGGGTTGTGTGTGCACACAAACTCACATTTGAGGCCCTGTGGCAGATATTGTAGCCAGCTTTTGTAGAGTGGTTAGGTGACAGACAGCAGCAACTGGCAACATCAGTCACAGAGCTGGCTGGTCAGCTTGCACAAAGCTTTGTCAATAAAGATAATAACGCAGCAGTTATGTCATTGCATGAGATGTTGCCCAAACTACAACAGCTGGATATTCTGTTGGATGAGTTTGACGAGTCCCACAAAGATAATGCCAGTTTCACTTTCTGGAAGGATTACATGCATCTAGTGTCAATTCTGCTTTGCTTTACAAGAACATTGTGGGACGGCAACTGGTTACTGTACCTGTCCTCATTTGCTGAAGTTCTACCTTGGATGGCGGCAGATGACCATTACAATTATCTCTGCTGGGGCTCAGTCTTTCTAGCTAATATGAAGCAACTACAATATGTAGCACCTGATGTGTGTGAAGGCTTTTAGTCAGGCGACTTTGTGGTCAAAGAATCCAAGAGGACTTTCAAGCAAGTTTCATATGACCAAGGACTTGAGCATTTCAACATTTCATCTGCCAGGCCAAATGTTGAACATTTGTGTTCAAAGCAAGAAGAGACTGATACCCGTATGCTACTCCATGCCTCAGATGCCAAGTCTGCTGGGTTTGAGAGAGTCCTTATCTCAAGTAGTGACGCAGATGTGCTTGTGCTCCTAGTTGCTTTCTGTCCACAGCTGAGCAATGAACTATGGGTGAAATTTGGTACAGCAAATTTTTGTCGGTATATTGCTGTACATAATGTTGAATGTAGTGATGAAATCAGGGACAGCATATTAGGATTTCATGCAATCACTGGGTGTGATACTGTCAGTCAGTTTATAGGTATATCAAAAAAGGTTGCCTGGAAGGTGTTCATTGAAGCACCGCAGTTGCTTTGTCATCTAGGGGTGGCACACCAGTTAAGGAAAGAGACTCTGTTGCAAGCAGAGGAATTTGTATGCAAGCTATATGAACCAACAAATGGCACTAAGTCAATCCAGACTCTGCGTTGCAGTCAGTTGCATAACGGCAAAGGTAGGCTAGAAAACTTACCACCAACAGAAGATGCACTTCACTTGCACATAAAACGTGCTCATTACCAGGCACTGATTTGGAAAAATGCTGTGGTCGCAAACCCAAAATTGCCAAATCCTCTGACCTCTGGGTAGCACATGGTAGACAACAAGTTGTTTCCCCTTCTTATGACAAAGGAAGGGCTCTCAGCTGAATGTGTAGCTGGAACTACTTGTGGATGCACACAGACTGGTTGCAGGTGCCAAACAGCACGATGCTTGTGCAACCGAAGCAAGCTAAGGTGCACTGGATCCTGCAGGTGTCGAGACTGGTGTCTGAACCCCAAAAATGTTGATCCAGACAGTGATTAGTTTGCTAAAACATTAAACAGTTTGACGTGTCATCTGTGTCTGCATATTACAGCTGTAGTGTGTACCTTAACTTTTTTTTGATAAGCATCTTGCTAAACAACTTGTGATTTAGTATTAGTTTTTTTGACCATGGCAGAATAGCTATAAAATGTTAGCAGCAGACATGCTATAGCCACAGTGTTTCACTATCTTTTTAGGAGTGATTAGCGTGTTTTATGATTGATTAGCATTTTGTTAAGCATTTGAAAGTACAGAAAGGTTGACTCTAAGCTCTGCTGAATTCCCTAAAATTGCATTTATGAATATAAAACCTGCATGGAGGTGCAGAAATTGGGGTCAGGACGCAACAAATTTTTTTCTGGGTAGCAAGTTTCACTAATCTTCAAACGTGATTTTTGATGGCTTGCATGCAGGGACAATTACATGATTACATACTATATTTGAAATGGTCAATGACAGTTTATTCTCTGAATAATATAGAATTGTGCTTAGCACATTGGAATTGAACATTAGTAAGTGTTGAACAGCCTAAAAAGGTCATTTGTAAAATGATGAAATACACAAAAAGGCCCCCCCCAAAAATGATTTGGTGGCGGCCATATTTGATTTATGCAAATTAGACAATAGACATAAAAGTCATGCTACACAAAAACTAGTAGCGAGTCAAAGACACCTAAGTTTTATCAAAAACAAAAAATTTTCATTGTTGAAGGATTTTTATAGTGGTTTTTTGCTATCATAATTTCTAAAATTTGTCAACATAATCTTTCTCTTTTTTCGCAAAAAAGGCTACCATATAAAATCATCCACAGAATCACTTTAAATCATTTCCCAGAGTGGCAGCACAGCTTTTTTTGAATCCAGTGGAATGGCTGATCAATCCTATATATGTTTTATGCTTGTACCCTTTCATGTCCATAAAAGTGTTTTCCAAGGCTCTTATGAGATTCAGCCCCCTAACTATTGCAAATTTTTCATGATATTTTACCCAAAAGGTAAGGACCCCCTGCTGAAAGTGTCCCTTACAATGTATTGCATTGAAATGTTGAAGTGGATCGCTTCACCAAGAACAAACAAACGAAAAAAAACCCCAAACTTTTCCTATTTAACCAGTAGGTTGCATTTAAGTTAAAAAACGAAACGTCTACTTTCTGCTATATAATTTTGTACTGCATCGAATATTTGTATGTTCAGGATATTTGGTAATTCACTGCTGCCAAAAAGGAAACTACGAAGCAGTCTTTCATTAACGATATGGATTATCAAGTTTGGATGAACACCCGAAGCAATGAGCGGTATAGTAGTATCGAGAAGTTTTTTTCTGGAGGGAAGATATTTAGGACAAAAGAAAAAGAAATGAAAAATATCTTCCGTGGTGAAAGAGCAGGAGCAAATAGGACTTGGAATAGCATTTAACTTACCAAGGCCAGAGTTAAGACCAGAAAAGCCCAGTTGCAGCTGGGTCTGACAGATATTCAGGTAACGTTGACCATGGGAAAAATAGGCAGGGACATGATCCGCAGCTGGTAAGGTTGTCTTGAGTTTGGATTTAAAAATTTGAAGCGAAATGGAATTCCGAATATCTGAAGGAAGGTAATTCCAAAGTTTGATGGTGTCGGGGAGAAAAGATTTGTCAAAACGTTGAGTCTTGCATTGGATGGTGCGTACTGGACTGGCGCAGAGCTCGACCAATATTAGTAGGCGGTAGGAGGTTGGAGAACAGGAAGGTGTAAGATTATGGGCCATTTTGTAAAGTAGGATCAATTTGAAGTACTTAAGTCGGCTAGCGAGGGTAGGCCATCCGAGTTCATGTACTAGTTTGATATGAGAAGTGTGTCTTAAAGCGCCAGTGCATATTTTGGCCGGCTCATACTGAATAGATTCAAGTAACTCTGTTAGACCTTGACCACAGTTATAAAGAATACAACCATATCCTAGGATGGGTCTAACCATGAAAAAATACAGCCTGGCCAGACAACATTTGCTGTTGTTTAACAGTATACAGAATAAAGACAATGTCAACAGTTCGATACTGTAAACGGAAACCAGTCTCGAATATATCATAATGTGTAAATAAAACATTCTTTTAACATAACAAACCATTTAACACCGATTTTAAATAAATTGCCTGTTGTTGACAACACTGCAGTTATTCTTCGAAAATTACCAGTATCTGACCGTGGCCCTTCCTCTTGTAGGGGGTTGATGATGCCCTTACGTCACTGTCTACGGAAATCACCGGAAAGTACCATATAGTTGTACATGCCAACAAAGGCTGCAGCAAGATACTTTCCGCGAATTCAAGGAATTCAGTATAAATGCCATCTAACCCACGCGTGGGATTGTTTTTTTACTGTCTCTTACAAAAACGCAATTGTTGTCCAGTTATTGGTTCCTTTAAATGTTGTCAATTAAAGTAGAATGTCTAAGAATCCAGGTTACTTCTTGCCTCACAGCCTGCGATGGGCACAGCTAGCACACAATTGGAGCCGGCTCAAATCAGACATGAACCAGCTCCAGCCTACAGCTCAGCTGGCTCAGGTCTTTATTTGACGGCTTAGCAGGCTCAGGTCTTCAAATGTAAATAGAAAACAACAAAGTGCACGATGGTCGATCTAAATATATTCAATAAACTAAATTTAATTTCAAACGCCGTCCACTGACAAGTTAAGTATATTATACTTGATAACAAAACTGGTTTGTTTTTTCATTCTGGTATTTAAATTTTTATTCCAACAGAAGAGGCTATATTTCTTTCCCACGGAAGCCCATTGGTATCAACCTCACTTCACTTTGTATGTGGTCATAATGACATTTCATCTGGTTCGGACGACTTTTTATGTGGTCATAAAGACATATGTGGTCACAACGACATTTTATGTGGTTCGGACGATTATTTATGTGGTCATAACGGCATTCAATCTGGTTCGGACTTTTAATGTGGTCATAGCCTCATTTTATCTCGTTCGGACTGCATTATCTGTGGTCATAACGACATTTTATGTGGTTCGGACGACTTTTTAGGTGGTCATAACGACATTTTATCTGCTTCGGACGACATTTATTTGGTTATAACGAGATTTTATGTGGTTCGAACGACTTTTTATCTAGTCATAACGAGATCTTATCTGCTTCGGACGACATTTTATCTGGTCATGACATTTTATGTGGTCATAACGACATTTTATCTTGTTAGGACGACATTTTATGTGGTAACAACGACATTTCAGGTGGTCATAAGGACATTTTATTTGTTTTGGACGACATTTTATGTGGTTTGGACGACTTTTTGTATGGTCATAACGACGTTGTATCTGGTTAGAACGACATTTTATTTGGTCATAACGACATTTTATTTGGTTCAGCGGACTTTTTATCTGGTCATAACGACATTTTATCTGGTTACGACACTTTATGCGGTCAGAACGACATTTTATGTGGTCTTGACGACAATTTATCTCGTTAGGTCGACATTTTATGTGCTGCCTATGACTTTTTATCTTGTCATAATGACATGTTATCTGGCTAGCACGACATTTTATGTGGTCATAACGTCATTTTTATTTGGTTAGGACGACATGTTATGTGCTCATAACGACATTTTACCTGGTCATAACGGCATTTTATCTGGTTCGGACGACTTTTTATCTGGTAATAAAGACATTTTATCTGGTTTGACGAGATTTTATGTGGTCATAACGACATTTTATCTGGTTAGGACGACATTGTATGTGCTCATAACGACATTTTACTTGGTCATAACGGTATCGTATCTCGTTCGGACGAGTTTTTATCTTTATAAGGGTCATGGCGTTATTTACAAAAAATACATTAGATTTCAGAAAGCTTAAAGTTAATTTCGTAGTTTTCTACATTTACTACTAGTGTATACCAAGTGAGTCTGGATATCTATCCAACGGCCTTTTGAAAGTTGTCCAATTTTGCCGATCGATTTTCGCAGTTTATGCTCTTTGGAATTAAAAAAATTGGAAGTGCACTTCATAGTAACACATAAATTTGATTGCGATGGCAAATTGGATTACTTTTCTTTAGATCAAACACATAGCCTTGTATCAATGTGTGGGTACGTATGTAATTATGTTGATCATGATACAAATAACATCAAAAAACTTCAGTACATAGGAATCAATATGAAATATATAAGTACTAACACGCACGTATTGACACATAAAATGAAGACACAAATGTATTTATGTATGCATGAATGTATTTACATTTTTCGTATATATATCTTGCAGTAGAGTTTGTATTCACACATGAATCATGTTGAAATGTTTCGGCTCGAGTAGCTGCATAAGCCTCATGGAGCAAAACTGGATTAGGTTTTTATGAATAAAGTCACCTTCAAAATAACCCTCCCCTTTAATTAAGGGAAACGGGTCCATCCAAAATTGTATACACCGTTTCCGAAGTATTCCCCACCACATCTCAATTCGTTGGCTCCGCTGTGAGAAGCGGAAAGTCATTCGAGTATATGATATAGCAAAAGAATATTAACATGACGCACAGACATGGTGTACGTACAATAAAATTCGCAATCAGTACCAGGAACAATTAAAACAGCTGAAGAAAACTATAATGGCAAGCTTATTTTTCTCTCCAAAGTGCAAAACGTAAGAACAAAGTTTGGTGGCGTACCGTAAAATATTTCATGAATCGCAATCAATCTCCGTCCATCCTTTCCTTACTACATAAACACCGTCATGTTACTGAAAGTCTATCCAAAGCTGAAATGTTTAATCAAATTTTCCGGAGCCAGAGTAATCTTGACAATTCCAGGGCCCCCTTGCTCCCTGCCGTAGATCTACCCAGTAATATTCTTCAACAGTCTATTCAAATCAACCAAAACGAAGTTCTTGATATTTTTTAAAAGTGTAGATTTCATAAAGGCTACCGGTCCGGACAAAATCAGCGCTGGTCTCTTAAAATTAGCGTATCACTAACTAAATTATTCAATTTTTCGTTACAGCAATTCCCAGCTTATGGAAGCAAGCACATGTCACTCCTTTATACAAAAAGGGCGACCCTACTTTATGTAACAATTATCATCCTATGTTTCTTTTAAGTTGTGTCAGTAAAGTACTTGAGAAAGTCATTTTTAACCATGTCTTAATTTCTTCAGGAGTAATTTAATTTTGTCTGCTAACCAATTCGGTTTTATACCTGGCGACTCAACAGTCAACCAGCTTCTTCTCCTGGATCATGACCTCTGCCTTGCAATTGATTGACAGAAAGAAGTACGAACTGTTTTCCTTGACATAAGCAAAACATTCAATCGCGTTTGGCAAAAGGGTTTATTACACACATTGAAACACAATGGCATATCGGATTCTTTGCTTAATTGGTTTTCCAATTTATTTAATTTTAATCGCCAACAGTGCATTGTACTGAATGGCCAGACATCTGATAGGGGCACCATTAATGCTGGTGTCCCACAGGGCTCTGTACTTATTTTCAATTTTCAGAAATGATTTTGTGGATATTGTCCAGTCAAATATAAAACTGCTTGCAGATGACACTTCCTTGTTTCTCACTGATGACAATCCAAATTTAACGACAGTCTTGATAAACAATTATCTTTCTTCTTATCTTGGTCTTCTGATTGGTTGGTAACTCTTAATGCTCTGAAAACAGATGCTATCTTAGTGTCTCGAAATGGGAACCCATTAAATCATCCATCTTTAGTATGTCAAGACCACCAGCTGAAAAATATTGACCAGCACAAACATTCAGGGCTTGTGTTCGGATCTGACCGTAGGTGGAACGCACACATCAATACTTGGTCGCCAAAGCCTCTAAATAACTCAATATTTTGAAAACACAACAGCACAACCTTGAGAGAAAACACTAGCAATTATCTATACATCATTTATTCGACCTTTAAGGGAATACGGTTCTGTTGTCTGGGATGGCTGTACTCAGGCTGATACATTACAGTTGGAAGGTATTTAGTTGGATGCTGCTCCTGTCATTTCTGGTGCCATGCGCACCACACCAAATGCCAAACTGTATGAGGAAACTGGTTTTGTAACATTGAAAAAGGGTAGAGAAATAAGTAAGTAAAATATATGCACAAAATTAAAAACAATCTAGATCCAGAATATGTTAGTAATACTATTCCTGATGACCCAAACGTCAATAGAAGATATGATACGAGACAACTCCCAGATCTACCACATTTCAGAGAGAGAGAGCAGAACTATTTGATATCTTATTCTTCTCTGTAATTACAGGACTTTGCAACTAAATGCTTCCGACGTACGGAATTCAAACTCTTTGTCTCAGTTCAAAACTAAAATTAAACCATTGCTCCTCATCCGGTCAAACAGATGGAATTACATTATGTGCGCAAAAGACTTACAGCAGTTATCCATGCGAAATTCCTCATGGGCCGCAGCCAAATGAACGCTTATCTATTTTAAATAGGCGTTTCTGATACTCCTGGGTGTCGATGTGGGCAAGGTGCTGAATACATTTGTCATTTCTTTTCAGTTGGTCCCTTTCATGTTATTCTCAGAGATGATCTCCACAGAATTGTAACAACTTATGCCCCCTTTCAGTCTTGAAAAATTTCTATGGTGCTTCAAGCTGCAGTTTCGAGAACAAGAAGAAAATATTTTCGGCTGACGAAGACTACACTACAAAAACTAAGTGTTTTCAATCTGGCGCTGTCACATGATTTGAATATTTTATATTTAACTTTGTAACCATGAATTTATACGATTTGTCTTTCACACAGTATACTATATACTATACTGTACTGTAAAAGCCCCGCTGTCTGTCCTGCTTCGTGTGCTATGTCCTACTTCAATCTTGTAGCTTAGTGCAATGTTCTATTTACTATTCATACTTCACGATTTACAACTTATGAACACCATTTCAGGACAGCAGTGCACCAGGCCTAGTGATTTTCCGTCTGCCCTGTGCAATTGTCCTTCTTTTGCAAGAGGGGTTAACATAGGGCCTGGTCCTTCTCCCCAATTGTTTTCCTTTATGGCATAAAATATGTTCAAAACAAATGATCACTTTTAGTACTATTTAAGACTTCTGCGCTTCAACTCCACTTTTTTAAAGTACCATTCGAAACCAGTAATTTATAAACCAAAGTGCGTGGAATAGAACAAGAAAGAAAAAAAAACATGAGTATATCAACTAAATTGGAGTCTAATAGTGCCTCACACTGAATTTACACCGTACTAGAAATCTAATACGTTTTGACAACCCTGCATCAGCATAATGGCAGATATCGCTGTTCCTTTCTCACAGGTACAAGAATATATTTTTAAAATTCAAATGACAATTTTGTACTGCTGAGGGCTACTTCACAGGTATACGCCTTGACCCGGGCACTAATCTATTCGGGTTCGAGTAGACACTGGGAAACTCTATCATGTATATATATAGAAAAAAAAATCCTACAACAGGTTTAAGCCTGGCTGGTATCTTAACCTTAATGCATCTACGTGCGTTCTAAGTTGTCTACAAAACATCTAACATTCTAATTGCACGTAATTAGCAAAATTTCTCCTTATTTGCATACTTTTGAACCTTTAAATTGTTAAATATATAGGTACATAATGTCAGGTTTAGGACCAAACCTGGAGTTTCAGTAATTTATAGGAACCAGATGTCTTTGTGAAAGGTGTAACTGGTAATATCAGATTCTGCACCCTTCAAATGTAATAATGTACTTGCACAAATTGCTTGTCGAATTATACAATTTTTAATCGTTTGTGTTCAAGCCCATTTCATCCAGAGTGGCATCAAACTCAGTTTTTTTCCTGCACCCAATGTTTCAATCTCTATTATCGAATATACAGCTTAACGTGATTTATTATGTTTCTGCAATGCAGTTACAAGGCAATGGGTCCCATACCATTCCAGGTTTGCCTGTTGCTGGCACTTATCGGTCATTGGAATGTCGAGTGGCTGTAGCATTTGAAGTCATTCGATTTCCATCTCCTCTTGAAAGTTTACATTGCGACATTTGTTGATAACTCGAAACTTCAAATTTTTTTCCAGTCATTTCGCATTTTCAATCTAAAAAAATCCAGTTTGAAAAAAAAACTGGTGGTCTTTCTAGGCTTCCGTTAAAGAGCGTTATTTCACGTGGTAGTGTGTGAGTGTTTTTGTGTATTGATTGGATGCTGAGGGGCCATGTCAAATGTATGTTTTATGTTCGGAACGAGCGGGACTCGAACCTACAATCTTTAGCACCAGTCGCCTTGCTGAAATGGGAAACGCACATATCCACTATGTGTAGCTTTTTCCCCCTTTATGTGACTGATTTCATACAGCCGAGAGGCGATTGGCATGTGTCAAAAGGCTTGAAAATGTATGTTGGCTCACGCTGTGACATTCATATGTCAAAAATGTGCAAAAATTTGATTACTTTTTTATGTGGTCTAATGCAAATATATCACGAGAATACACGTTAGCTGCAAGTATATGTCCTCTTGTTTGTTATGCAGAATAATATGCTGGAAAAGAATATGTCATTTTGGGAGGTGCAAAATTGATATTTACAACGTTACATTTAAGGTTTTTTGCATAGCTAAATGACTGATTTTACATATAGTTTGTATCATTTCTTTTATTTTCATATTTGTTCACTATATTGAATAATGTTGATTCCATGGGTACTATTTTTAAGAAATAAAAGTGACTGATGGTTTACAGCCAAAGAGCGATCCATCTTGCCTCCAAAGCAGATCAAAGCTGCGTATTTTGTCTACAACGCTGGCTGTAGTAACAAGGAACTTGGTCTGCTTTGCAGGCAACGATCCAGCAGTTAGGAGCCATAACTACTCCCCCTTTATCTGTTTGTTTGTGGTAAAATAGCTTGCATACTGCTATACCACTGTTGCTGCTGTGGAAAGTTTATGTCCTTTTATGTGTGATCATATGCTTCCTTGTCATTTCATGCACGAAAATTTGTTGAAATTCGCTGAAATTCAAGCCACATGTTACCTGGGGAGAATTGAGGGTAGAAGCTAAAACCCTTCAGAAGGTTTGGTTTAAATAGCATGGGAATGGTATCGAAAATAAAAAAACAGTGCAAACCAACCTCATCGTAACTCCATGTTCAGCCATTCATGTCTGCGTGGAACCACCTTGCCTGATATACAGCAAGATGTTCATTATTTACCTTACTGTGTAAGTCAGTACACTAATATTACATTCAATCAATATTTTATGTTTCGCATACATTTAACCATGTTTTATATTTGATTCCTAAGATGCACCAGCTTGCAATCTATCAAAAAATGTACAAAGATAAAAAGTCGTCCCAACCAGATAAATGTCGTTCGAACCAGATAAAATGTCATTATAACAGATCAAAAATCGTTATAAGCAGATAAAATGTCGTCCAAACCAAATAAAATGTCCTTATGCCCAGATAACATGCCGTTATGACCTGATAAAATGTCGTTATGACCACATAAAATGTCGCCCTAACCGGATAAAATGTCGTTCTGACCAGATAAAAAGTCGCCCTAACCAGATCAAAATGTCGTTTTTCCACATAAAAAGTCGTCCGAACCAGCTAAAATGTCGTTATGACCACATAAAATATCACCCTACTCCGGTAAAATGTTATAACAAGAAAAAATGTCGTCCGTTCCAGATAAAATGTCGTTATAACCACATAAAATGTCGTCGGAACAAGATTAAGTGTCCTAATGACCAGATAAAATGTGGTCCGAACCAGATTAATGTCCTTATGACCACATAAAATGTCGTCCTAACCAGATAAAATGTCGCCATGAGCACATAAAATGTCATTATGACCACATAAAATATTAAAATATTACTTTCCCTGAATACCCATCCCGCACGACCCCGCCTCTAAGGCTCAGGCACTTCCCTTGGCATGTTCCTGCACTGACAAACAGTCTACAGACGCACAGCCAAGGGAGCCCTTAAAAGGACTACCACATTTCCCTCCCTTTCCCGCATTCTTATCTATCTGTTGTATTTGGAAATTTAAAAAAATCTATGCAAAAGATCTAACTTTACGTTTTCAAATTTTCCCTAGTTTATCTCTAACTATTCCTACAACAACTTCTACTACGATCTTACCTAATGACACTCAAAAAATTTTTATGACCAGATAAAATTCTTTATGACCAGATAAAAAGTCGTCCGAACCAGATAAATTGTCGCTATGACCATATAAAATGTCATTCTGACCACATAAAATGTCATCCTAACCAAATAAAATGTCGTTGTGATCAGACAAAATGTCGTAATGACCAAATAAAATGCGTTATGACCAAATAAAAAGTCGTCCAAACCACATAAAATGTCGTTATGACCAAAATACTTTTTCGTTATGACCACATGAAATGTCGTCCTAACAAGATAAAATGTCGTGATGACGACATACTACGTCGTTATGACTACATAAAATGTCGTCCGAACCGAATAAAATGTCGTAATGACCACATAAGAAGTACTCTGAACTACATAAAATGTAGTTATGACCACTTAAAAAGTCGTTCGAACCACATAAAATGTCGTTATGACCACATAAAAAGGTTATGACCAGACAAAATGTCGTCCGAACCAGATAGTAAGTCGTCCGAACCAGATAAAATGTCGTTGTGACCACATAAAATGTCGTCAATTCACAGGTTGCTCTCAGATGTGGCAATTGAAATTGTATTTACTCAAACAAATATCAATCAGAGTCATGAAAACATTTCATCCACTATACTAGGGTATAAATACTTGCTTCCCTATGGCTTTATTTTAATTTTAATTTATAGCAGGCTGTTTGGTACACACTAGAAAACATTCTCACCGCGTAATAATGAACTGTACAGCCGAAACGTATTTAAGGTCAATTAAGAATGAAGGTCAGGTTCAGTGCTAGTTTGAGGGTGCTTGCGAAGGTTCTATCACAAAACAGTCAATGTGCATAAAAACTGCCACAAACTATACATTTTTGGAAAGCTAACAAACATTGAATTGTTTTCTCCCGCTGTCCTGTGTGTTTGTTGTCCTATGTTTATACAGCAATTGCACCCAGTGTCCTTCTCTTTCCGGTAGAGTGCTGAAGAGTATGCTGGTTTAAGAACATAAACTAACACATCCATAAAAATGTTTATTATGAAGCGACACAATGGCAGGAATTAAATATTTTACATATTTATGCAGTATGTTAAGGGAACGACTTTTAATTTAAAATATGGATATCATTTATTCCTGCTTTATGTTTTCAGGGTGTTTTATCTTTGAAAGGTGCCCGTAATGCAAATAAACAAAAGCCAAAAAGGTGAGAGCAAAATGGGCACCCAGGTACATATTTGGAGACTCATTTCGTCGTTACATCCGTATTGGGAAACTCTTTGTCTCTGAAATCAAAGTTGTGAGACTCCACTTAAACAAGAGGACAGGGGTCCCATGCTCAGCTAACATTGTATGCACAAACTGATACTATATTATGGCCCGTTGTGGGGGGGGGGGATTTATTGATCCATTGACAGATTGATATTGATTGATTGAATTGATCTGGTTGATTAAATGGATATGGATGGATTTCCCCACGAAGTGGGGGACTCTGTGTTTATTGTTTGACAGATTGATATTGATCGATTGAATTAATCTGATTGATTAAATAGATATGGATCGATTCTCCCCCCCCCCCAAGTGTGGGGGACTCTATGATGTTAGAGTTAGCAGGTATGAATAATTATTGATTTTTGATCGATTGGAAAATCCTGTCCATCCTCCCCAACAGGCCGAAGGCCTGGAATATATATATCGAATCTCACTAATTGATATGGATTGATTCTCCCCATGAAGTGGGGGACTCTGTGGGTTTAGGATAGCAGGCAGGTATAATAATTGATCTTTGATCGATTGGAAAATCCTGTCCTCCCCCCAAACAGGCCAAAGGCCTGGAATATATAGCCATAGTTTTGAATCTCACTGCATTGATTTGTGATTGGAAGCACCCTTAGATGAGAAGAGCTAGCTTTCTCATGTCGATTTTGACCACTCGGAAAGCGACCTGGGTCTGGATTTGGTAAATTTCATATCTTTTAATAACTTATTCGAATTAATATCGGGCCCCACCCGTATCAATGATTTGACACAGAGTCGTCTCGATTTAATTATCACCGATTCACCCGGTTATATCTTGAATTGTGGAATTTTGCCTCTGATCTCTACGTTGGACCATTCGGTTGTATTTTGCACGCTCTTTACTTCTCATCGCATAGACCGCCCCTTCAAACGTAAAATCTGGGATTACAAGAGAGCCGATTTTGAAAACCTAAGTAATGCTGCCCTTAACGCCCCATTTGACACAGGTTTCGAAACTTTTCATGACATTAATGACATGATGTTTTACTGGACAAATCCCTTCACTGATCTCTGCAATCAATTTATCCCTTCTCGTGATATTCTCTTCAGGCCGAAAGATAAGCCATGGGTCACATGTAAGATAAAAAAAGTTACTCAGACAAAGGGATCGCGCAGGGAGACGTTTCATGCGACACAGCAGCAAAATGCGCCCCTTTACACTCTCTGAAACTCTTAACATGGAACGACTTTTCACCTTTTACAAGCGCAAACGCAACATAGCTGTCAATGCCTTCCGTTGTTCAATGAAATCGTATTTTTCCAAAATTCGCACTGAACTCGACTCACAAGATATTAATCCCAAGAAATGGTGGAACCTTAGTAAAAGTCTACTTGGCTCCAAGCTTCACCAATCGATACCTCCCCTTCTTGAAAATGATACAGTTATTTCTGGTAATGTGGACAAATGTGAAATCTTCAATAAGTATTTTGCCAACCAATGCAAATTACCTCACGAAGATAATCCTATGCCATTGCCTGAGTTCTTCTACCGAGCTGAGGCTTGTCTAAACTGTTTTCAAGTTGATGAGAATAGTGTGAAAAAAGTTTTACAATCATTAAGTACTAGCTCCGCAACTGGTCCCTGGCATTGGAAACATGATTTTAAAGAATACCGCTCCCGGTATTAGCCCTTCCCTCACAAACTATTTAACCATTCCCTGCGCACTTCCTGCTTTCCGGATTCTTGGAAAAAGTTTAATGTATGTCCAGTGTTCAAAAAGAATATATATATAATGGCCTTGAACTGCAAAAGGAAGCCAGGATGGTTTTCCTTGATATCAGCAAGGCGTTCGACCGTGTCTGGCACGTAGGTCTACTTTTTAAATTAAGGCAGTTCGGTATCGAGGAGCCGCTCCTGAAACTTATCAGTAGCTATCTAACCACTCGTCACCAGTGTGTAGCGATCGGGGGCCAAACGTCATCTATGCTTCCTATTGAGGCAGGGGTGCCCCAGGGTTCTATCCTGGGGCCTCTACTGTTCCTAGTTTTCATAAATGATATTACTAATGGCATCTCTTGTGACATCAAACTGCTCGCTGATGACACCAGCATATTCGAGATCATATTCGACCCTGTCAATTCTGGTAGGCGTATAAATAATGACCTTGATAGAATCTTTGTTTGGGGCAAACAGTGGAATGTTACATTTAATGCAACTAAGTCTCTAGCCCTCTTGTTTTCAGCTGAACACAACAAACCTGATCATCCACCTTTATTTCTTGGCGAATCCAGAATCCCGGAAGATTTAAATCATACACATCTGGGAATTACCCTTTCTCATAATTTGAAATGGAATGCTCACGTTACTAGAATCATTGACAAAGCGAGGAAACGCCTAACTTTATTTTCTAGACTTTAATACAGATTATCGCATAACACCTTAGCCAGACTATACAAAGCCATGATACGCCCTATCCTGGAATATGGATGCGTCATATTTGATAATTGCACGATGGACCTGACAAATTCACTTGAATCTGTTCAGTATGAAGCGGCACGCATTTGTTTGGGTGCACTTAAACGTACTCCTCGTCATTTACTTCTGAATGAATTAGGTTGGCCAACTTTGTCCAGAAGGCGCCAATACTATAAACTGATTCTGTTTTACAAAATGGTTAACATGTTGACCCCCGCTTGTCTTTCGGACCTGGTCCCACTTGATGCCGTTCATCCAACCTTCCATCTTCGCAACCGCCGGAGTTTGAGACAAATAAAGTTTACATCCAACCGTTTTGGTAATTCTTTCATTCCCTATACTATTAAACTTTGGAACGACCTTCCGGACGATATAATGCAATCTACTTCACTTGCTCAATTCAAATCTGAGCCAAAAGGTACTCTTTTGTCCGTTGATTCTGTCCCAGGTCGCTACTCGCACGGCAAAAGAATTCCTAATATTACACATACACAACTACGTTTGGATTGTTGTCGTCTTAATTCTCATCTTCATAGACTAAATATTCTTTCGTTTGCTGCATGTAACTGCTCATATCCCAATGAGAGTACATACAATTTTTTCCTCGAATGCCCCCTGTTTTAACACCATAGAGTATCCTTGTTGCGAACGGTATGCAATATTTTAGCACCGGGAGTCATCCAAACCTAGTTGTTCATTTAGCAGGTGATATAGTGCTTACCTATCTGACACATGGTAATGACAATCTTTCGTCAAGTGACAACTTAGATAGTTTTGATTCTGTCCAAAACTTTATTATAGATACAAGACGGTTCATACCTTGAGTTGCTACGGGATGAATATTTTGTAAGTATACTGACCAATTTATTTGTCCTCGGATGTCGTTTTGTCCAGTGTGTTTTGTACATATGATTGTGTGTCTCTCTGTGTCTGGAGAGCCATTCATTTAGTATCATTGTACTACTTGGCTATCCAGGTGAAATAAATATGTTTAAAATAAAAACAATTGTCGGCAGAAATGACAGTGCTGGCTTAGTGGTTGTGCATGTAACTACAATGCTGCTTATTTGCTCTCGGAATTATTGACTTCTTATCAATTAACCGACAATGGGAAATTAATTGATCAGTTAATTGGTAAATAATGGACGGATAAATTGACATGGCATTATCATCAGACATAAATATGTTACCTGAATATGTCCCAACAAACATTGATAACGAAGTGACTGAAAATAAATACAATGTATTGATTGATTGGAAATCAATGGCAGCAGCCTTACATGGGAATTCGATAGATCAATTAACCACACAACATTCACCTCCTGCTTAGTGGCACCGTGTGAGAGGCTTGTACTTAATTTGGTCAAAATAAACGTCCAGGGAGACAAAACCTTTCAATTGAATGGACTGTCGTTTTAACGCTGTTCTCCAGAGATTTTGTTTGATAGCTGCTAGTACAATATGAAAAAAATGACCAAATACATCATAAGTGTATTTACCGATTACTAAGTGACAAAATTGATCGTACTGTCAATAAATAAATGAATGGATCTTTACTATACTGACCCACACCATGATGATATACAGTAAATTTATGCACAAAATGTAAAGAAGGTATCCAGTCCAAGTGGGCTTATGTAGTCAGTTTAAAGAAAAACAAAATTATACATGTGCTAGAGCAGAAAAAAGCAGCGAGAACACGTCTCATAAAATTCTTCACTTTCAAAATATGACACCTTTACCTAGTTGTATAAATGTTTTGAGCCATTGATGCTTGGTGAATAGGTCTGCACAGGCTGGTCCCCGATTTCTGATTTTTAAAGCATAATGTCTTTCCAGGTAACGTCTTTGTCTAGCACCTATTTTAAACTTGTTTTAGCCGTTGAGAGGGATGTTGATTTGTTAGTCGGTGGACTTATTAATGCCTAATTAGGATGAAGTTTAGGGACATGAATATAAATAAATGGCAAGATGAGCTTTTAAATTACTTCCCTACTCCAATAAAAAATCATGAGCATTGAATACAGTAATGGAAGCGGCTCAGCGTTGGCCTCGAGCGCTGAGTTTGGAATAAATTTTGATGAAATTTGTAACCGTCTATTGTGTCAATAAAATTTCATCAACAACAAAGAATTTCACCGTAACGTTACTTACACAAAATTCAAATTGAAAAACCCCTGCTCAAAATATTGGGTGTGATCTCGTGAGTCTTTAAAAATATTTACTCGATATCCTGCATCAAATGTAAATCACAGATATGTGGGCCTAAATACTCGATCAGTAAAAAAGGGATTTAGTGGACGCAAAAATACAATTAAAAAATCAAGAATTAAACAGTTTGTGTGTAGCCATTTCGTTCTGAGGAACATTCACATTCGGATTGCCAGAAACAAAATATTGATTAAAAAAGTGCCAAATTTGGCAGACCAAGATACATGTAGTAATGTTAACAAAAGAAAATCATTACAACTGGAAGATATTTTAATCAAAACACTTAATTTAGCTTTTCTCTTTGGAATCAGTGGCATATTTTAGGCTTCCGTGATGAAAGAAATTTGGACTTTGCAACTGTTTCTAGAAGTCACACACCTTTTCATAACAATCAGTCTGATATTCAAAGAAGATGATGTCATGGACAAAGGAATTCAAGAAAAAAACAGGATATTGAGGAACGCCGACACAAAAGACCTTGTTCAAAATTTGCTACAGGCTTTTTCTAATGGCACTGATCAATTACATATAGCTCTTAAGTACTATCATTTCAAGATATAATCAGAATGAATGCATATTTGGGTCTTACTTATCCTTAACACACATTTCCACAAACTTTTGTGAAATTGTGTATGCTTATACCACTACTGTTCGGAAACCAGATTCTTAAAAAGAAAAAGTTGGATCAAATGTTTTGTAGCATTCTTTTCAAACACAACATTGTTGATTAACTGAACATTAAGTCCTTTTTAAATGTGTTCGTAACCTGATTCCCAAAGAATGTAAAATAAAAGATTGGCCCATTATTTCCTACAAATGGGGCAATAATACTGGACAAAGTATCATGAATTACAAGAAATTTCTGGCATCAATTACTCTTGAAGATATGGCAGCCAATGAAAATTGTGACTGTATGTCTAACAATAAATATTCCAATTTGGTTGATACATGCCATAAACATATATAAACAGGTAATATGGATATAATACAAGATTCATTTTAAAAGAATTAAAGAAAAAGGTAAACAATTTCGGATATGTTTAAGGTGAACAATGACTGTATTTTAAGGATCCATGTAACGCTTTTGATTACTGCTGTATGAAATGGGCAAAGAAAGAAAAAGTAGAATTTCAGAAACTTGAAAGATGGTTATCAAATTGAAATGAGTCTTTAGAAATAAAATTTGTCGTTACAAATCCCACGGTAAGAATTTCAGTATTAAGGTAAATTGAAAACAGCCTAAGGTTTCAATAGCAGTCAAAGAACTAGAAGAACCATTTGTAACCGCTAACACTGATAAGGCATGTAACAATTTTAGGATCATCTGCAAAAAATATTATCTGGATGTTTGAAAAATTGAAGTTGGCATAAGCAATATTTCAGACATAAGAGGAAATGGTGTATATAAAAAAATGCTTTGGTAATTTAATATATACACGTAACGATGAGATGAAAATAAGTTTTAATGTCATAATTTCTATGGAGGACTCCCGTATTCCAATTTTGTTCTGGATACCCAAATTAAAAAAAAAATAAAAACTTTTTAAAATCAAGATTGATAGCTGGTGCTTCAAAATGTACAACAAATTAACTGTCAAAGAAAGTAATAATGTGTTTGACAGCAATTTGGAATCGTTTCCGTAAATACTATAATGCAATTTCTAGAAACTGTGAAATGAATTTTTTGTTTTGTTTGTGGAGTATTAGCAATTCTTCCGAGTTGGTATCTTTAATCAAAGATTTAAAAGCAAAGAGTATCAAATGTTTTGATTTTTTTTATACTGTTCACAAATCTACCCATATATAAGTCGAAAGTTCTATTTCAGAATTAATCAGCAAAATATCTAAACATAATGATAAACCATAAATAAATATTAACTCACATTCAAAAAGAGCACATTTGTCGCATAATAAATATTCAAAAAGTTACATTAAATGTTACACTGTTTAAACTTTCATAGATGCTATAAAATTTCTTTTGGATAATACTTTGTCCAATTGAAACCATTGCTTTTTCAACAAATAAAAGGCATCTCAATGGGATGCATCTGCTCCCCGTTTATCCCTGATTTATATTTAACCTGGCTTGAATTTAAGTTCATGGATAGATTAATAAAAAAAGATTTGTCTTTGGCTACCAAATTATGAAACAATGGAGGGTATATTGATGATATTGCTTGTATAAATACATTTTGTTGTTCCTGGTGGTATATTTTATTTTGCGTCATTCAATATTCCTTTTCCGTTAATACTTTCTAAATTCTGAATTCCATATACTATATCCTTGACGTCATGTTCTCTTATATATTGTGTTCTATTACATCAATCTTGTTGCTATGTATCATTTTTATTGAATTGGAATTGCCTCAAAATATAAAATCAATTTGAATTATCATTATCAAGCCAAATTAGATTCGTCAAAATACATAACAGCATTTGCAAAAATGCGATATGAAAAGTATCCCCAGGAACGATAGAATGCACATTGTACAATCTACCATAAAGCAAAATAGCACAAGGCAAAATACAATGTAACATCAGAGGATCAAGCGCAATGACATCTCACATTTGACATTGAGCACAAAGAACCTAAGCACAATACTGTGAATCAGGGGGATACTTACCTCATAGCACATAACCATGGAAATAGCCGGAGAGCATTACAAAGATCATTGCAAACATCAAGTGGTAGACTCTAATCTCGTCACCAGGTGGCGAGCAGACAAAATGACTACTCCCTGCTTCAATTCATAGTTCAGCCTCTTCTCACTGGGTAGCTCTTTCATCGTTTTGAATGGGTGTTAACAACATTCACCAAGCCTTGTACACGCCACGCTGACGAATTCATAACCCGTGTGCATGAGTACATAAAGCATACAAGATCGCCTTGTTTTTAATTTATTAAATGGTTTTAGGCGACTTCAGGTCATGTCCGTGATGCTATATTATGCAAGATATATTGATGACATGACTTGCGTAAATGTACAAAATTTCAGTGAAATTACTAAAGAAATTTATCCAAAAGATATCCTTTTGGAGGGTAACAATTCAGATGGTTTCAGAGATGTGTTTTTGGACTTGGATCATCAGGTCACTAATGACAGGGTTTGTATTAAAGTTTATCACAAAATAGATGAGTTTAACTTTGAAGTAGTTAATTATCCTCTCCCGGACAGTAATATTTCGAAAACTATTGGATACAATACGTTTTTGTCACAGATTTTGAGATTTGGTCGTATTTGTTCTATATTTCAGGACTTTGCATCTAGAACCAAATTTATTTACGATAAACTTGAGTCAAAAGGATTAAAAGATGTACTTTTGATCAAATATTTCTACAAATTTTACTATAAATATCCCGAGATGGTTCGAAAGTTTGGCTTCAATAATTTTATATATTTTAGACTTCCCTGTTTTGCTACTTAATTTTATCTTTTGTCATCATTCTGTTTTAATGTTCACCTTTCAGACATTTGAGGCTTGCTTGTTTTCTGTTAGGTCAAACCCCCAGGGGCTATAGATAGCAAGCAGCTACTGACGACAGTTACAAGCTTGCCTAATTGTACTTGATATCTGGTTAAGAAATATTATATTTTCATTGCAATCTCTTGACTTAAATACAAATGACTTTCATTCTTTTCTGACTTGCCCTATAATTTTGCTGTTAATATCCAAAGATTATTAACAAGTTTGGCTACCAAAATTTACAGTTTTAGACTTTTGTCTGTTTTGCAACTTAATTTCATCTTTTGGTATCATTCTGTTTTAATGTTTACCTTTCAGACATTTTAGGCCGGCTTGTTTTCTGTTAGGTCAAACCCCCAGGGGCTATAGGTGGCTAGCACCTGCTGATGACAGTTACAAGCTTGCCTTATTGTACTTAAAATCCTGTGAAGAAAAATTGTTTTGATAACATGTTTTTGGCATAAATGTTAATGACTTTCATTCTTTTGTGACATGCCTAAATGCACATTTACTCATAAAAAGAAAAAAAACCCCTCAAAATTGACAGTATTTTCTCAAATGTCACAAACCCGACATATGCCATTGATACATTGACTCAGGGTTGGCAGTGAAATAGAGCTTAATTGTTTGAGGGGTAGGTGTCATCTTAGAGTTTGTTTTACATTTCTGGTGCAGGATGTCATTGTTACAGTCTTTGTTAGGATTAACCTTGGTTTGTACAGGTGGTCTGGCTGCAACTGCTTATTTTACAATCACTGGGACTGAATATAATGCTCCACCTTGTTTCCACGTCAGTTATACACTGGCGGGTGGTTTAACTATGATGAGCTGTCCAGCTAGGGAGGGTACATATTGGTTCAGGGGTAGGTCAAATTGTTCTTATCTGAACCTGTACTATACAAATTTAGTAATTATGGTTTGTTTGGTATTCTTCTTTCATAATGAAGCTCTCTATTTATAACCAAAACTTCATGTATTTAGGTAATTCATCATTTGCCACGTTCATAGTTATTCTTTATTATGTGGGTTGTCTTTGCTGAAAATTTAGCTTAGACAAAGAGCCGCTACTCAGAGAGACATGTACGGGTAAAAGGCTCCAAAACATGTTGAGTAGTTATCCACTGAAGACCCTTTAATCTATTTGGGCAAATACAGCCTATGTCAAAATTTTACAGAGGAACGTGTGCAACATGGACAATAGTAATTCCATATGTATCTAGGTTAGACAGGGAAAGGTTAGTTTATGGAGAGTAAAGAGTTCGGACTACGGAATAGGGTAATGACTACTAGGAATTGGTCCTGGGCAAAAAGACACAAATACAATAATACATTAGCCCTGGACAGCACAAATGTGGATAAAGATGGAGGTTTATTAATGATATTCAGTGATGATGTTCCTTGTCAAGTAGTGTCAATAGGCCCATTTGCTTGTTCACATGAATGAAAAGAACCCCAAATTATCACCGAGATTCATAATTGGATCAGGAAGCAGTCATTGTCTTGTCGCCATCTCGTAGAGAGATTTGAAACTGCCGCTTGATCTTTGCAGCGACCATTGCAATGATCTGTGTGTAAATGATCTGTGGATACTTCTGCGCATTGATGTGCTGTGTGGTAAATGTCATCCTGCATCACACTATTGTGCTCAGGGCTTTGTGCCCAATGTCAAATGTGAGATGTCATTGCGCTTGATCCTTGATGTTACATTTTATTTTGCCTTGTGCTCTTTTGCCTTGTGGTAGATTGTACATTCAATCATTCCTGGGACACTTTTCATTTTGTCTTCTAGCAAATGCTATTTTACCTTTTGGTATAATGCACAATCTATCATGCCTTTGGATACTTTTAATTTTGCCTTGTTGCAGATGCAATAACGTATTTTGGCAAATCTAGTTTGGCTTGACAATGATAATTGATTTTATATTTTGAGGCATTCCAAATACATAAAAATGACATGTAGCATCAAGAATCATGCAAAACAACACGATGTATAAGAGAACATGGCCTCAATGATACTATATATGAAATTCAGAATTTAGAAAGTATTAAGAAGAAAAGAATATTGAATGGCGCAAAATAGAATATACCATCAGGAACAACAGAATATAACATAAGACACAATAGAACACAACATCAAGCAGAATAAAATTTACCACAAGGCGTAATGGAATTTTGGCCCTAATACAGTTCCATACACTAGAAGGACTTGGATATTTGAGTCCCAAATGACTGGTTTGCAATTAAAGTCTATCCCAATATTGGTAAGTTTAGCTTTGAAGTGATCAATTATCCTTTCCCTGACAGTAATTTTTCAGAAACTATTGGATATAACACATATGGCATAAACTTGTCACAAATTTTAAGATTTGGTCGCAGTTGTTCTAAATTTCAGGACTTTGCATCCAGAATCAAATTTAATTTATTTACTATCAACTTGAGTCAAGAAGATTCAATCATGCAATATTGATCAAATACTTCTACAAATTCTGCTGTAAATATCCAGAGATTGTCAGAAAATTTGGTTTCAATTGTTTCAGAGATTTGAGACTCACTCGTTTCGCTACTTAATTTTACCTTTTGACACCATTTTGTTCTAATATTCACCTTTCTGACATTTCAGACTAACACGTAGGTACACATTTACTCAATGTAAACAATTACTTAGTTCGGCTGCCCCACACCAGAGCCGAGAGTCAGTCAAAGGCTGTCCCAAGCACTTAGCCAGAAATTGGCAGGATTTACTCAATTATTACAAACTCGATTCAATCTTTTGAAACATAAACTAAAAGTTTACAACCAAATAGAACTTTATTTTTTAGGAGACCTTCATAGGAGTTGGTGTCATTATGGAGTTTGTTTTACATTCCTAGCATAGGATGTCCATTGTTACAGTAGTTGTTAGGATTTCGCCAGGTTTAAACAGGTGTCTGGCGGTAACTGTTTATTTTGTAATCACTGCGATTGAAAATATAGCCCCAGGTTGTTTCTACCCGAGTTATGCACTGGCAGGTGGTTAACTACTAATGCATCCTATCCAGCTAGCAAGGGTACATACTAGTTCAGGGGTAAGTCAAATCATTCTTATCTTAATTTGTTATATTCTATGTATTTAGTAATTATGTTTGATTTGATATGTATTATGTATTCATATTGAGACTCTGCATCTATAGACAGAACATCACTTATTTAGCTAATTCATCATTTGCCACGTTCATATTCATTTACTATTATGTGGGTTGTCTTTTCTGAATATTTAGCTTAGACACGGAGAAAGACATGTACTGGTACAGGCTCTGAAAGATGTTCTGAGTGGCTACCCGCTGGAGACCCTTAAATATTTTGGGCTTTTACAGCCTGTGTCAAAATTCTACAGAAAATAGTGCTTGTATGTGTAAACAGGTTAGACAGTGACAGTTTAGCTCATGGAGTGTAGAGAGTTCAGACTACGGAATAGGTAAAAGACTACCAGGGAGTGGTTCTGGATGAAAAAACACAAATAAAAAAGATCTTATTTTGCACCATACATTTCAACTTATCAAAATCAGGGAGCGACTGGACATTAACGTTTAAACTTTCCATTTGTCTCAAAAAATGTTCTTATTTCACCATAAAGAGGACAAGTGAAGATAAAATGTAACTCATCCTCGACAGCATCTAAATAACACAATTCACAAAACATTTGCTCAATTGCCAGTCGTCTGCACCGACCAGCTTCAATTCTGAAAGGAAGAACACTGAACCTCTAATCTGCGCTAATAAAGATCTTTGCTTTCGACTCAACAGAGCCGGAACATGTTTTTACGGTACATTTTTTTTGAACAGAGCACATGTATGTAGTTACGGCTTCGAGTGTATAGCTGACTTCTAGGAATTTCTTGCAGAAGAGTTAATTTATTGTTTAGGTAATCAAAATCACATGCCACCGTCCTAAAAGCATTGTCAAAATCCATTTCGTTCAGAATATGTTTTACATCTCAGATCAGTTTTTATAACGTAATTCCTGATCCAATTTATTTTTTCTATGTTAATCTCTTATCGCTCGTATTTATCAAATGGGTCAAGAAACGCATCACAGAAATATAGTTTCTGAATTTATGTTTTTGTTGTCCCATATCACCATAAAGAGCAGGGAATGGAACTTTATTATGTACTCCCAGGAAATACCTAATAGCTCTTAATTGTACCCTTTCAACATTAGCAAATTCTTTCATGCCCCCAAATACTTGCACCATATTGTAAATTAGGTACCACATAAGTTTCATAAAGGGATTTAAATGTGGAATATGCAACGTTTTTAGTTATTAAAATTTATTTATCAAGGCACCTAAAGCACAGGCCCCCAGAACCAGCTAAAACATTTGAATTTTCCGTCAACTCTAAAAATTCATCAACAATAATACTTGTATTTGTGTCTTTTTGTCCAGAACCACTTCCTAGTAGTCATTACTCTATTCCGCAGTCCGAACTCTTTACTCTCCATAAGTTAACCTGTACCTGTCTAACCTATATACATATGGGAGTACTATTGTCCATATTGTATCCGTTCTTCTGTAAAATTTTGACATAGGCTGTATTTGCCCAAATAAATTAAAGGGTCGTCAGCGGGTAACTACTCAGAATATGTTTCGGAGCCTATTACACGTAAATGTCTCTCTGAGTAGCGGCTCTTTGTCTAAGCATTAAGTATTTGTTTTATTTATTTAGTAATTCCAATTCAGGGTTTTCCCCCCACAGGTGGACTACTGTGTCCAGTGATTTTCTCACCTCCAATGCCTAGAGGAAGTCCCTTTTCTCGGGGTAAGACTACATGATTGTATAGTTTTAACACATGGACTTGCCACCCAGCAAGGTTTACATGGTAACATAACATGAACATCCCGGCTGAACAAGGTTAAGTATGGAGCGAAAATGACCACTAAACTATCAATGAAACCTTTCATAAAATGTTGAACTTATGACAATAGGTTCAGACTATTTTAGGGCAGTAACGCTTGCCTTATCAGTGAAGTGTTTGCCATAACTGACACAATGGCGTTTCGCCCATTAAACACCACACTTGTATGAATGGTTTTATCCCACAGAGCCATATGCTGTGGTATCATGAGCACATGCTGCCAAAATGCACTCAGTTTAAAGGTTTCACAAACTGCCCTGGTGATTAAGCCCACAAGTGTCAGAAACCAATTGACACCTATGCTGGTGGTCAGTACACATATACTGTATGACGGTCTCACAAATTTTGCCTGTAAAAAGTTCTAACATTTTAAAATTAAAAATGCCTGGTACATTTCCGATATTAACAAGCATACTAATAAAAAGTTTCACAGTTAATGTTAATGTTGCTATAATTTACTTCAAATTTACTTTGAAGATTGGTACTTTTAACATGCATTACCATATACCCACAAGTATCCACCCCCACGATGCCCTCTCGAGTCAGCTGGAGGTAAGATAATTCTATGCTTTGCTGGTTTTATAAAAAGGGTAAATTCTGTACCGTACAAATAAAAATAATGAATTGTATTGGGTACCCTCTTATGTCCAAAATGAATTGCCTTTGACTTTGAGATGTTTATGTTTAAACTACATTTTTTTCACCAGAATTCCATATAGGTTAACATATCTTGCAATTTCCCTCATTACCACTAAATAAGACAAGGTGATTTGCATATAGGAGTGAACAAATAGGCATTGTCCAGGCATTAATGCCCAGTCCCAATTCATATAATTGTAAAATTAACTCATTAATAAAAGTATTATACAGACAGGGAGACAAAGCGTCCCCATGTCTTACCCAAATTCGGTATTAAACCATGATGTTTGCCCGTATGTCAACTGAATTGGTGCGATAGTGCTTGAATTTAGATATTTAGAAGCAAAAAAAAAAAAACATTTGTCTGACAATATCATACTGCAAAAGTTTATATAACAGCATATCCCTAATAATGTTATCAAATGCCTTGTCCATATCTATAAATGCTACATATGTACCTATGCCTTGTGTCTGCCTAATTGTAATAATAGAACCTAAAACAAAAATGTGGTCTTCACCAGATCTGTTTTTCCCAGAATCATTTTGTTCTTGCACCAGTATCTCAGCATATTCATAGTACTCTACAATCCGGTTATCCAAGACAGAGGAGTAAAATTTACTGATACAAGATGAAAGGCTGATTCCTGTATAATTCAAAGGTATGTGTTGGTCTTTGGTAGGACGTTTGGGTACGGAAAAAACGATAGCTTTCAACCAAACAAAAGGAATTTGACAAAATTGAAAACCTTTTGGAAATAAAGTTTGGAGGGCTAATATCACTGAATTATCTTCCAAATTCTCATTTGGAATTGTATCCACACCTAATGACTTCTTAGATTTGAGAGTAGTGGTTACTCGTCTCAATTCGTCCTAAAAAATATCTCGATTTAAGACAGCACCATTATCATTTAACAAATTATCTCTCCTCATACACACGAAGCTGCTCTTTAATACTAGACAAAAATTGCAGGGCATCTTTATCTAAATCTGAATTATCTCTACTTAGTTATACGATCTTCAAAATTCCGTTTCTCTTTTACTTATCCTGTATCTGATGTAAATGAACCTGATTCATCGTACACTTCGAGTTATACATGACCTATCTTCACGTGGACCAAGTTTTTATGTGATCCCGAAAGGCCTTCGGGTATTTACCTGAAACGTCTTCGATTTCTTCAACCACACTTTTATTATACTGTTCAAGCCTCTTATTGAATCTATGACGATCGTCTTTAAACCTTTCATACAGCAAACTCTTAACGCTGTATCTTGTACCCTTGTATCTGAGAAATTATGATTGGAACTCGTGCATGTTTCTCCACAACAATGTAAGAGAATGATTCCGATAAGATATTTACACTTTAAAATTTTCTCGAACCTTTTTGAGCCACACCAGAATGGGGCAAATAAGTATCCATGTCTTGAATCAGGATAACTAGAAATTTTCATATGTGCTATCGATATCAACCTGATTGGCTTGGAGTCATTGAAATCTGTCAATAATTTCTAAAATAACCTATTTTTATGCGTCATTATTTCTAAATAATTCAGATGATCGATCAAAATAATACCTTTCACTTCGTGAGCTCTATACCTCAATGTCCGCACCCATATTAAGTTCTCTGTAATTATATCCATTCACAAGAATGCGAACAAAATAGTTCACAGAAAAATAAAGAATGGCCAAGAGGCTTATGCTCATCAAAAACAGAATTAATGTTATATACCTGAAAATTTGAGCACATGTTCAGACAATCGTGCGGTACAACGATCCAATCTACTACCGAGGGACCTCTAGATGTAATCCATGTGAAATTATCCGGCGCCTCATTAAAGCGATCATTAGGTATACAAAGTATAGCATCGTTAATGAATTTTAAAAAACACTTCACCATTTCCGTTTTTTTTGATGCATCAATATTTTTTAAAAATCTAATCAATATCGACGTTAACATCTTGTATGTTCCCTATCCTATTGTTAAAAATCCCCACATAAAATGACCATATGGGCCTCATTATGCAAATAAAGAAGTACCACAAATGACGGAAAAATTCCAAGCTGTCACCATACGGCGAATCATCTGGCATAAAACAGCATGAAAATAAAATAATACTGAAATCTGTATATCTATTCTTAATTTCAATAGCAATCATGATACCTTCAACATTTGCATCAATCACCGGTATCACATTATTTGCAATTAAGGAGTCGTTAATGAATATACCCCCGCCAGCTGATTGGCGAAGAGCGTTAACATATCTTTTGTTCCGAACCATGTATATTCATTCACTCAATTCAAAACATCATCTTTAAGATTTCACTTAAACAAACAAGGTCAGATTGGATTAATTTAAGGTTCTTTTTCTAATTCAGAGTTTTCTTCCGTCCATCCATTAACATTCCATGCCGAAATACGTACATTAAGCATTGTTCTCATTAGACTGGGAACCGTCCTATGTGCCATTGCCAATGGGTTCTATGGTATTGGTTTCATTTCTATGCCAAAGGTCACAATTTCGACAAATATCCCAACGCACCTCCGCACTCTCTTGTCTTGTGTTTAAACACTCTGGCCATCACCAGTGACATGATAATGGTTCCCCATGGGTAAGTCGCTGAGAATAGTTTTGAAATTGTGCTCGATAAGCTTAATTTTTACAATGCCCGGCTAACCATCTCTGGGTGGGGTCTTTTCGCATCTGACACCCACCATATCTGTGAAACCAAAGTTATTATGAATCATGTCTTTCATTTTCACCTTAATGTACTCATCCTGTTTGAATTTCACACTAAATGCAACGACAGTAACTTCAGGACTGAAAGGCTCATTCCTTTCATGTACTCCGTCTGGCTAGGTGGCAGGGCCACATTGAAAATGTATATGTCAGCGTTTCAGGCGATAAGAAACCAATGCGAGTTTTAGTATGCATCGACATATGTGAGAGGTGCAACTGTAATGACACACGCTTACCCCCACATTGCAAGATTTCCATAGATTTTGAAGGATAGATAGGTGCTGAAAAAAAATACAGCTCAAACTGATACACACTACGTCACCCTAAAACAATCTCAATTGAACTAGCAGTAAATTTGCATGGGAAACAAAGCTTGGCAAAATACCTACATCATAAACATAGTGACTTGTGTGTTGTATGATAATAAATGATAAAAACAGGATAATGACAGGCATCAATAGCATTGGCAAATGAACACGCCTTTTTCGTGGTATTTCCATCAGCAAAGTTCTAATTCCTATGGGGTTCAATGGAGTGGAAAGAAATTCTCACACTGTTTCAAAATAACAGCATCCCCAAAACTATGACATAGGCCAAGTATTAAGCCAGAAAAAAATCAACTGCTCCAAAAGCTCTCTTTCTCTGTGTCCATATATATATATATATATATATATATATATATATATATATATATATATATATATATATATATATAATTATATATATGTATATATGTATATATATATAATTATATATATACATATGTGTGTGTGTGCGAACAGGAGGGGAAAGATAAAGCTTCACGCAAAACTGCAAGATTACAACAAAAGCCTATCGTTCAAATATAAAACCGCTTTGAAAAAGAAAACAAACTAAATTAAGTCACAAATGACAAACTGCATTACAATGGGTCTATCCCAAACTTATTGAAGCAGCTTGGCTATATTCCATCTGTTTGCACTTCTGTCAGAAAGCGATACATTGGAATTTTAGTATTCATTTTCTAGCTGTATGATTTTGAAGCAAATGAGATTGCATGTGATACTATTAGATGGAGATAGCACTGCATTGGGTAAAGGCACACTTCCTTCCTGCAAATTTAAAATGGTTCTTGTCAATAACTCACTCTCTTTTCTCTGGCGAAAAACGGGCGTTTTGCAACAAAGGGACACGTGCTGTCCTCTAATGCAAATATACCTGTGCACAAGGCTAATTGGGACATCACATTGAAAATTATGGAGGTGGTGCGTTGAGGTTTCCATTTACAGATACAGTTCAGATGAAACTGAGCCTTATCTGAGAGGTAGTAAAATTTAATCTTTTCCCTTCCCTCTGAAATTGCCCAGAGTGCTTCGATGTAAATTACTATTTGCCTCAATCTTTTTACAAAAACGTTTTGTCATCATAACATATTTTTGCTGAGAATTGTAGACAACACATATAATGATAGCATGCCCTAGGTCAACAGCTTCCCTTTGCATGGATGGGAATGTGCTGAACCTGCGCCAAAGAAAGCTGCTGACTCAGTCTTACGTTGTTAACTGGGAAAGGGTTAAATGACAGAGCAAACCGTGAGAAACAATTATGGCATCATGTTCTTGAGAGCTTGATTTAGTACTACCTGTTTCAACTGGACAGGCTACTTGTCAGCAATATACCCCTGAATTTGAAATTGTGGTCATCATCTGCTAAATTCAGGATATTATGGCCTATGACAAATAATCCAAGATACAACCACGGCTATTCATCTAAAAGTATGTTATGTCAAGGTCTCTCTACAATTGTTCATTGTGCAAAATGCCCTCATGAAAATCATGCCTATATTATATCCTTTTAAAAGATAAGGCATCTGCATTTGTACCATCGCACAAGGAGCTTTCAATTATACTGTAGAAGACTTGTACCAATTAGACGCACCCAACCTGTTACTGGTTGGAATTGTTTCCAGCAAAATGATTTATGCGTTATATAGGAGTAATATGCTGAATTAGAGAATGTGAACTTATTTACGTCAATTGACAAGTAATTAGGGAGAGCCGCTTGCAATGTGCTTTTACGCAAGACAAAAACAAAAAAAACAAAAAAACAATCACCACATGGAGCAATGCTTGAGACTGTTCTCAGAAACGTACATAAGAGATACTGCTATAAATATCACTGACAACAATTCCAAGTATTATGACTGCATCTGGCATTTGTTTAACCTCAAAAGAGAGTCATATACCGCCCTTTGCAGAAACAGTAGCTTTGAATATGATTTGCAGTGGACTTGAAAGAACCTTGATTTATTTACAGCTTTATGGTCTCATGAGATGTTGAACGCATTAGTATGATATTTTGGACAAATGCTGAAACATCCTGATCCACTGAAAACTGCAAGTCTGTTTTTTCAGCTGTGAGGGCAGACTATTTTGTACCTAATCACAGTCCTGTATGTAATTACATGTGACATTTCATAGGTCTTTTTACAATTATTTTTCTAGTTTTGTCACGTCGGTTTAATCTTTTCCTCTGCGCTCCTGTACCTTTCCGTTCGGAATAACGTAATAAACACATTTTAAATAGGACAACGTGGGCGCTATAGAGTGACATCTGTGAGAAGACTCTCTATCTTGAGAACAGATTTATTTCTGTTCTGTCACCCTTTTTCTTGGATCTAGAGTACGTACCAAAAAGGCTACAGGTAATCTTCTTTTTGATTCCACCGTGCCTGCAGGTCTCTTTTCACGTCATCAGACTTCTCTGTTAAAAAGAACACAAAAATCTCATTAAATCCATCGAATTTGTTTTAAATCCATCTGCACACTTATGATTTTAATGATGATGATGATGATGATGATGATGATGATGATGATAAACAAAAAAAAAAAAAAAAAAAAGGAAAAAAAACCCCCAAAACATACAAACATCCTAAACATCCTACACAAAATACAAACAACAATTACGTTTATGGTTCCCACAGCGACCTGTGGATTGTGACCTTTTTCACCCTTGCCTTTCCTTGTTTTATGTGGTCACAGCCCGCTTATTGGGAATGTTTATGTAAGTAGTCTTATGTCATTGATTGGAGACAACATAATTGCCCAACTATGTAGGGTTTATGAATACCTCTAATTATATTGGTAGATAATATTATATATTTCTGCACGTGTGTGGATGTCATGGCCACCTCGTCCACCAACCACTTTTATCCTTGGGAAATAATAAGCAGTCATGCCCCTGCCAATGTTTCTTCATATGCTGCTTTTAGCGGTGTGATTCACCAAAAAGTTGATTCGTTGTCATCTATTCTTGATGGATGATATGTTCAACAAAATACGTTCGGAAAAAACAAAATAACGTTTGGATTTCTTCCCAGGCGTAGGGTTCAACGAAAATTTTGTTGTTTATGGCCAAGCTGGAACCAAATTTGCCCACAGCTGTGCAATTTTATGTAAACAAGTTTCAATATAAATATTTCATAATATACATGGCTGGGACGTTCGCCTGTAGAAAACAAATGCTTTTTTTGGCATTTAGTCCTTTAATCTGCTCTAAGTACAATGCTACCACTGCCTGTCATGGCACTGACAGATAAGAAAAAAAAATGATGTATGTAAATGGAACAGTATGTACATTTCATAAGAGTAAATACACCATTGTACAGATAGGAGCTACTGATGCTGACTGAATTTACCATTAACAACTTTTGTGTTTACATGTCTTCGTCTGTGCACAAGGCAATGGATCCACGCAAACGCTATTAATTCGTCGAGCACCAGGGCTTACTGACATCAGTTCCTAAATGTTCATTTTGGAAATATATATTCGTACAATTTTTATTCCCGGCATTATAATCTAAAAGAAATGATGTCCGTTGAACAAATTGATAATGAGTACAGGATGGAGAATAAAAATACACAATGAAAAATGACTGAAACCTAACCACATTCAATATATGAACTGGGAGGTTAAATTTTGTTTCTTTAACAGACAGTAATAGAGAAATTGGCCTTATTCATTTTATATGTACAAAAATGCGATAATCTTTTCTTTCATTTAAATTATTTTTCAAAAAAAAATAATAAAAATAAAAATAGAATAAAATAAAAAAATAAAAATAAAAAACCAGACCAGTCCCATAGCAAACGACAGTATCGATTTATGATTACTATAGACACTCGGTTCTTACTGCGGACAATTTTCCCTCAGAATAGTGTGCCGTTTTGAAGTGGAAGGGGAAAGGGGAAGGGGGAGTCTGATTGTGCGCCTCGTGAAGGGGGAAGTTGTGTGGGTTTGGAAGAGTTGTTTGAGATAGGAACATTTTGAGTTTTCCCATTTAACATTCAGGCACAGAACAGTTTACACTAATGTGGCCCATACATGGGGGTAGTCATTTATATTTTTAGTGTTGATTTTGTTACACTTTTTTTCTATTATTGTCAAGAAAATGAGACTATTCAAGGCACATTATTAATACATACAATATCAGATAAAAACCACAGACATACGGTTAACTTCATAGAAACTGCTTCAAAAAGGTTATCATATGTAAAAAAAAAAACTATATATAGGCCGTATGTAAGTAAATTTATCATTTCATGTAAGAAATTTCTGTCCTTTGAAAAGACAAGGTTCCACACTAAAATTGTGTACTTAATTCTCACTGAACCTTATTTTATCCTCAATGTACCAAAGAAGCCATAGAAAGCATTTCCACCAGGTTTAAGCGTAACCTGAGTAACGGCTTTGGAGGAGAAGTCGAAAGTAAATTTAAAGCACAAAAACAAAACGTTACAGCGCCAAATGTTGAACAAATTAACGTCTCAGGAACCCCAATAGTATCCCCATGCAATTTCAAGCAATAAGCCGCACCGCACACATAAATGACCTAGTCAACAACATTTAATGTACATCAAATCAATTGCTGATGACACAAGCATACTAGATATCATTCAAAATCCGGTCATATCCGGCAACAGAACAAATGGAGACCTTGTCAAAATCAAAACACAGGGAATACGTGACGACTCATTTTCAATGTTGCAAAATCAGTCTCAAGATTGTTCAGTACATAGCTTATTCCAAGACATCTTTTCCCTTTACACCCATGAGAATCGGCTATTCCTAAAGCCACCTCCCATACACACCTTGGTGTCACCCTATCGCATAACTGACTTAGACAGGAACATACAAAACATTTCATCAGTGGCACAAGCAAGTGTATAGCCCAACTTGAATGATCTGAGTATAAACTTCCCCTTTGACCTTACATAAACTATATATTATGATCCGCCCCAAACTTGAATATGGATGTGTGCTTTTTGATAACGATAGGCAATGTATCTTAGACTTGATTGAAACACCTGGAATCTGCACAGGGGCTCTTTAATTTACGTGCAAACTTACGTTTACCAGGCTAGAAGATTCTCAGAATGGCCAACCCTACTCATCACAAACTCTGTAAATCTCTACCCACTTGCTGAAACTTTCCTTTCAATTCATTCTATTCTTCTCTGTGTCTTGTACATAGAGAATCTCCATACTGTCATCGGGAAAAAGGTCCACAGATGTGACGAGCAAGTTCCGTTTGAACGATACATTACGACACCTCGGTCAGTATTCTTCTTTCAGTTCCATAAAACTAACCAGTGACCTCAGCAAAAGTCCATTACTGTACATCATCGTACGTCTTCGTGCATGGAGAACCTAACCTATACACCACCCACACATTATATGCTAATGGACGATCCAGTTTGAATAAATATGTTTACAACACAATACAGCAGAGGGATGCAAAAATTATATTGACGTCAAAACATTTCTATAGCAAACACAATTCAGTCAAGGTATTCCACTAATGATTTCCTGCACGTCCCATGTTATTCTTTCATTGATCATTTCGATAATTGTCTACCGGGCAGTTCCTGATTTATATATGAATCTCATTAAACTCATCTTATCATAACTTCAAGATCAAAAAAACTTTTTACTGACAAGTACTGGATGTTTTGTGAAGTATTCTAAAAAAAAAAAAAAAAAAAAGACTGGAAAAGCATCGTGAAAAAACTTGCATTGCCGATTCTTCCAGACATATCATTCTAATGATGTCATGTCAACTTAATGCTCGCTGTAAAGGAAGATCTCAATGAAACTAATTTTTGATACCAGGATTTAAACGTAAACCAAAGAACTACAGGAACTTAAAAGCTTAATTTCACATACCATCCCTACCAAGCACTTGTTTTAACTGAAGTTCACGACATGATGACATAACTTAGAAGTTGAATAATGTTTTGTTGCTGGGCAAAATAAGAAAAAAAAACGAAAACAAAATAACAAACAAACAAACAAACAAGCGCAAAAAAAAAAAAAAAACGAAAAACGAAAAAAAAAAAAAAAAAAAAAAAAAAAACCAAACCCACGTGTTTGTTTGACAGACGCTGTGTTTGACCGGAATGGAATATCAATGCTTTTGAGTGCAAATATATATTATTTATTTTGGATGCTTTCATATTCATGCGTCATAAGTGAAAAGCCAAAAGACTGACAACGTAAATAACTGTAATGAAGAGAGAAAACTGACGTTTCCTGTTTGACCTGATCATGAACCTTCTCTGATGACGTCGACATTTAACTGTAACATGGGTTTATTCTAGAATATACCATCCTCCCATGTACTGATGCGCGAAAATGTCACGTTTTATGTTTTCCTTACTCCTCCGTCAATGGTCTAACGAATGACACGTCACATTCAATGCCCTGAAGGCTGATTCTATATTTATCACTCGGAAAAATGATACTTCCCATCACCCCCTATTAGTTCCAAGGGCCATGTCCTTCAAGATGTGCGCCAAGATAAACATCTATAAGACTAAGATCTGATCTAAGATGGTTTGATCATATCACTGATATAACAAATAATAGAGTGTGGCAAGGCGACAACGGATGCCACACCAAACTGATTTGTTCAAACCAATGAAATGGAATGTTATTCAGTCTTGTTACCATGCCAATAGATAAGGGATTTAAATTTAGCAGCAAGGGACGCTGATGTATCTTAAGTTTGCGCATGTGCGGGTAAGAAGCGCCAAAGACAATAGCGTCCCTCTCGTCACTAGAGCGTCGTGTGGTGAACAGGCAAGGTCGCCAGCTCACGGTCGTCAACATTTAATTACAAAGTATCGTTTATCTACTTTGTAATATATTTCTGTCCATTTTTGGAAGTCGCAATTTATTTCCCGCCCACCCTCCCCAAACAAGCCAGTCCGTCTGTAATGATCGAGTGTGTCCGCACTCGCTCCCCCGAGGCAAGGCCTGCAGATAAACATGGTGCTAACTAACGTGGTCTCGCAACATGGTCAATCTTGTCAATTACTACTTACAGTAATTTGACGGCATCGCTATGGTTAGCACTATTTGGATGCGGACACAGTTTTCCAGACAGCTTTTTGCCGACTTGGACGAACACATGCACATACAATGTAGAAGGATATAAATTTATCATCATTATTGCCGTGCTGCTGTCTGGTTTTTCTCCTGGGCCACAGACTTGCCGCAACTTTACCATTTGGTGCAGTTCCTCTGTACCATTCTGGTGGGTATAAGGGGTGTATCGGACTGGCATGTTGGAAACTGCAATTAAAAAAAAAATGTGAATCTTCTATTTTTTAATTATAATTTTTGGCCAGTCCTGCCTTTCGGACTTTATTACTATAATTATATATATATATATATATATATATATATATATGTATGTGTGATATACATGGGATGGTATGCAACAAAAAACCGAAGACTTCTTGTTTTGCCGATAGGTGCCATATGTTTATTGAATCCATGGAGTCATTCGCCAATATACAGCAAAGCCATCCAGGTTCCTTCCTAGATTTACAATTCGCTGATACTTACTGGTTGCATGAATGCATGGATACATACACTGAAAATAAGTACCATAACTATTATTAACATGATGTATCACAACTGTATCAAACGTTTAACACACTTATATGTATAGTCTTAACTATAATTTTACAATGTATCATATACCAAAATTATTATACCTTTTAACCATATCAATTTACCTTTTTTATTTTAAACCTTTAACTTTGCCAACTTTCCATTCTATTATTTCCATCGTTCACATACCAATTTTCATGCACACGCTTATACAAGCGTTTTTAAAGCTTTTCAAACTTTCAAGCACTTTTCAACTACTTTACTTTTACGAACATGCAAGATTTGATATTTGCATACGAATCGCAAGTAATGCCTGCCGATGTAAACGCCATCTATTGAGAAATCCATGAATTAACGCATGGAAACCACACCCTAGATTAGGCTGTCTACCTTCACGTCTTTTCGATACGCGACCTGTGCTCATTTTTATTAGCAATTTACTCCCTCTCGCTTCGCGGTTTATCCTCATTCTTACTATCAGCTTACTTTCCCTGTTTGCTTTTACTAACAAACATTTTCTTTTCTCCTTATTGATAAACACATTTACCAATCATGCAAATATATAATATTTTAACGACATAATTACCATTTCTCGCGTACAATGTATATACTTCACACTTTTTGAACCACATAATGCATTTTATACTTATACTAAGCATTTCAACTTAATATATATATATATATATATATATATATATATATATATATATATATATATATATATATTTCTACTCTGTTTATAATCCGCTTTATACTTGATAATATATTTATGTCTGTGTGCCAACACAGACATACTGTTTTTCTAGGAATTCTTTCTTTCTTTCTTTCTTTCTTTCTTTCTTTCTTTCTTTCTTTACAGGCAAATTTGTCCGACATTTCATTTGAAAAGTATTTTACACAGAAACTCCAAACTTGGCATGATTATACTTCCATACATGAAGCCTGGTCTTTTTGTAAAGAGGTTCAACGGTTTTGAAAATTATGCAAATTAGGGCCATTTGAAAATTTAAATCTTGAATATCTCCAAAAATATTATAGGTACAGGTAATCACTCCAACTTCGATTAATATGTTGGTTAGACTGCACATTTTTGTAATCTACATGTGACCTCTAAAGGTCAAAGGTCAATGTCATTTTCACATTTGAAATTTTCATCTAGCCATAACTCAGTCAATTTTCAACCAATTTCAACCATGTTGGACCCAACCTGTAGGTATTGCAACACTGCATATTTTTGTAATTTACATGCAATGCCTAAAGATTAAAGGTCAAGCTAATTCTGGCCTTTTTGTTAAAACTAGCCATAAGCGTAATGGAATGTTAAATAGTACCAAAGGCTTCAAAGATGTTTTCGGTCAAGATTCAGTGTACATTCTCAAGCAGGCTTCTAATTATAGATTTACCCAGCCTCGTTCTGAGTTTGGGGTGTCCCAGTATATTCTTTGTTGGATGCTGCACATGGCGTCGGCCTAGTGTGTGATACACCAGTCTCTTTTAAACTTCTAAAACTGCATTGATGTTGTAAAAACAGTCATATTGACATGTTTATGATACAGTTAGGGAACAGGACTGCACATGCAGCCACTTCATTGCCAGATTATCTCTGTATAAACAGGTCTGCTAATGCCCTGAACCCATGTCATACCCTCATTCTGCAGTCATTTGGGACTTTGATTTCCTTTATGGGCGGGTCCATTAAGCGTACAAAGCTTGTTGATGTACCATTTGACAGGTCTGACCCTCCTCTTTCTGAATATACATATATGTGATACCCCTACTTCAACCATAAAGGCCTGGGATTGGCTGAAAGGCTGCCTTGTCATAGACCCCTAGAAAGACACTTTGTTGATTGACAAGGACCACACTGGAACCCGGGAGATTCTAACACCACAGGAATGTTTATTGTGGCTATCTGGTGTCATGGAAGCGTAAATTAGTCAGTTAATAGCAAAAACATGTGTTTCCTGGGTACACTACTCTTTGATCAAAGCAAGGTCCTTTTGTTGGACAAGGGTCATTTTGAATTTCTTTACTGCTTGGTCCAAGAGGGCTTTCCACATAATTATCATTCTAAATGATGCTGAAGGTCATAAACTTTTGATAAAATAAAGTTTGAAAATCCAATTCACTTATATATCAAAGCTGAAGGCCATTTTCTTTTGTTATTGTTTGCATGGAATTTTACAGTGGAGGAGCAGTCAGGGAGTCAGGCTGGTCATGTGACCACCACCCAGCCTGCTGATTGGCTGTTAACTTACCCTGGTACTTTGGCTGTCTGCTAATGCAGCACATGCATGTGGGTTTACCAGTTTCAATTAGGTACAATGTTACAGCAATGGAAACTACCTTTCATGTCCATAAGATGTATACCCTTTTGACTGGATGCTTGCCAATCCCATCCTCTGAGAGGAAATACCCCTTTCCAGTTATTTTGGAATGCTGATGGGGCAGGTCACTGTCAGAGTGTATTAAAGTGGGGGTATCACTGAATATTGACAATTGCAAATATGTTTGATAGTATGTAATGATATATAAACTACCACAGTCTATGCCATCTTTCTTTTCATTTAATTCTCACATACCAAGTAGTCTTCTAAGCATGATACAACTTGTAGATGTCAGTCTATTCATATTTGTACATGCTTTGTTTACATATTGAACACTGACCTGGCTGCCAGTGGCAGTGGAGTGTGGTGGTGTGCTTGTACGGTTCCTAAAGTGACAACCTCACTGCAATGAAAACTACAGCTTCCAGTGGCTTTCAGTTGAATCTGTTACATGTATGTCTTATCCTATTCATTAATTATGTATTGTTCCAATTTTTTAAGTTACACCTTGTCTGTCTTGTGTAAACATTGCAAAAGCAATCACACACAGCATTCTGTGTGCTATTCGAGGGACACACATACAGACAAGCATGCTGCTGGTAGCCTGATATCAAACTGAGGCTCTCTTATCTTGGCTAAAAGTATCAATTACCAAAGCGGGCCCCAGAATCTTGACTGATTCTGGGGTCCGCTTTGGTAATTGATACTTTTAGCCCAGATAAGAGAGCCTGGGTTTGATATCAGGCTACGGGCAGCATGCTTGTCTGTATGTGTGCCCCTAAGTGGCACACAGAATGCCGTGTGTGACTGTTTTTGTCATGTTTACACAAGACAGACAAGACATAACTTAGAACATTGGAACAACACATAATTAATTAATTGGGTAAGACATAACAGATTCAACTGGAGGCCACAGGAAGCTGTAGTTTTCCTTGCAGTGAGGTTGCAAGGTTAGGATATCGTACAAGCCACGGGTAGCCAGGTCAGTGTTCAATGTAAACAAAGCATGCACAAGTATGAATAGACTGACGTCTACAAGTTGTATCATGCTTAGAAGACTACTTGGTTCATGAGAATGAAATGGAAAAGAATGATGACACAGTCTGTGGTAGTGTATATATCATTTCATACTATCAAAGATGTTGTCTTTCTTTCTTTCCTTTTCTTTTTTTTTATATGGATGTGTGCCAACAGACATATTGTTTTTCTAGGAATTCTTTCTTTCTTTCTTTCTTTCTTTCTTTCTTTCTTTCTTTCTCACTTTCTTTCTTAATGTCTGTGTGCCAACACAGACATATTGTTTTTCTTTCTTTCTTTCTTTCTTTCTTTCTTTCTTTCTTTCTTTCTTTCTTTCTTTCTTTCTTTCTTTCTTTCTTTCTTTCCAGACAAGTTTGTCTGACATTTTATTACATTATATTACATTTTATTACACATAGAAACTCCAAACTTGGCAAAATTATACTTCTATAGATGAAGTCTGGCCTTTTTGTAATGAGAGGTCATGCTTTTCAAAATTATGCAAATGAGGGCTAATTAAAGTTTTAAATCATCAATATTTTATATACTATAGTAGATGTGGTTCCGAGTGTATAGGAGTTTGATCATAGCAAGGAAAAGGCCATCTCAAATGTCAGGGTCATTTCAAGGTCAAAGGTCAGTTTTAGGCCAAGGTGTCATTTTTGAGGTGAAGGTTCACTTCAGGTAGAGGTCATCTCAAGGTCAAAGGCCATTTTCGATGGCTGCTTTCTTCTAGCCATAACTTGGTAAATTTGTATCCAATTTTGATCATGTTTGGTTCAAATTGTAGGTATTGCAACACTGCACATTTTGAAAATTACATGTGACCCCAAAAGGTCAAAGGTCAATGTCATCTGGACCTTTGAAAGTTTCACCCAGCCATAACGCGGCCAATTTCCATCCAATTCTAATCATGTTGGACTTTAATTGTGGGCATTGTAACACTGTACATTTTTGCAATTTACGTGTGACCTATAAAGGTTAAAGGTAAAAGGTCAAGGTTATTTGAATTGGAAATATCATCCAGCCATAAGCTTAATGCAATGTGAAGTACCTAAGCACAAAAGTTGTACCATCTAATATTTACAGCTTTTGAAGGCACACAGACAGATTTGCTTTAAAGCAAATCTTCCTTTCTAGTTCTTACATGAACTTCATGCACTATATATATATCCACCTGTTCAGCAATTGCGGATGCATGCCTGTGCAGCATATATGAATGCATTTTACATGACATTAAAATTATTCATTACTATGAAGCGCAAGTCTTAACATTATTATTTGTCTATACCAATTTAGCTCTTTCATTAAACTTACCAATTAAATTTGGCGTCCTAAGGCTGTATACGATATCGCCCCCTGTTCGGCACAGATACCACTGGTAAGCCCTATTCCTTTGGGTTTGAAGTTGCTAAAATTACAGTGGACAAACTAAGTCTTGACTCTCAATAATTCACAAAACTGCTATCAATATGAACAACAAAGCTCACGGACTATCAAAATCGAAATAATATCCGACCATACTTACAATAAGCTTCGAAACCTTGACTATATAGTTGACATGTGGACAGCAGAATAATGCCAAAGACCTAGCATTATAAAATGGGTAGGCTGCTTGCCCGGAGCCGGTCCCAAGAAATAGGCGTCTGAACCCTTCAAGATGTTATGGAGCAAGGACGAAACCGGCTTGCACCACTGCTTATATACCAGGAAACCACCCCCAATCAACTCAAACTGGTAAAAACAAGATTCTATCCATACAAAACCTGTCGGACCTTCCTGAGCTTATAATGATATGCAAATGACTTAACCTAAATAGGCTGGATTTCACATAGGACAATGCTATTAATGAATGGACGGAAGAACGGAATTGTACCAGACCGACCTCGATACAAACTGTGGCACCTAATGGGCTGACTGAAATGACAATCGTGCAATCATACCAGAACAAACCACAAATTTAACAACTCGCTACAATATGTGCATGCTATAATATGGATGCGCGGATAAATTTATGACCTAACAATGAAATGACACTAAAGCCCTATGCTTAATCCAAAATCAGATCTACCTATATCTGACAATATATATATATATATATATATATATATATATATATATATATATATATATATATATATACATATATATATATATATGTATATATACATATAAAAGGAGATAGATTCCAGTGGTGGGCGGGCGTAGTCATTAAGTGGCAGTGTCAGAGCCCCCTGGTGAATATAATATTCGATGTCTTTTGTTCCTTTACCTTAAGGGCTTGCTCACAGCAAGCATCTCGTGGCTGTGAGCGCTTAGCCCAGGTGAAAATTTTATTATCTGGTGGGGCTTAAAGCCAGTAGGAAGCTTGCCGCGCCAGCTGGCTTGACAGCCCAATTTGTGTAGGCACTGTAGTGCCGCTGCTGAAGTTGGTGTAATGCAGTGACGGTTGGTGACTTTTGGTGTTCTGGGGCTCAGTTCACTGCCAATTTATGACCATGTGTATATATGTGGGTATATATAAATAAGCTGGTTAATGACATTGTTTTATTAATATTAAGGTTCATAGAGATTAGTACTTTTTATTAAATGTATGCTGGAAAGCAAATCAGAATTTACACGCAAAAGGTGACCTTGCCTATAACCAATAAAAACACGGCGATTATTCCAAAACACTTTACTGTTTTTGACTTGTGTTTAAACAAAGCGATTGTGTTGGTGAATGTGATAAAGTCTGAAACTACACTTAATTGGCGAACTCTTGAGACTGTTTACATTTCTTTGCTAGACCAGTGGTCGAATATGCTAGTCCAGTGTCGGGTGGAAGCACCGAATCTGATCAGGAAAAATTTAAACACGTTCAGTTAGACGCTGCCGCTTGCTGGTTGCTGATGGGATGCTTGGCACCAGCAATGCTAGGTTGTACGAAGAACTCAGGTGGCGTAAACGCTGAAAGCACCAAGAAGCGGCAAAGTTAGTTGGAATGTATTAACTATTTTATAATCCAACACCAGGCTTATTCCTGGAAATCCTGATACGGAGTTGATCAGGCACGAAATTCGTCAGAGATTCAATCTCCCTCATTTTCGAGCTCTTTGATGAATTGATTTTGTCCTTTTGCATTCAGGCTGTGGAATGAGCTTTCTCTTAACCTTCGACACTTTTCCTCACTGATGGAATTCAAGTCCAAACTACATACGCGTATTTAACAAAAAACCTGTTTTATTTTCTCAATGAGCAATTATGGCGCCATAGGCCGTTTTAAAAGCGTCATCACAGGTGAAAAACCCCTTGATTCAGGCAAGGTTTTCAGTCTAAGAAAGGTTCTTCAGCCATACATTCATTTGTAAAACATATAAAAACTCAAACACGGGTGACCAGATATACATTTTAAGATATACCTGTAAAATAAATAAGATCAAAATGACGTAGATATACTCTTTAAAATAAAATGACCAAAGCCTAAGTAACAAAACTTCATTTTAAATCATGAAAATCATGTATGTAATTTAGATTGTAACTATTAAGTCCGTTATCCAAAGGTACAAAAATCTGATATACAAATAATATCATCAGTAGATGTTATGGTTGTAATACATGTTAGGGGCCACCCAGAGGGGGCAGGGATATGGGGAGGGGGAGGGGGTACAAAAATTTGTCGCCCCGAAACTGGGGGAGGGGTGTCACAGAAATCTAAAACGGTAAACAAAAGCATGGGACTTTTTGCTACCTGGATGTGACAATATGTTAAAGTTGTAAGAACCATGGAGCATGTTTCAACAACCATGCACTATCCAGGCAGAATGCAGAGAATGACCACATGTTATGGTCATTAGCTTGATGCTAGCAAATTCCTCAGTGTCATCAAAGGAATTTGTAAGTATGTAGATTATTATGTCTCCCCATGCAACAGGGGACATATTGTTTTCGCGTCCGTTTCTTCTGCTTGTTTTTGTATTTATTCTTTTTCACAACATTGTTGCGAATGCAATAACTCAAGAAAGAATTGACTTGGGAAGTTGAATTTTTTAAAATATATTCCTATATAAGACCTTGCTTGGGATAGCAAACTAGTGACCTTGATCTATTTTTCAAGGTCACATGTGCACTTAATCTAAAGTCTACGCAAACGCGATAACTCCGCAAGGATTTGACTTAGGAGGATGAAATTGTGCATGATTATGTACCATGATACAAACTAGGTTAGGATTGTAGATGGGTAACCTTGACCTGTTTCCAAGGTCACATGGCCACTTTTTAAAAATAATTGCAGACACAGTTGATAAGAATTTGAATTAGGGAAGTTGAAATTTTGTGTGATTATGTTCTTATATAAAACTTTTATGAGTGATTGCACCTGTTTGACCTTGACCTATTTTGCAAGATCACAAGCACCTCCTTGAAGTTGCGGAAGCGATAAGACAAGAAAGACTTAAGGTAGCAGCCTCAAATTGTGTGATTATGTATCTGCATAAGAGATGGTTGAGATTATATCAACATTATGGATGGATGACGTTGCTCTAATTTGCAAGGTCAGACGCGCATTTCCTTGAAATAATTAGCAAATGCAATAACTACAGAAGGAACTTAATAGGTTGAAATTTTGTGGAATGACAACTTATACGGGTGTACGGAGAGGCATTTGATTTTCTGTTGGAAAATCAGCCTGTTCTAGTTTTAATATGAATTACACTTTAGTTATGGCCAAATGTCTTGTAAGTTAATTTGCCAATTTCCAATTTAATGTATTATTATTATTATTATTATTATTATTATTATTATTATTATTATTATTATTATTATTATTATTATTATTATTATCATTATTATTGTTACAGATTTATCTGTCCATGAAATGGTAGCCGAAGCCCCATTCTTTTCATGAAACCCCATGAAAAATGCACTTTATATGTTATTGGGCACATAATATTACCCAATTGTACATGCAAGGAACATGGACAAATCAAATAACGGATAAGAGCACAATCCATTATCTCCACTCAGGGGAAAACCATTCTTCCTCGCGCTCCCCCCCCCCACCCTTTTTTTTTCTCTTACAGCACGCAAAAAAATCCACATGCTCTGGAATCAAACACAGGCCACTTTCATAGGTACTGCACCACGTCAACTTTTTTACTTTTGATGCAATAGCTCGTTATTAAGAGCGTTGTTTACTTAAAACGTGATGCGTTTCTGGCTACCGGTATTCAATTCCTGATGAGCCCAGTCTAGAAGCGTGACAGTGCAGGAACTGATTACAGTTATAGTGAAGCAGATGCAAGTCAAACTGAAAATGATGACTTACATGGAAGTGGCAGTGAAATCGATGAAAGTGAAAATGACATTGCCACAGACACTGAGATTGGCAAGAAAGGAAACAACACTTATTTTTTTGAGACAAGATCTGGCCGAATAGCAGGCAATTGGAGAAACCTTGTTTGAGGCAAATTACAACATGACATAGTATACTGCTAAAAATTGAAGGGACACTTATATAGGGAGGTCTATAGTATTACATGTATTGACAGGTTTCACTGTATTGCATTGGTGTAAATGTATTGATACTTCCGGTGAAACGTCACAGAGGCTCTCATCATGCATGAATGAGCACATACTGAAAGTAAATCTGTGTGTGAATTTTGTGCAAATAAAAAGCCATTATACCTCTCTAAAGGAACTATAATGCTTTTCATTAAAAAATTTTCTACTCTATTGAATAGATGCCACTTTTCAGGACTTAACCTGAATTCAGGTAATTTGTGTTGAACTTTGGTCTAAAAAAATCACATTTTGTCAAATCAGTTCAAATCTGATAAAAAGATGAGGTGGAGTATCAATGTGAAGAATTGTTTGAGCATAAATTTGGGTATTTTTTAGGCAACATCAGTGGCATCTCTCCTAGTGTATGAGCCAATGATACAAAATTTTAATAATGATGATAGTCTTGGTGGATAACTTTATCAGGGTTTTAACTAATCTCAGTTTCTCACTTCAGAGGGATGTACCGATATATGTTAAAAGTTTTGCTGTTGAGACCCCCCCCCCCCACTCCGCCTCCTCCCAGTGAATGAGAAATTACTCGGGAGGATAGCCCTTTGACTGGCCATAGTAGGCCTACCTGAGAATTGTTGCCCAGAGGAATATAGGTGGATTGATATTTCTATTCAGATGAAGGGCAGCCGCTGCAATATTTTAGTTAACATTTTACATGGTATGTTGAGGATGGATGTTGCATGTCAAAATTTGAAGTTAAATCTGGGACCAGACATTAACCGTTTAAACCGTGACCCGCTTGCATCAGTGACGTTCGTAGTGCATTAACATTCAAAAGCGCGAAGATTATACGTCACTTTACGTAACGTGGAATAGCTAAGACGAACAAAAATAAACACGGCACACCAGGTCGGCGTTCAAAGTAGGCTTAGGGTATATTTTGAAGAGTTTTGCGATGAATACCCAATTAAACATGGAATAAATAAAATCTTGCACAGTTTGAAAGTGAGTTACTATTTTTCTCTCACTCCGGATCTTTTTCATTGTGGAAAATCACACGTGACCAGCGGTCACTCCAAACTTTCCCCAGGAACAACGATCTCTCCTAAGAGAAAAAAAAATAACTCACTCTCAGCCATGTAAGATTTTTTGTTTAATCATGTTTTCAAAATGTCAATATAATTTTAATCATAAAACTTTCTAGTATTTAATTTTGTTCATTATAACTTCTGCCGTGATACCCTATCCACACTGGATGTTGGCATAGTTGCACATTCAGTTTTGAATGGATCGGCGCTATGAAATGTACTTTCTAATTACATGGAAAGTTATTCGCAAAACACGAACAAATACAAAACTAACTTTGAGGGTCAATTTATCATAATCAAATGGCGGCAAGATACTCTTTTTTGTTTAACGAATATTGTATGTAACGTTGAGAGGCGGATTTGTGCATTTTCACGGATAGTGGCGATTTTAACGAACAGTCACCTCAAAATGTTAAAATTAACTTAAACATTTAGCGGCGATTTAACATTTAACGGCCCTTTAGTGGGCTTGATACCATAGGTAAAAGGACAGATTGGCTGCCCTTCCACGGAATTCAAAATATATCTGTCATAAAGTAATTGCAGTCGCTATAAGCAAGGAGGGTAGAATTCAATCCTCCTTGCTGTCAGCGACAATAGTGATCGAGATGTATACATGGCATTTCACTGTAAAAACAATAGACCAGGTGGATCGGTGTGTTGAGTTTACACCGATCATGGATATAATATCGATAATATGTCCATGTACCGATCAAGATTGTGGGGGGGGGGGGGGAATGTGCTGCGTTATCTGTAAATGAAAGCAACACAAGAAGTGCATACAACGCCTGGATTTAACGAAAATAGCCATATATTATACATTATTTTGTTTTGTTTCCAATGACCTATGAGTGCTTGGCCAGTGTTTCCGTCAGAGTGTCAACTATTCTTATTCTTGTTTTGAAAATGCACAGTATGCATATTAATTTCCCGCCACAAAGCACGGGTTTGACGCCTGGCAATCACCGGGGACGTACGGGTCGCATCATTGTCACAGACAGGTCATATGGTCATTTCTCACAAAATTAGCAAATTTTGATAAATTTAGGTTCACAAATGCCAACTGGTATTCTTCTTGTACTTCCCGGGCCATATATAAGATAAAGTTCCGTATGCCTTTAATTAGTATTCTGTATTTCCAAAATATGAGTAATATGCCGCTGGTCCCCACAGGAACCGACCCGTATCTCGCCATATCTCACTAAGCGAGACTATGCAATCAGGTATGCAGTTGGGGCGGGAACTTAATTTTCATATCTCCTATTGCAATTTTAGATGGGTGGATCATATTTTCTGTTTGTTTCACGACGCTGAAAGTGCTAATACGTGCCAGCTTTTACCTCTAGATGAATCGAATTTGAGTGACCATTTCCCTATTCATATCTCTTCTACATGTGACATAAGTAACAGAGAGAAATCTGACAAACAGGGTTGTAAGTCGGTTCTACCAGAATTACAACAGTTTATTCACCCAGACTGAATAATACTTATAGAAATGAATGCCACGGACATTCTTTATGTAATAAATTAGACTCGCCGCCGGTTTTATCTGTGTTGCTGGTTGAATGCACAGACCATGACCGTATTTGTAAACAAGTAGACGGTCGTCAACTGTTAACTCTCTAATTCTTGAGTCCTGTCAGGAGGCAAGATCAAGTGGGCATTATAAACCTGAACCACACTGATGCCGACATTTAAGTGTGCTCAAGAATAAGAAGAGATTTGATGAAATGTTTGGGTTAGTATTGGTAGACCAAAATCAGGCGTGATCTTTGTAGCGTGAAATGTATATGGAAGCAATTCCGCAAAATGACGAGGCATCATAGTCAACGGTTAATTAATTGACAAAGCCTCCAAGCTATAGACTATATTAAAAGTGGGAGATCTCCCTCCTGCAAGCACAGAAAAGCGGGACGGCGAGCGCCAAAGGTGCGAAGCATACCTAGGGGGGGGGGGGGTCTGGGGGCATGTCCCCTAGGAAAAATTTGAAGTTTGCACCTTCATTTCCTGCATTTTGAACCATTTTAGGCGCCATCATTGACATTTTCCTCGTGTATATAGCGCAACACGTCAAAACAGTACAATGTTACAGCCACCAATGGAATAATACTACTTTTTAAATTTTACAATAAAGCGGGAGAGCGGGAGACTTTGTAAAAAAAATTACGACAAATCGGGAAATCTCCCGCCGAGGCGGGAGACTTGGAGGTTCTAATTTGATCGCCGAACGCGAAAGTTCAATCCCTATTTCAGCAACGGAAAATGACTAGTTTTTGGAATGAGCTGAAAGTACAACGTAATAAAAAAAAATTCTTCCTTGGATCCCTCTCATTTGGCTAATCATTCTGAGGTTATTATGCTCATTATGTTGGCAAAGATTCTCAAAAAATCTACCATGTAACGTTTTGACCTTCAATATATGCATTTTCAGTTTTTGCGTTTCAGACAATTCTGCGTTTCACAGAGAAAAGACGTTTAGGCCCTGTAAGTTTAGTTTATACATATTTATTGCAACTGGATGACCTAATAGTACAATAAAACTGACTAATCAAGAGGACCTCCAGGACAAAGAAAAAGACACACAATAAACAGTACAACACGAGGATAAAATATGATACATTTAACTGCAAATGATGGCATATTTTTGCTCAACGCTACGAGAATAATAATAATAATAATAATAATAATAATAATAATAATAATAATAATAATGATAATGATAATGATAATGATAATGATAATGATAATGATAATGATAATGATAATGATAATGAGAAGAAGAAGAAGAAGAAGAAGAAGAAGAAGAAGAAGAAGAAGAAGAAGAAGAAGAAGAAGAAGAAGAAGAAGAAGAAGAAGAAGAAGAAGAAGAAGAAGAAGAAGAAGAAGAAGAAGAAGAAGAAGAAGAAGAAGAAGAAGAAGAAGAAGAAGAAGAAGAAGAAGAAGAAGAAGAAGAAGAAGAAGAAGAAGAAGAAGAAGAAGAAGAAGAAGAAGAAGAAGAAGAAGAAGAAGAAGAAGAAGAAGAAGAAGAAGAAGAAGAAGAAGAAGAAGAGAGCGGGAATAAATCATACATCGCGATACGGTATAGGTTGTGGTAGGTCCCGGGAGCAAATGGAATAGGAATTAAAAGTGAAATCTACGAGTTTGAATAATGTATAGATGGACAGCTTCAAATATAGATTCATTTATTTCAATAGGTAAATCTGGGTTTCCTTTTAGAAAGTATGACATTAGTATATCACTGGCAAGATGTGTGATAATGGTGGGGTTTACTCCCGGGGCCAAAAGATGACACACAGTGTTCAACAATTTCAGTCTGTATTCAGTATAGTGGGGGCAAGCGAGGAAATAATGCAAAGTATCGTCCCGAGGGGCGTTACAAGTACAACCGGGAGATGGGACAATATTGAACCTAAAGAGATGTGCATTTAGTCTGGAGTGGCCAAGCCGCAGTTGCGTTTGACAAATTTGCGGAAAACGTTTCCCATACGATAAGTAATCAGGCTGAAAATCAACAGACAATAAAGTGTTTTTCAAAGAGGATTTAAATATATCGAGAGGGGCTGACTGCCTGATGTCAAGTGGGAGGTCGTTCCAAAGTTTAATACATGAGGGAAGAAAAGACTCACGATAGCGCTTGGTACCTAGTTATACTTCTCTAATTGGGCGGCTGTTTCTAAGATTCAAGTTAGTGTTACGTATAATATCATTAGGGATTAAGTCACAAAGATATTGAAGGATCATGGAGTGAAACATTTTGTAGAATAGCACTAATTTTTGATAAGTGCGGCGATCGGACAGAGTTTGCCAGCCAAGCTCACTAAAGAGAAGATGACGGGGGGTATGGCGAAGTGCGCCCGTGCAAATTCTAGCAGCTTCATATTGGACAGTTTCAATGGAATCAGACAGACCAGTGGTGCAATTAGCAAATAGGACACTTCCATACTCAAGTATCGGTCTCACCATGGTTATGTAAAGTTTGATTAGGGTTTTGCGGGATAGTTTGTATTTGAGGCTACGGAGAAGGGCGAGACGCTGGTTACATTTACTGATAATGCGGGTAATATGTGCATGCCATGGTAAATTACTAGACAGGGTAATACCTAAGTGAGTATGTTGTTGAGCTTCAGGGATGGGTGTATCTCCTAGATACAATGTGGGGTGGTGACGTTTGTTTTTCTTACAGGAAAACAGGAGTGAGATAGATTTCAAAGCATTAAAGGAGGCACGCCATAATTTGCCCCATGAATGTACTTCACCAAGATCAATATTCATTCTTTCAGCAAATGTAATTGGGTTATTAACTATTTCGAGAATGTTAGTGTCGTCCGCAAATAATTTAATGTCGCATACTATATTGTCAGTGATGTCATTAATATACATTAAAAAGAGCAGTGGGCCCAGAATGGACCCTTGAGGAACACCAGCCTCAACTGGAAGCCATGATGGGGTTTGGCCACAGATGGTGACCCGCTGAAGACGATTTGATAAATAACTTTTGATGAAATTGACTAAATGGTCAGAGAAACCTAGTTGCCTCATCTTAAAGAGGAGACCATCGTACCATACTTTATCGAACGCTTTCGAAATGTCAAGAAAAACCATCCGTGCTTCATTTCTGACTTCGAGACCATTGTAAATGTCATGTAAGATGGACACTAATTGATTTACTGTTGAATCATTTTTCTTGAACCCAGAGTTTTTGGGGGTTAGCAGGTCATTTCGGGTTAGATATTCATAAAATTCATTAAAGATAAGACGTTCAAAAACTTTGGACACATTACAGAGAAGAGATATGGGACGGTAATTTTCTTTGGCTTGTTTATTATTCTTTTTGAAAACGGGACATACATTCGATAATTTCCAAGAGGCCGGAAACTGTGAGTGTTGTAAGCAAGCATTGAACAGGAGCGAGAGAGGATGGCAGATGCTAGAGGCCGTATTTTTTAAAAGAATGTTTTCTATGCCATCTGGCCCAGAGGCCGAGCTGGTTTTTAGTGAGCGTAGGACTTTTTCAACATTGTTAGCATCGATCTGTACAGTATTGAGGCGAGCTTCAGTACTGAGCGTAAGAACAGGTAAGGAAGGGGACAGGATCATCTTGGGGAGCAAGTGTACACTGTTTGGCAAAGTAACTGTTAAAAATCTCACATTTCTCTATATTGCTAGAGATCACAGTACCATCGTTGATTAGAGGTGGTATGGTGAGGTGAAGTTTAGATCCAAAAATTGATTTGCTAAGACTCCACCATTTTTTCGGATTTATATCTTTCGAATCGAGATCTGATCTAAGTTTGTCAAAATAGTGACGCATGGACTTTTTGATTAAATTTACAGTAAGATTGCGCATTTTTTTTTATAAAGCTGGAATGAACGTTCTATTCTATTATGTACGGAAAGAGTATAGGGACGGGCTTGAAGAGTGAGGCGTTTATATTTTTGCCAAGCTCGATTACGTTTTCTCATAAACTCTTTAATAGCACAAGTAATCCATGGCTTGTCTTTCGGTCTGACCATTACATTTTTACAGGGAATAAATTGTTTGCAAGTGTCGAGCAAAAGGTTGGACCAAAAGGAAGCTGAATCATCAACTCAGTGGAATACGGAAAGTCCTGTACCCCACGGGGCTTCATGCAAAGTTTTGCTCAATTCATTGAAGCCTGCGCGTTTGTAGTTCCAAATTGTACGTCTGTAAGTACGGTCAGATGAATTTTATAAAGAGAAAGAGCAAAAGATCACAGAATGATCAGAAGTTGAGACTGGTGATAGAACGCCAGAATTGAAAATAAAACCAGGAGAATCAGTGAACATGAGATCAAGAAGGCTCTGGGAGTACTCAGTTGAACGGGTAGGACTGTTAATAAGTTGTAGCAGGTTATAATATGCTGCAAGATCATATAAGCGCTGGCCTAGTTCACTATCGGAGTGTTCCGAATCCCACAGTTCACAGCGATCGTTGAAATCGCTAGTAACAATAAGCATTTTAGGGTTCATGTCGATAGCGGAGGCGATTGAATGAGCCAGGGAGTCCAAGATCTCTGTCAACAGCTAGTTGCCCAGGAGGGCGATAATACACTCCTAACAGGACTTTCCCAGAAGTTGTTGAGATCTCAACCCAAATGCTTTCAGTATTTGGCGACTCGAGATCAGTTCGAAGTAAGAAAGGCTTGATCCATACACCAGCAACAGTGTTTGATAGCACATGGACACTTTCAGTGGACAACTGCGGTGCTGGGCGTCATTTTTTTTTTTGGTGATCAATAACTCGATCAGAAAAATTGCATCATTGCATTGCGACCCACATGAAGTATTTGTATATCCGGCCGATGGGTATATCATAACTAAGCTGCTTGTCGCAACAGAAGTTGCATGAATACATTTTAAGTCAAACTGATTCACAACCAAGTGCATTTGTTCCCAAACTTTAAAAGCATGTAAGTGCCTTGTGTGAAATGGAATGACATGCATCATTTGTCACCCTTTTGGTGTGGGTTCTCTTCTTCTGTTAACATTTACACATATCGTCGACTGTATGTAAGTATTTGCAAAGGCTCTGAACAATAGGTGCCCAATGAGGCGGGGTTACTGTACACAAGGTCTGTTTTGTTGCCGCTTGTTCACGCTACCGTGTTATGAAGTGGTGCGCACTTCGCTCTGCAGCAGGCAAAATGTATAGCCGGCGCTCAAATAAAAGGACATTTTTGTAATCTCAATCAATCCAGCAGCTTTTATTTGCATAGAATTAACAAGTGTGAACATTGAGTAAGGTCTTCAAGAAACACATCTTGCCTGTACAAGTCTGATTGTTTTCTACTTGCAGTAATAATAAATTTTTTTGTGGGTGACAAAGCTTCTTTTCAGACGATTATGTACATTTACACTACTTTATAATTCACATCTGTAAATAATCAACTCTAAGTTGTAGTGACCATAAAATATGTAAAATATGTCGCCCTCTGTACATGTGTATGTGTAAAGACGAACACACTCTTACATATTGTATCATGCGTATATAATGAGACATGTATCGAAGAAATCCATTGTGTAAAATCTTGTAGGATTTGATACGCCATGCCTTGCATGGTCTTGGCATATCTGGTATATAATTTTTCTTGTTCGTTTATAAATTGTTCGGGTACACAGGAAAGCCAAATGATTTCTATAATCGATGCAGTCCCCGTCCCGTGTCATAAGAATTTGATAACCTGTTTGAAAAATAAGGTCAAGTTATATATGTTTTGAACTAATGACTGGCAACACAGCCAAGAAAATAGTGCGTTTACTAATACGGGGTTGCTATGAAAGACTCCAATCAGTCATGGCGTGGCTGAATGAGCTGAAGTCGCCCTTTGTGCTGTGTATTGTGATGTTAATCAGATGCCAAGGATTTCTTTCGGATTTTCCTCTGGGACAAAGGTCTGTACTTAGAGATCATTTAGCTCTCTGATAGATTCTTTCACAAATACGACCAATCAATGAATATGGGCAGATTGTAAAACAGCAAATGGAAGTACCTGCAGCATGTTATCTAGTTTCGGTTTGATGCGTTCCGATAGCTTTTTCCTATAGACGCATGATCCTTTTGCAGAATTTCCTCAACCGCAACCCACTGGTGCTGGCGTATATCCGTCTACTCTAACCAGGTACGTTTCGAAGGTTTTTAATCAACATACAGAAAACAGAAAATATTGCCATCACTTGTAAACTTCAGTTGTTTTGTTTGTATTTCCCTTTCCATCCTGAAAAAATTATATAGTCAACTGAGGGGGAACATCGAATGACGAATAAGCTAGACTGGTATATATTATATCGACTTTGCACTGAATATTTACATTCAACACCTTTCTGCCTACAGAGTAAGAGGTAGCACTCGTGGGGCAACGACGTGAACATTTTCAGTGTCAACGAAAAATCAAGACATACATGCATACATTCACATATACACAAATTTATGACTGCACCAGATCTGTTCATTGTATACTGTTCCATTCTTTGCCATTCAGTATTGTAAAAAATATTTTATTTCTGCGACTCATGGCGGAATCGCGGTTACAGAATGGATTTATTCAACTATATGACAGTATATTGGCTATATATATCAAGTATCGACCACAGGAGTTATATCAATGTACTATATGGAGAAAGGAGTACGGGTATATTTATGTACTTAGGATATCGAGCTGGTCGATATCGCGCTTTCAGTATACATATTAGGGCATGTAGCTGTAATTCCTTCGTATTGCCTTGCAAGTTATTATATAAATAAATGAATTCTATTCATCATTTGCCATGGTATTATTGGCTCAATGATTAGCCATCGTTGCACTTTGTTAATGTTGTGCTTAAGGAGAATAGCTGTGTAGTTTCTTACGGGCGATTCGGTGACAGTCCAATTATAACAAATACAAAAATAGGTAAAAGTAAAGTTCGCTGCACGGTGGAAAAATGTGTGTGTGTGTGTTTTCATTTGGCGCCACCAAAGCAGAAATTATGTTTTTGTGACAAATGCTGTATGTAAAAGACAGAAAACGTTAGATCCATTCGACGATAAGAACATACAACACAAGAAATAATCAAAAGAAGGCACAAAGCTCTTTTGGCACTTATGCCAAGGCATAGCTTAAAGACATTTTGTTCTTCTTAAGACATCACACTTTTCAGAGAACACTGACATGGTGAAACCTGACTGTAATTCAGGGAATATAGTGTATGGCATAATGATTTATGAAAAAAAAACAACATCCATTCTTTCTTTCTGTCTCTGTCCGTTGAATACCTCGAAGAAAACCAAACACCACCGTGGTCATGTATATATCACGAATCAGGAATCATTCTATTTGACCATTATTGCTATAAATTTCAATCATGAATAACAAGGTATGAACATTTTTCTGGAGACTTGTATTAAGGTCATATATATATATATATATATATATATATATATATATATATATATATATATATATATCGCCTGATGGGGTTGCCAAAATGCATAAATGGTTAAATACAGTAGAATCTCCGATTGAGACGACCTACGTCCAGAAAAGACACTACTTCTATATTGAGGCCGCAAATTTACAGTCCCGTTGTTGTTAATCGTTTATTTGAACCTTTTTCCCATTGAGCCCGCTCCCTATTAAGACCACCTGTGTTAGTCCCATTGGTGGTCTTCATAGTAAACCTCTACTGAATACATATGTATAAAATGTTGACAAATACAACAAAACAAATAATACACTATTTTAGATATATTAGGTATTTGATATTGATGATAGTTAAATTGCCACATGTCTGTAATTGGCCCTTTGCACTCATTAGGTTTGAAGTCACACAAACATATATGAACTTACACCGACATCTCGGTCAAATCGAAACTTATAATTTTTTTTTGTTTTAAATTCACAACAGTAAAATGGATGGCAGTGTTTTAATACTTATATCCCAAAGTGATTCTTTTCGAAACTGATGAATTTTTTTAATATACATTCCGGACGACCTATATCAATGCACATTGTCCACCAATTATGCCATGCAATCTGGCAAGTATGGCCGTAAAGCGTAACAAGTAACAACTTATTGAGCAGAAAATTATCTCTGATAAGATCTATATTGAAACTTTTCTTATTTTGATGATATATCTATATGTGTTATATTTGTTTAACAATTAAACTTAAATTGAAATTTTGCCAGAATATCTCAAAATAATATCCAACTTAATATTTGAGACCAGCAGTAACATACACGAGGCCTATATGTAGCATAAATGTTAGCCCAAACTGTTTCCTGAGACAAATTCCAGCTTTCAACAGCAAATTTTTAGTTTCAATTATTTAGTACAAAGACATTCATCACCCCAAATTGTCATGAAATACACTCCAAGTAAACCCTATAAATATCAAACTTTTATCATCTATATTGCGGAAATTGTTTTCTGACTTGGTTTTGGGAACTTTTGGGATCCGTTCCCACAAAATTTATCACCGTGCCACAGTTTCTGACCACTTTTAGTTGTTGTTGCTTTTTTAATTGGCTGTACTCTATGAAAATTGGTCATACAGTCGTTCAAATCGACTTCACATCGTTTAATTATATCTCGGCTGCTCCCTTATAGGGATTCCATATTTTACATTTACCATTCATATGTGTAGGTTACAAGCTGCAACAATTTTTGTTACTCGACGACAGCATTTATCGATCTACATGTATATATTATGCAATGAATGTTATTAATCTGCAATAATGTATGATGGAACTATTTTGTCTTTACATTGGTTGTCTACACCAAACATTGTCTTTGTCCAAAGTGGAGTTGTATGATGAGCTTCAGACCTAGTATTGTAAGCCTCATAAGCGACTCTTTAAGGTCTACCGCCAACCATTAGTGGATAAGATATAGCTCAGTCTTTTCAAATGCATCAGAATGTGTACGCAGTACATGTGTTCGGTTGGTCACCAGAGAGTTTTCGACAAAATTTGGACGAAAATTCATGAAATTTGGATCAATTTTCAATTCGAATCAGATGGTTTTGCACCAAGTTGTTTTTGACGAATTTAATTTTCGGCAGAACGAAACTGAGACAGTGTATGGTTTCGACAACTTTAATTCGACGAATCGTTGTGTACTAATCCCAAAGAACTACATCTATTTTGAGTGTGTGACTGTGTGTGTGTGTGCAATGAGTGCAACTTACATGCTATTATATTCATTTATTTATGCAAGCCCTGTGCTTCATCTATATATATATATATATATATATATATATATATATATATATATATATATATATATATATATATATATATATATATATATATATATATATATATATATATATATATATATCCTAATCAAGCAAAGGAACGTATACTTGGCATATATTTTCTTATGACTCAGTGTTATAAACACCCGCATTATTTTGATGAATATTACTCGTCCTTCTACTGTCGCCTTCTTTTTTCGTCTGGAAATATTCATGTTTATCTTGAGCCCATTGCCGGTTTTTGTGGTACTTCTATGCACATGTTTTATGATTCAGTACTGTAAGCACTTGCTTAATTTTGATGAATATTTGTAATTGGTCCTGCAACTGCCTTTTCTTTCGTCTGGCGGTAATCATGGTGACTTTTTCACTGCAAATTGCGACTAAAGTTGATTTACTTAAGACGAATTGCTCTCTATTATAATAAGGGTGCTATCTTTTCATTTACGTACTAGCATGCCTCTAGTTCCATACAATATAGTTGTCCGGATCAACAGCTTTCCCTGATGCGCATTGCGCTCCTAATTATGACATAATCACGCATTCGGAAACTTTTCTTTCTTGTTCCACACCCGCACTGATCGACCAGATACTATCGGAGGAGGGATTGTTTAAATGCTTCACAGGCACGTCTTGTTATATGTCGCTCCGATTTGGAGGTACCTAATGTAGAACTGCTCTGGTGGGAATAACAGTTATGATATTTTTCTACATTTACCAGGAGTGGTTTAGAGGCCACCAGATTCTTCCGTTTTGTCCTAGGGAAAATAAAGGATAACGCCGATCTTGTTAAATCGTGCAATTCATAAAATATGATTGGAACCGGTGGCATATACTCCAATTGTTAAACTGTTGTCGGCCAGAAACGTAAATCTTTCCGTGATACAATGCAGGTCTACTATCCTGTATAATAGTGAACTGACGCTCATGACAAGTTTGATGAAATCATTTTAAATGCATCAAATTGTATTAAAGATCTACATGTTTTGGTACCCATTTCCAACTGCGATTACTCGATGGTGGCAATACATTTGTTATTTCGACTTAAAAGTCTTTGTGTTATTTAAAGAGGACATTTTTATGAATATATGAATTTTTTTTTGGAATTTTAAGAAGGAACTTTTTGAACCAAGTGGACCGAAATTGTTGCTTCCAAACTAATGATTTTGATTCTAGCTGGGACATTAAAATATTTTTTGATAGAGATGGGCATTTTGTTTCAAATAAGAAACAAATATGTTCGCTCCTTGGATCTTCCGTGGTATTATTCATCGTTTCGCTGCGAAAAAGGGAAAGGCATGAGGGTAAAACATAGAAGGGTGATGTTTATGCATGGACCACTTGCAATAACTTACGCGGTAACTGTCAAGAACAGCCTAAATAACGTGAAACAACACAATTGAAAAGTTTGTACCTCTTTAACACTTAGGCGTGTAATATTTCTGGTCAACATTCTGGAAAATATTTCTGTCTATAGAGGTTAAATTTTGGATATTCTATTAAGTTTTGATATTCAAACGTTCACTGCCCCAATGGTTTACTTCTGAATTATGAGAGAAAGCGGCATCATGTATTTGAGAATATTTAAATTGTTTCGCTAACAGACATGAAACGTTTCCTTTCAAATGAAAACAGGAAAATGTTACCCATATTGCCGCCCAATATAGGCATTAAGTTGCGTTGGTATAGCTACGGAAACAGTCATCGCTAAACACGTCTTTGCCTCCTTCAGGAAAAAATTAGCAATGTGCTGAAATTAGCAGGTATTTTATACCTGACGATTCGACTGTTGGTCACTTGCTGTCTCTCTACCATGAATTATGCCTTGCAATTGATGCTAGAAAAGAAGCACGTATTGTTTTTTGGGATATTTGCAAGGCCTTGATAAAATCTGACACACAAGCGAACTTCATAAGTTAGAATATGATGAATTTTCTGGTTCACTTTACAAGTGGAATAAGTGTTGTTTATTTGTGTGACAACGACGCTCTGAGGGACAATTATGACAATGAGGTACCACTGCTGGCGTGCCCAAGGGCTCTGAATTGCGACCGTGCTATTATTGATATATTCATTATATATCATAATTGTGGATATTGTCCCTTCAAAAATCAAACTTTTTTTGCAGACGACACGACTTCATAGTTCTCTATAGATAATTTCTATTCAGCGGCAAGTACAATGAATAGTGATCTCTCGTCGCTTGTTTCCTGGGCTGTCTGGTTTCCTTCTACCCTTCAAAGACCGATGCAATCAATGGTGGCCGTCTAGATTACTACCACAGCGCAACACAATTTGTTCTAATTTTAAAGCTGAATTTTGTCTGCGAAATGAATGCAATATATGTATAGATTAGTATAAATTGATTTGTTTTGCTGAGCCCAACTGTCTGTTTGAAGCCACAGTGTTGTCTTCCTTTAACGTGTTAAGCACTGTGCGATGGTCTTCATTGCAGCAGCAATCAGTCTGAACCGTACAGATTATCGTGGCTGGTGCAAGATCATCGTACTTGGCCTTCTGTTCTGCCTGTCCTGTTGTTGTGCATGTTTCCAGCAAAATAAATTTAATAAGGGCATAGCCGTCCTTTACAATTGTTTTTTGCTTGAATAATATATGTTTTAACGAATACAGTAAAAAAAAATATGGAAATGTTTTTATGTACACTCACCAAACGAAAAACGGTCTCCCTAGTTAGTTTTGATATTGATTTCGATGTTCCAAATGAAGAATAACCAAGTATTTGAGTCCAGCTAGAAATTAAAATTCCTTTAGGACCATAAAAATCAGTGTTGTTGTTCCGAATGATAACTCATAACGCATATATACCGCATTACCTCATCATGAGTAATTGTTGGAAAGTTGTTTACCTTGTCACAAACTACTAGAATAACAAAAATGTAAGTGGAAATCAGATTAGCCAAATAAATATAGTTTAGTTTAAACATATTTATTTCAACTTGATCGCCCTATAGTACATCAAGATGTCACTAATCGGGGGGGGGGGGTGTCCTCCAAAACATGGAGTGACATACAAAATGTATATTACAAAGCACACAGGACACAACAAGAACAAAGTTACCCAATCAACAGAGAAGCTGTACACATGTAATACATTAATACAAGTTTGGCATAAAAAATTACTTAAAATGGAAAAAAATTAACCAACAATCGGAATCAGTGATAAAGATATTTCTGATATGACTCGTTAGTAATTGAATTTATAATGTATACAAACAGACCAGTCATATCATGAGGTAAATAAAGTAATAATAACTTTATTATATTATGTTAAATAATCTGTCAAATGACATAAGACATCGCCAAATATCATGTAAAATAATCTGTCAAATGACATAAGACATCGCCAAATATCATGAAAGTTAAAACTTATCACAATTTCACCAATGCAACTGTCTACATGAAGTCATTACACTGTAACGTTGCCCTGAACCTTGTATACCAGTGGCATTCCAAGTACGACACACAAAGCCTTTGAATTGCATAATGACGTCTGGAAATTCAGACTGCTATTCATATTAAGGTGTAGACTCTCTAAGTAATCAAAATCAAGTTTACGTTCGATTATTTGCCGATACTCTTCAAAACGTTGAATTATCGGCCACATTTCATGTAATAGAGCGGAACGTAGACTGGCGTATGCTATATAAAATAATAGGTAAACGTGTTTAGTAAAAGACATGTTTAAATGGATAATAGGAAGTAAGTATAATCGTAAATATTGTCATAGATTATATTTTTAGCCATTACAGTTAACCCGGTACTTTTAGCCATCTTATATCACAAAAAAATACTCTTCAAGTTTCTAAGATCTTTTTTATTTAATACTTTTCTGAGAAAGCAGATCGACAGGCATGGAGAATCTATTTTTTCATGTCGAGATATAAATCTTTGGTTTTCAACTAAAAAGATTTAATTAGAACATAAGCTGGAACTCGTGAAGCTACTACGTCCCTAGTCAATAACTGCTGCTTTCTCAGGGCGTTCAGGGTTCTCATAGTGTGCTGTGTGAAACTGTTGATACATTTTTTTTTAGATCCAGCAAATATGGTCTATTCATTCGGGCCTGTTCAGTTTTTACTGCCTTCTTCAAGGTATCTTAGATCTGAAACTTTTGTTTGAGTACAGTCGCAAACCAGGTAGCCGAAGGTTTAGGAGTCTGCTCAGCGGATAAAAATTCTCGTGGTGCTTTGTGTAAATAGACAAGACCAACAGGTGTGTTTGATAGATAACACAAAAAATTAGCAATTCACGAAACCTCCAGAATGCAGTACTTAAACTTGGAAAGCGCAAACAAGCCAAGTGCCCGACCCATTTTGACCACATCCTTGGCAGCAGCCAATATATATATATATATATATATATATATATATATATATATATATATATATATATATATATATATATATATATATATATATATATATATATATATGTGTGTGTGTGTGTGTGTGTGTGTGTGTCTGTTAACCCGGTACTTTTAGCCATCTTATATCACAAAAAAATACTCTTCAAGTTTCTAAGATCTTTTTTATTTAATACTTTTCTGAGAAAGCAGATCGACAGGCATGGAGAATCTATTTTTTCATGTCGAGATATAAATCTTTGGTTTTCAACTAAAAAGATTTAATTAGAACATAAGCTGGAACTCGTGAAGCTACTACGTCCCTAGTCAATAACTGCTGCTTTCTCAGGGCGTTCAGGGTTCTCATAGTGTGCTGTGTGAAACTGTTGATACATTTTTTTTTAGATCCAGCAAATATGGTCTATTCATTCGGGCCTGTTCAGTTTTTACTGCCTTCTTCAAGGTATCTTAGATCTGAAACTTTTGTTTGAGTACAGTCGCAAACCAGGTAGCCGAAGGTTTAGGAGTCTGCTCAGCGGATAAAAATTCTCGTGGTGCTTTGTGTAAATAGACAAGACCAACAGGTGTGTTTGATAGATAACACAAAAAATTAGCAATTCACGAAACCTCCAGAATGCAGTACTTAAACTTGGAAAGCGCAAACAAGCCAAGTGCCCGACCCATTTTGACCACATCCTTGGCAGCAGCCAATATATATATATATATATATATATATATATATATATATATATATATATATATATATATATGTGTGTGTGTGTGTGTGTGTGTGTGTGTGTCTGTCTGTGTGATGCAACACAAACTACAATGCATCGCGTGACCATGTCAGTGAACATCAAATGGGTCCGGATTCCTAATAATTAGCTCGACTCATTTTGACTTGCCTTTTTGGCTCACAACTTGAAAACATATGGCTTAATTCAACACATGTGATACTACTGCATTCTATTAGCCACCAAGCTGAGTTTGTAGAGTTCTGAATGTTTTCTTTTACTTTATTAGAATTAAAACGTTCAACTTGGATGTATAAAAGATGACAGATCTTTCAACTAAAAAAATCGGAAATACTAAAATGTCAAATAATGAAAATGAGTTCAACAGACCAGACCTTTACTAGTATCCAATATTGTGATGACTGTATATGATTCAACTGTGGCAATTCATTAGCAAGCGTTTCTTTCTCGCACAACATTCCTATTATTTCAACATGTTAATATACTGTATTACCATAATTTCGTTGCGATAGACAGCAAGCTGTATTTTCCCTCCAAGAAGGTCTTTTTGGGACTGTTTGACTCGGTATTGTTTTCTGTTTGTAATTATTTAAGTCAATTCAGGATCAATTCTGAGATGATAAACTCGGGAAATTCTGCTTTTGGGGTCAAATCGGGAAACAAAATGCTCGGGAATACAAACGATTGTAGAATATTGCTGATTCAAAACTTTTGATACACATCAATTCAACAGTATACATTGCACACTTTTCAATCTGTTTCAGTAAAGACGTTTCAGCAAATCTGTTGTGGTTATAATGCTACTGCAAGCAAATAAAAGGATGTGTTGTCTTCGTTATTTGCTTTTGCAGTAAATCTCTAGTGATTATTTCTGGCTGAAAACACATATGTAGCGCTGAATGCCGTGTCAACTTTTGCCCTTTCCCAAACTATTTGCAATATGTCAACTTTAAAATCGAAAATAATCAAGCGCAGTGGGTTTGAAAATAGTAGGAAGGGAATAGAAAATTTTGTATACCTGTGTGAAATTAATGGAGAGATTAACTATTAAATCGGAGAAACATGAACATGGTTCCGTGGTTCATTAAAATAAGCAAAATATCCAGCTGCTCAAAACCCGTTAAAAAAGAGAGAAACAAACACTGTTTAAGTAACTTGACCACAATATTGCCCACGGCGTTCTGCACATTCTGCGTATTATACTTGAACAAGAATCAATTTCCGCGACGTTTGGTTCTTTGAGTCATTATATGTACTTTATGAAAAAGATCTGATTTGCACCAACATTTGCTTATTTTGTGTTTAGTTCTGGTATTCGCTGTAAAGCCACAAACTCCACCTCAAATAAATGAGGTGATACAATGAGTATAAAGCGCTTCATTGATACAAAAAGGCAAGAATCAACAATTAAGTGCATGAGCCCATGACTGTCCTTTATATAAAGCTTATAATCCCGCCTTTTCGTTTGGTAGGTGTGGAACGTTGAATTGAATGGAAATCTAATATACAAGGAAGAGTTCAAGACGTGTAACTAAAATTTATGCTTCCATTTTGTACGAAAATGCAAATTTGAGCAGTCATTCTGTGGTCACACCAGCAATTGTATTTTCTTCATCGAGTCGTCTCTCAAATTACAATGATGAGAATTAAACTGTTGCATAATACCCATAGTTATGACAAGTCCTCGTTTTGTGTTATTGTCTTTCTAGAACAGTTTATACCTTAAAGTTTTTGACAGCAGATTTTGCAACCAATAACGTTACAAGTTCATTTGAATTACGAGTTAATTCCAACGATTGTTAACTTTTCTCTTGCACAATCAGGTTTTCCTCGCCTTTATATGTAAAAGCCCATTTTAGTGCAAACATGAGGACATCAACATTTATATGCATTTTAAATTTTTTGTTTATCTCTGACGCGCCTTTCTCAAGTCATGCCCCACATGACACAGATGAACAGCGACCACATGCTGTTGAGCCGAAATAAATCTCTTTTGCACATGTGCAGACATTGCCTGTCTAGACAAAGTCAGTGTCCGCGCAGTTCATTGGGGCGTAATGTCAGAACTCGCGAAACTGAAAATAATCAGGGCTTATGGTTGTTATATTAATATATTGTCCTTGTTTGCTGTTTTCAGCTCAACTGACATATTAGGCAGTTGACTTATAGGACGATCGATTGTTCGTTGTCAGTCCACAATTCACACGTTTGACGTCTTCTCCCAAACCATCATTCAGACACACTCCAAACTCAGCAGGGGTGTTCTTTGGGCAAGCCTCGACAAAATTTGTTCAAATCGCACACCCCAGTGATTTGAAAAAATAAGTGAATTTTTGTTCATATATTCGGAAATTGTGGATATTTTATCGGATTTCTACATCAAAATTCTTTTAATATAGATAATTTCCGAAAAATCTATTGTTCACCGTAACTTTCTTGGCAGCTTCTTAACATATGATTCGTTAAAAAATGTGACTTAGCTACCTCCTTCGTTGCTGGTTGAGATAACTGCCCTGTTCATGTCTTTAGGCCTGGCAATTCAGGCAAAAACCACAAAACCACAAGCGCCTGCCTAAAAATATCTTTAGACAAAGCAGCAGGAAAGCAGTCCCAAAATTGTGGGTTCACCATAACCACGCATTCAGCATCGCCGTTGGAACTTAGAGACCTCCTTAGATTTCTGCATAAATTAATTTGGATTAATTTCACATGCAAAACTGACTAACATAAAATACAAGAATACTACTAGTTTAATACATTCATACATCCCATCCCCAAAATAGGGGTCGACGCAAATGTGTACGCTACAGGCATAACAATTCAACCACGGACCGGGCACTATAGGTGTTGTATGTACAAGTGTAATTGAATTGTCATGTGATCTGGAGAGGTGTTTCTAAGAAAAACTATTGGAATTTTCTAAAACATAACCACTGTTTTGGCAGGAAAGGCACATTTTGACCAGCGAGATCTCTAAAGTTTGCTTTTAAGCAGATCCGTCGCACAGCTGATCTAGACGTTAATACTAGACATAGCTATGCCTAATTGTTACTGTTCCAGAGGAAAAGAAATTTCATATATGAGCCTTTAAGCTTAGTAAAAAAACTTACAAGCATACTTTTGTCTCTTCCAGTGCGTTACACACTGGCCGATGGGGCCTTTTGACATAAAGCTTTCAAGTCTAAATTTAAGACCTTGTGGAACATGTAAAACAGTATCTGCAGGTAATGTCCAGGCCATAAGTGGCGAAATATTTCACGAAACATTTTGCCAATTAAGCTCACATTCCATTCGTCCCAATGAAAGATGATTTCTTCATCTTTGCTGTCCAGATATCTATGTAGGTGTTCCGTGTATGCAGTACACATGTGAAGCAGACTGTGGTATAACTGAATAACATTATATGCAAAAAGCACCTACGCGGAGAGACTATAGGGTTTAGTAGGAAAATCGCAAGCCATTTTGGCTCTGGTAGATGAACATGTCATCTTTCTTGGTCAACCGACAACACACACCTGCCCCATGCTGAGTTAGTAAATGAAGAAAATCATAATCATATACCAGAATAACAAATGATCCATTCCGGTGCCAGGTGATTTGCACGCTCTAATGGTCATTTACATAATGCAGTTGTGATGAATTTGATTGGTTTTCAGACCGTCGAGAAATACGACCTGACTGCTACATTTTTACATGTACGTTATATTTTACGGGGTTGACAAATTTACATTCCAATAATTTTGAAAGTTCTTTTCCCTAAACATTGATTCACATATTGAGCAGCTTCTAGTAAAATTGGAAGCTTTAAAACACATTTCATGTGTTTACATCTAACGTCCTAGGCTTACGTGTGCTTGTTACGGTATGCTAACAATCATAAATCTGTATTAATCTAAATCAAGCCACTTATCCCCATGGTCTAATTTTTAGAATAAATGTTCAATTCAAACCGTGTTGGCACGTATCCTATTTGACGTAAAATTAACCACGAACCTCGCAATACTTAAATGCCTTTCAGTCCATTGAATTTCAAGAAAGTAAAGCTCTTAGGTTTTCTTTACTTTGATTGAAACTGTTGTCTCCAATATAGCTGTATGTGAAAAATTACATTGTATTGTAAGGTGTTTTTAGTTGTACCAGATTGGCACAGGCAGGTACACGTTATTACGCCGAAACAATTTTGAATACAGTCATTTTTGAAATTAGAGGGCTGTTGCATCATGATTAAAAAAATACAGGGGCGTCATCATAGCTAGAATCAAACGATAGAATTGTATGTAATTTCTTGAGGGCCATATATGAAATTGAATCATTATGATGAATTTGTATAAGACAGATTAGCAAAAACGTCATGAAGATATAGAACTACATAGGTAAGAAGTGACGTTTCAAAGAACAAATAAAAATCTCTAGAAACAAAATCGTGGCTGTTTAAAGATACGTTACTGCATAAATCACAACGTACAACCATCCTACTAGTGCTAAAATTCAGAACTCAAATGTTTTTCTTCAGTTCTTTTTTCTTTATTAATTTTTTGTCTTGAAATCTACATGCATGTGTACAAAAATCACTTCTCACTGAGACTGCATTTGATCTTTCACCGTTGAAATTGCTGTCTATGGCTATGGGTCCCCTAGATGATCTTGTAGTTGAAGAAACAAACTACGAAATTACCTGCATTATGTCTTTGGCTATGGGTCTCCCAGATGATTTTGTAGTTGAAGAAACAAACTACCAAATTACGTATTATCCACTCACAGGTTGGAATTTCATCGAGTGCCACCCGACTCTCTGTAGCCCAAGTCATTTTTCAGTGAGCATTTTCTGGTTTAACAGTTACTCTAAGACCTATGGATTGTACAGCCATATATCATGGTGTTTTATTCCAAACAGAATTCAAAAGATTTCTTGGACAATATTTCTAATATTGCAAGATATTACTAACAGGACGAGAACAAGTACAACGAGTCAAAGAAAACTATAAAAAACAACTGTGAAAAATGGCAAATACACAGTGTCAGTTCACTGGAATTAAACATGTCAAGGACACACATTGCTGAAAGGGGTATTTTTCTGCTTCACCTCACCACACAGGTGGTAACTGATAATATCAAACAGAAGCAAAAATATGTGCACTGATTAAATAGTCGAAAACAGGATGCATATAAGACGGTGACTTGTGTATGTATGGCACAGTATTTATTGTTACAAGGTGGAGTTAACTCATTAAGTCGTTATATAATTATCAATAAATACTGGAGAGCCCAATGTCTTACTCATTTCGATGTACTATAGATTCATTCAAAAGAAACAAATTTGTTCAAACAAAATTAAAGAAAGTGTCAAGAATTTGAGAGAGAAAGTCTTTGACCAGAGTTTCTAGGTTTGTCTTGGGGGACGCCGCTGTTGGTTCGAAATGGAAAGTTGCATATGGAGCCGCGGGACTTCGGATACTTCAATTGTTACCTGTTCTTTACTATGTAAAGATTTTGTCTTTGGGCTATTAGCTCTTTTTTCAGTTTTCCGGTAGCTGGGGCAAATCTAGAGGGAAGAAAACGTAATGTGAGAGTGTCTGCTTTGATACCTGCTCGTGATAAGCACTGGTTTCCATTCTACGCATAAAAAGGCAATAAATAAGCCGGCGTCTTTTGTCCTGGCCGAGTCTGTGGGTGGCCGTCACCAGATTCCTGGGTGCATTATCTGTACCAAGGTGGTCTCGCTAAGTTAGTGCAAGCTTGTCTCGTTGCAGCTTGATTAATGGCATCTGATCCTTTAAAATCTTGTTTCTTAACAGACAGTTTTTCCCTACGTTTTTCGGAAAATCTGCTATCATTTTCAATGATTTTCAATAACAAAAGGTTCCATAACGATACATTGGCGTTGGTCTGTCAGGCAGGGAGAAGATCAAAGGACATCAGAATGATCACAGTGCAAGATGGAACCTTTAAATTTTTGTTTTGACCCACTTCATCAAAACAATGAGTGTGATAGGAATAACAGTAACCCAAAATAACCTGTAACGACCTATCAAGTGATCATTAAATCAAACACACCGTGTTCAGATTCTCATAAATTCGTTTGCATCCGTCGTCTGTTTTTAAGTTAGGCTTTCTCGACTTTTGAGAAACCATTGGATGGATTTTTTAAAAATTAATATGCACGTGAATATTCCCCAGGTGGTATTCTATCAGCTTAGCGAAGGACTTGAAGATGCATTTTTTTTTTAACTACCGATTTTCATATTTCGGGCGAAAAAAAAGTCCTCTCGAGAACTACTTGGCCTCTGATAGCATACATGGTCACATGATGTCACATAGTTCATATTTTGGGCATTGGGTAGCGCTGTAATTTTCATAATTTTTAAACGAATTCTTGTGTGTTAAGACTATTTTCGATTTTTTCCAGAACTGCTGAACAGAATTGCTTGAAATTTCATCAGAATATAACCTGAAAAAAGGTGATGAACCGTTGCGAAAAGTGACCACGATACATTATTTTTTGCCGAAGCTATGAAATATAACATCTTGGGGACTATCTGGCAGCATGCATGTGCTACCGCTCTGCATGATTACAATAATGCAGTGCATGTATTGCAATAGTAGGAAAAATGTTGTATGGAATGCTTTACCTTTGGATATAGAAGTTCCCGTGCTGAACCGGCATCACATCTGCGATGGGAATGATGATGATGTAATTATTATATATTCCGAGACAAGGGGTAGAATTTGTGATTTGTACTATTCAAGCTTTTGTTTGTATTTTGCCTACGTTCCTTGTAGTTTAGTCACTTATTTGTTATGGTTGCTTTGTTTTGTATTTTTGTTTTTGTTTTGTTTTTGCTGGCTCATCAAATCTGATATACTGGCTTATAACTTAATAATGGCGGATCTAATGCCCGCGCTTACTATTTGACTTTAATAGGAAAGTACCAGTAGGGTTTCTTTCATTGTTGTTCATTTGTCCTTCTGAGACCTGGAAAGATCAACCTGAAGTATTAGATTATATCTTGCTTAAATCAAACTTTTGGTCAAACATTGGTATGCTGTCAGTGTACGTGCTTAAAGAGTTCTAAAGTTTGCCCTTGCAGAACCAAACAGATTTCAGTCAGTGGAACACAAGACCATCATGATTCTTTCGTTGAATATTTAAACAGCCCTAAGTATTCAGTTCTTAATGAATGCTGCTATGTATGTATGCATGTATGTATGTATGTATGTATGTATGTATGTATGTATGTATTTATGGATGTATGCATGTATGTATGTATGTATGTATGTATGTATGTATGTATGTCTGTATGTATGTGTGTATGTATGTCGCAAATTGTTGTAGAAGATCACTTGTCTTGGACACAAGCACTTCACAGTCACTGAAAATAAGTAAATCAAAATCAGTTTATTAAGCTCTTTTACAACTTGATCGTTGAGTTTATGGCTGGTTCATGTTTTGTACTCCAAAGTTAATTCCACCAAATATAGGTCAAATTAAATGACAAGAAAGACGCATTAACTTCGATATAAAAAATAATGTGTTGCCTACATAGTGTATATCGACCACCAAATCCACCAGATTAATAAAAAACTACCGATGTAGCATAAAAAATACTTCAGTGTAAGGATAGTCGCCTTTGACGTATGTAGAATGTGACCATACATTATCAGGTGAATAGTACACAACAAAAGTATTCAAAAAATAGAATCCAAAGTTGAAGACTTAATGTTTGCTGAATGTTGACCCCTGGCGATGGAACTTCTGTGGGTGTTCATGCATTAAACTGTGACATTTCGCGAGAAGACGATGAAATGGGTTTAAGGCTGGCGTTTGGTGACCGTAGTGTGGAGGGGTCAATTGATATGGAGAACTTAAGTGAATGTTAGAGGCAGGCAGGGAAATATCAGTGCCAATAACGTGTGGTGTTTCCTGTACAAATGTGTACCCTGATAAACAAAAGTCAAAAGCGGAAAATGTCAAACATCAACAAATGCAAAGACTAACACTACAACATATTCTTGCTATAGCTTCTCCTTACATCTGATTAGGAAGATTATGCTTACAGTTACTGAGATAAAAATGACTAAAATATGCGTTTATATACCGGGAATACAATTAATTTAGCAACATTCTTCAAGGAAACACTCTGGGCTGACCCTTCGACCATACTGACAATGTTCTGAGTGCTTTTGTTCCTCTTGTCATATTTGTTGTCTTTTAGGGGGTTATAAGATATAAAAGGACAAAAAGAGCTCTATTAGGGGGTGCCCTGGCATTTCGCCTTTATTGTATACAGCTTGCGTAACATTCATGCACCACTTGCTGGAAAATATGGCGTTGTATATACGAATTGAAAGGCACAAACGGACCTCTGATACATGTCTTGTGAGCGATTTCAACTAGGTGTACTAGATTGACTCGCTCTGTACTAGATAAAGCTATACAGTCACGTTATCTATTGTGATCCACGACTATTTACATCCTGTTCTTGATATTTCCAAGTGTTACTTAGGAACATGAAAGTTGAGAGCAAGGCAACGTGCATGTGATTATGTGTGCATGGAAAGCCAGCGGGGGGCCTGTACGACAACATTGTCGTTTTTTGGCAGGCGGTTTAACACTTGACAATACCATTAAAATCAAAGAACAAATACAAGTTGGAAGCTTCTACCCGGGGCAGTTTAACACTTAAAAGTCACAGAGGCCGGAGACCGGAAGACCACTATTTGGCTACATTGTATTAGGAAAAAAATATTTGAAAACATGGATGTTTTTTCTTGATATTTGGAAAGCATTTGATACGGCTGACAGGGATAAGTTATTTGCAAAATTGTGCGAAAAGAGGGCCGAAGGTAACGCATAGCGCCTGATCAAAAGTCTGTACAATAAGTTGAAAAAGCAATTGTTGGGCCGTTTGAAACTACTTAGTTTAACTGGCGTACAGCAAGGCTGTATCTTGTCCACAAATCTGTTTTCTCTTGTCATGTCTGATCTCGTTGATATGCTTGAGAACTAAGGCGTTGGTACTCCTTATAAAAAATACAAAATATAGTGTTTCATTCAACCAGGCAGCTCTAACAGTTAAGGACTGATTTCCAAAGAGGACCTGACATAAGACAATATTTACAAAGTTCACAGGACAAAACAAGAGACTAAAAACAAAACAAAACAAAAGAAAAAAAATGATATAAAAACGACATGTATAAAATAGATGAGAAAATCATTTGTCACGCTTGTCCAGGATACATCTAAATAAAATCCTCTTAAAAGTGGTGAAATCCGATGCCGTCCTGGTTTGGTCACTTACATTGTCCCACTCTGTTGGTAAATGAATGTGTGCTGACCAACAACTTTATTACATTTTGGTTCCTTTGAATGTTTGCTTGCCCTGTACCTTGTATAGTTAGTATGACTATGTTGACTGATTTTCTTTCACCTAAACAGTCTGG